>VZRO01005464.1:312166-334809 GCA_013397915.1 Daphoenositta chrysoptera
GGGGCCCCCGCCTCGGGGCTGCCTGCCGGGCTTCCTGCTCCCCGCCGGCCTTGCGCCGGTGCCGCCGCTCGCCTGCGACAAGCACGCGTGCAATTTTATTTTAATTCGAGCTGAATTGAATTTCGGTGGCGTGTGTCAGATTTATTTCCATGAGTAGCTCCTGGTAGCGCAGCTGGAAAATATTCCCTGAGACCTCATTTTCGCGCTGGAAAAGGTGAAATAAAGGGAGATCGAGTAGCCCAATCTGAATTGCTCTTTTGCCAAGGGTCAATTTTGTGGAACTTTGAAAATGCTCCTTTTCTTAATTTTTAATTTCTGTAAAAGAAAAAGTGAATTAACTCATCTTTTCCTATAAACTTAGCAGCACTTTGTTAAAACAAAGTGCTTTAAATATGTTCTGACATCTACACAGCTTCAGAGAACTTTTGTTTCTGTTTCCACAGAAAGAACCAACATGCGAAGTGAAAGGAAACCTGAAACTGCTCTTCTGACAAGAAAGTATTGGCTTTCTGCCTCTTTCACATGTTTTCCTTTTGCATCATAATGGAAGGAGCAGGATTTTTTGAATCGTTGAGGCCAAATTTGGGCATCACTGGCTGAAGAAAAGATTTAAAAAGACTTGAAAATATGTCAATATTTTATGACTCCTATTCAGATGCATCTTTCACAAACAGAGAGGAATAGTGGTTAAAAGCACTTCAGTTTCATCAAAAGGAACTAATGGAGGATCTATGTTGATTTTTTTAAATTACTGTTTTCCTCCATGTCCCTCCATGAATCCCAAAAGAGAAAGATGGAAAGAGTGTGTAAGGAAATCGAGAAAAGGCGAAGACTGAAGACAGTAACTTCAATTTTGGAGTCTATTTTCCAAGTGCTGTATATTCCCTATTTTATCAAATATAACACATTGTTTTGAATAAATTATATAATTTTGTGATCAGTGGAGTTTTCGTCAGCTCTAAAAGTGGAATTTGGCCTGATTGAAAGCTTTTTAAAAAAGCAAATGTATGACTCCAATTCCCTTTTCAGATCATGCTTTTCAAATTACTAAGAAATAGTTTCAGTCTGTTACTGTGTATTGTCGACCTGTGCTTTATATGCATATCTTAGAGATTTTACGTTTTCCCTGTTTTTAGTGTTTATGCTTGTAGTGTTGTGTTTGAGAAAAGTGTGAACAGACAAGGCACCTGAGATTTAACTTTTCAAGAGCCTTGTCATTTCAATGTTGTATCTCAGATTACAAGTAATCTGAGCCTTTGTTGTAATGCACAGTATACAGTAAGTCTTTTCTCCTAAAAATATGCCTTAAGATACTATTTTTTTTACTAACTGGATGAAAGTTTGATATCTGAACACTGTGTTTTGTGAAGAAATGTATGTCTGGGGAAGAGGAGCTGCCTAATGGATCATGGCTCTGATGTTCACGGGGCATACTTTATTTCTAGCATTAATGATGTTTGATGTCTTCACTTTAGAAGAATCTGTAAGCAATTACTCTGATTGGGTGACGTTCATAGAAAACGTAGATCGATATGAAAAACAGCAACTTGAAAATCTTAGTGCTGAGCAGAAGCTGAAAAGAACAGTTCTTCATCCAAGCTTGTATTTTGATGCTCAGGATGTTCAGACACTGAGGCAGAAGGCTCGGACAAGCCATTTGCATCTCTTCAGAGCCATCAGAAGTGCAGTGATGGTTATGCTGTCCAACCCTTTATACTACCTTCCTCCGCTCAAGCACGTTGATTTTGCGGCCAAGTGGAATGAGATTTATGGTAACAACCTGCCACCTCTAGCGTTCTACTGTTTGCTGTGCCCCGAAGATAAAGCTGCATTTGATTTTGCCCTAGAATATATGGATAGAATGGCTGGCTACAAAAACTGGTTGGTTGAGAATGCACCTGGAGATGAAGTGCCACTTGGTCACTCCCTAACAGGATTTGCCACTGCTTTTGACTTCTTGTATAGTTCACTGGAAAATGAGAGAAGGCAAAAATACCTGGAGAAGATATGGTCTGTAAGTGAGGAAATGTATGAGTACTCCAAGGTTCGGGCCTGGGGAAAGCAGCTTCTCCATAATCACCAAGCAACCAATATGCTTGCTTTGCTTATTGGGGCTTTAGTTGCAGGAGTGGACAAAGGATCTCAGGCAAATATTTGGAAACACACTGTTGTTGATGTGATGGAGAAAACAATGTTTCTGCTCAATCATATTGTAGATGGGTCTCTGGATGAGGGAGTAGCTTACGGGAGTTACACAGCCAAGTCAGTAACCCAGTATGTTTTCCTGGCCCAGCGCCACTTCGGCATTAACAACTTGGAGAATAACTGGCTGAAAACGCACTTTTGGTTTTACTATGCCACCCTATTGCCAGGCTTCCAGAGGACTGTGGGTGTTGCAGATTCTAATTACAACTGGTTTTATGGTCCTGAGAGCCAACTGGTTTTCTTGGATAAGTTCATCATGAAGAATGGAGCTGGTAACTGGCTGGCACAGCAAATTAGAAAACACAGACCCAAGGATGGGCCGATGGTGCCGTCCACTGCACAGAGGTGGAGCACATTACATACTGAATTTATATGGTATGCTGCTGAAATCACTCCTCAGCCACCTCCTGACTATGGTACTGCTAAAATGCATGTGTTTCCTAACTGGGGAGTTGTTACTTACGGGGCTGGGTTGCCAAACAGTCAGACAAACACCTTTGTATCTTTCAAGTCTGGGAAACTTGGTGGACGTGCTGTCTATGATATTGTTCACTTTCAACCCTATAGATGGATTGATGGGTGGAGAAGTTTCAATCCGGGGCATGAACATCCTGATCAGAACTCCTTCACTTTTGCTCCCAATGGACAGGTGTTTGTATCTGAGGCTCTTTATGGACCTAAACTGAGCCACCTGAACAATGTCTTGGTCTTTGCTCCATCTCCTACAAGCCAGTGCAACCAGCCCTGGGAAGGACAGCTGGGTGAGTGTGCCCAGTGGCTGAAGTGGATTGGTGAGGAGGTTGGAGACTCAACTGGAGAAGTTATAACAGCCTCCCAGGCTGGTGACATGATGTTTGTGAGTGGTGAGGCGGTATCTGCTTACACGTCGGCAATGAAACTGAAAAGCGTGTATCGCATTTTGCTGCTCTTAAATTCTCAGACATTGTTAGTAGTTGACCATATCGAGAAGGAGGAAGATTCTCCTCTTAATTCAGTCAGTGCCTTTTTTCATAATCTTGACATTGATTTTAAATACATTCCCTATAAGTTTAAGAACAAGTACAATGGAGCTATGATGGATGTGTGGGATGCCCACTACAAGATGTTTTGGTTTGATCATCATGGGAGTAGCCCTGTTGCTAGGATACAGGAGGCTGAACAAGCTGCTGAATTCAAAAAGAGATGGACTCAGTTTGTAAATGTTACCTTTCCAATGAAAAACACGCTTACAAGGATTGTTTACCTTTTCTATGGCCCGTATGTCAATGTCTCTAATTGTAGACTCATGGATAATGCAAAATCTGGGTTTCAGATTTCGCTCAGTGTCAACAACACTGAAAATACCATCTCTGTTGTGACTGAGTATCAGAATTTAAAGGCAAGGTTTGATTACTTGGGATTTGGTGGTTTTGCTAAAGTAGTTCATGAAAATAAAGTGACCAAGTTTGGTCTCGGCACTGAATCTGTGAAAAAAGAGATGAAAAATAAAAGGGTAGTTTTCCCTTTTGGATTCAAAGTGAACATAATTGCAGCATTAATTTTGGGTGTCAGTTTGGTCATACTGGCTTTTCAGTGGCGGTTTTACATATCCTTCGGTAAAATGTTGCGTTGGATCCTGATACTGGTTGTCACACTGTGGCTCACGGAACTGGTGGATGTGTGGAGCATCTGTACTCAGCCCATCTGTGCAAAGTGGAGCAGTGACATGGCAAGGCTAGAACGTGATAAAGGCAATGGAGCCAAACAATTAGAAGGAAACCCCATTGTTTTGCCAGATGTTATCATTACTTCACTTCCCACTTCTGGTGCAGAAATTTTAAAACAGCTGTTTTTCAATACCAGTGACTTTTTATACATCAGGATACCTACCCCCTATCTTGAAATTCCTGAGACTGAATTCGAAATTGATTCCTTTGTAGATCCATGTGAATGGAAGTTTTCTGATGTCCAGAATGGTAATTTTCGTCTTATCCAAGGGTGGCTCCAGTCTCTAGTTCGAGACACAAAGTTGCATTTACAAAACATTCATTTATATGAAGCTAGCAGAAGTAAAATTGCTCAGCATTCTGCGTTAAGCAAAGACAAAAAGAAAAGGTCCAAAAAGAGAGAATCCCTGTCAGAGCAAAGAAGCAGGGCAAGAGGTAGTCAAGAAAAAGATGCTGAATATATTAGGGAACTGAGAAGACATCTCGTCTATTATCCTAATGCACGACCTGTGATTAGCTTAAGCAGTGGGAGCTGGACATTAAAGCTTCCCTTCTTTCAGGAAATCTTAGGACCATCAATGAGAGCATTATATGTAGTGCGGGACCCACGGGCATGGATCTATTCAATGTTGTACAAAAATAAGCCAAGCCTTTACTCCTTGAAAAATATTCCACAACATTTGGCTGCGATGTTTAAAGGGGAGAATGGTAAAGAAAAATGTAGCTTAAATGAAGGCTATGCCTCTGAATTTGAATCACTAAGAAAAGAAATTTCAAATTCTAATTCAAATGCTATTTCTGTGTTGTCTTATTTATGGCTAGCAAACACAGCAGCAGCAATGAGAATAAACAGGGACTTGCTGCCAACAAATTATCAGCTGGTCAAGTTTGAAGATATTGTGAGCTTTCCTCAGAAGACGGCTGAAACAATTTTTGCCTTTCTTGGTATTCCTCTTCCTCCCGCCAGCTTAAACCAAATATTATTTGCCACCTCCACCAGTCTTTTCTATCTTCCTTATGAAGGGGAAATTTCACCAAGTAGCATTCATGCCTGGAAAAAAAACATGCCCCATGAAGAGATTAGACAGATTGAAGATATCTGTTCTTCAGTGATGGACCACTTAGGATACCCAAAGTTTATAGATTAAATGCTGCTGGTCAGCAGGAATTTGCACTAATGATCTCTGACTCCCAATTTGTGGATAAATATTAGAGAAGTTTGTTTATTCTTGTAAAATGTGTACAGTCTGCTACTTTCAGAGAGATTATTTTAAGAAAAATGTAACTGTTCTTGAAACTGTGGAAGGGGTGGTTTTTGTTTTGATTTGTTTTTCTTTAAAAAGATGTTGTAACTACTTTTGTGGCCTTTCAAAAAAAGCTGTGTGAACCTTTGCAGAAGTACGAGCTGGGGCCTCTATAGCTCAGGGGATTAGTAATAGAACAGAGAGCTTTTCACCTCCAGCTCACCAGTTTGACTCCAGCCCAAACGGTTAGTTCCAGAAAGTATTTACCATCTGATGAATGTATGATGGTTTATATGTAATTATACTTGTCAAATTGGTCCTGTTCCCAATGGTGATTATTGGCCCTCTTGGACAGGTTTACTGATGCATTCTGTCGATGTCTCACTGGTCACTATAGTGGTGCAATATAAACCTAAGCTGAGATTTAGGGTTGTTCATCATCCCCTTAGTGTGAGGAAACAGAACATTTGAGTAAATCTAGTTTCTTATTTATAATTTGAGCAGACAGGCCCAGGACTGGAATGGCATCGGATATTAAATGTCGTTCTAGGATATAGTTCCTGCATGTCAGCGATGTGGTACTTAAATTGGGGTTTGATGTTTGACAAAAGAGAAGTCTTAGTTCTCCATTCCTGACAATGTGGTACCCTTTGTGAGCCTGAAGTAAATTATCTGGAGAAAAAGAAATGGGATGAAATCTAAGAAACTAGCAAGATCCCTCAAATAAGCAGTTAAATTTGTGTAATTTTGACCTGCCTCAACATAACCTAGTTTTGAAGGTTGTTAACATATTGACTTCTTGAACTGTTTTATTCTGTACCTCTTGTCTTAGAGGTTCTGCAAGGATTTTCTCTTTTTGAGTAAGACTCTTCCATCCTTCTTTGTTGTAACATATTTCTCTGCTGATTTTTGTGCATAATTTCCCTGGGACCAGTGCAACTATGTGATGCCATTGGCAATGGCATATTGTTTGTGTCTGCATAAAATGCAGTCTGAGATTTAGAAGACCTCAAATAAATCTCTAGCCCTGTGTTGCTGTGGGATGTTTTGCTTGCCTGTATAATGAATTTCTGAAGGACAGCCATTGGTAACCTCAGGTCTTCTGTCAGAGAGGGGAGAGATCTGAAAATCACCTGACCTTCAGCCACCTCACATGTGAGTGATGTTTCCCTGCAGCAAACTAGCAAACTATTTCCAAGGTGGTCTGATTTTTATAATGATTGGTGTTTCTTTGACATGCTACTGTAATATGACATATGTTTGGAAAGAGATAGGTCTGATAGGATAGTTGTATCTTTGTCACAGCTTATTTTCTTCTTGAGTCACACTCTTTGTTTGCGCATGCAAAATTCCCATTTCCCAATTTAACTTGCTCAGCATTCTCTGGAAATGCATGCATATTGTAAATGTCTGCAGATGTGTATATCAGATCACAAAGAGACATCTATTTCCTTTGCCATCTGTTTTTTATTACAAGTGGAATTGTGTTGAACTATGCTTCAGTTGGTTTGTGGGAGCTGGAATCAGAGCTTATTATATTGAAATATGCGTGTAATTGTTATTTATTTGGGTGGTAAGCGTTGGGCGATGTCAAAAGTGCAGTGAGTTTCTTCGTAAAGATTACAGATACCCTTGCTGAATTTTAATACAAAGGAGTTCTTCTCTTTTATTCCAATCTTACCATTATGTCCCTGACTTACCCAGCTGTTTTGTCCCTCCCATATGTACATTTCAAATCCTTTAATTATCTCATTACAACCTAGTTAAAAGTACCTCTTTCTCAGACAGTTTTTAGTATGCCAAAACAGGCCTCTACCATGATAAAGCTATTGATAATTTGTGGTCTCACTCACAGTAAGTTACCTCTGTCATTTACTAGCAGTAGCTGTATTTTCCCTTTCAGACCTGTGTTTCACCCTTGGCTAGGTGGAGTGCCATGTTAAAGGAAATATTAAACAAGTTAATATACATTGACATTTTAGTGAAACTTTTGTTTCCAAGTATCATTCTCTCAAACTGACTTCTCTCTGAAGTCATTTTTGATTGTATGTTAAAAGAAAGTATTGATGTCTGTACAGTTTGTACTTGACAGAATAAATTTCAGCATTTACTTTCTATTTCCAGGATTTACAGTCTAGATTCAGAGCAAGTAAAAAGGCTTTTCCATGTCAAATGTTTTAGGGCAGCTGAAGGTAGGATTTTGTGGGTATACAGAGTTGTTCTTAAAATTCTCTTCCATTATTTGAATTCAGAAGAAGAGCGGTCACTTACATAGACACAAACATTAAGCTCCCCTTTCTCCATATAATAATGTTTAGGACTGTCAATAAGCTTTGAGAATTGTTTGACCTTTTTGAAAAACATGTCTGTTTAGGTCCATTGTATTAAAAAGTGGTCTGACACTGCCATTTACACTTTCATAAATACACTCATGAAAACTAGTCTCAGTACTTTATCTTCTTAACTTTTCTTCCTTTTTCTCCCTCTGTTAAATATTGATAATTATTTGTACTATATTGTAGTGTGAACTGTCTAATTATGACACAGCTAAGATTCTGGTGTATTTTTTAAAAAGGTAGGCTTTATTTAAATGCTTATCTCTAAATTGTATCTGGAAGCATAAGAAAAATAAACACCAAGGAAAACATTTCAGTTATTTACTTTGTAAGTAAGTGACATTGGCCCTGGGGAGATGCACATAGGTCTTGGCATTCAGAGTTCTATCAAATAGGATAAATCTATAGTCTCTGAGCACATCTAAATACGTCTATTTCTCCCATTAGGCTTTTTCGAAGAGCAACGTCTGTGGAGATGATTCTCAGTATCATGGTCAGATTGGTTCCTTCACCCTTTTATCATGCCACTGGCATTCAGTCCTCAACAGATTTATGTTTGAACAGTTAATCTGCCAGATCCAGAGTTTAATATCTGTACAATATCTGTACAAGATATATGTAAAATATATGGCACAACTCATTTGACTGTGTAATAGTATTCTGTTAGTGCTAGAATGCAATTCATACAAAAATTGCTTTTCAGACTTGATAAAGTTATTGTTAACTGATTTGTAAAGCTTCAGTCATGGATCAGAATTTTTTTAAACTGTAAAAATGGTTTCATTTGCTGTTGAAACGTAATGGTATAATTGGTAGCAAACTCCTGTCCATCCTAGAGTCAATTATTAGTATTAGAGGCACCATTTATTTGATGAACATAAATATGCACTAACTGGAATATAATACTGCATTTACTGAAAACATTTGAAGTGCACAGTTCAAGATTAAGGATGAAAACATGTTATCAATATTTCTAAGTAAGTTACAAAAATTACCCCTTTTGCAAGTGGCCCATATGTTGTCTTCCATATGTTGGAATATTTTGTAATTAGAAACTGTGATACTTGTTTAGGTGACTTAGTAATTTATCAAAATTAGTTCTTTTTATTTACATACGAATTTTCTTCAAGAGGGTAAGTACTGGATCTTAACAGTTGTGTGGTCAGGGCATTATAAGCTTTCATTCCTTCCTTGTATTCCTTTTTAGATTTGTACTCCTTTTTTTGAGACTAAAACCTGATTTGCTTAAATCTCATGATGAATGGGCTGTTTTCCAAGTGAAGAGTCCGCCTGGAGACTTACAGTCTCTAATACCATATTTCAGTGTGGAATATGGACTATGCATTATGGATCAAATCTGTAAATGGTGAGCGTTTCAGAATTGTACTGTAAGTGGAACGATGTCTTGGTGACCTCAGTGAATGTTGTGCCATTGATTTCAACAGGAACAAAATACTGTCATCTGCTCTCATAAAACTATTATCAACTAGTTAGCCTGAGTATTCCAAAACAAAAGAAATGACAGGAAGTAAATACCTCAAATGATCATTAAAGATTAGTCTTCTTGTTATTTGGTGACAAAAGGAAATGTATCTTAATAGTGTAAAAAATATAAATTGCTCTGGAATGCTAATCAAAACTACCTTATAGGCTGTCTGATAAATTTATAAGCCCATAAAAGGAGGTATAGAAACAAACACATGTTCAAAATGATCTACAAATCACGATTTTCAAATGTCAGGACCTTGATTTTCTTTAGTGAGAAGAAATTTTCCTGGTATGTGATCAACACTATTCTCATAAAGGATGTGAATGGATAACCTTGTGCTGTCTCAGAAAATACTTAATAATGGGAAAGTGCTGTTTCATGTTGCTGAAATGATGCTGTTTTAAATTAAACTATACATCTTTCAAGAAGGCAATGTGCTGAGAGTTATATGTGATGGAGGAGAACAAAGGTAGTCTGATCTCATTCACACAGAATAATTTCTGAAAGCTTCGTCATTTATGGTGGTATAAATCCAACACTTTGTTTACTGCCTGTACTGAGAAATGTATTGTGGAATTTTAAGAACATGACCTGAATTAATCTAGGCCACATTAAGTAATTTAACTTTCACACCTAAATAAGGAGTCTTGTCACCCTAGAATCAATGGAAAATGAGTGTTGCCCTCAAAGGTAAATCAGATATTGCCGCTATCTTTTTAAATACTCAAAAGGCAGGAGTGGTGAAACTCTTAATTTAGATGCCCACTGACAGGCCTCAGATGAGATAGGATGAATTTGGATTTAAATGTGTTTGGTCTTACATTTAAGTAGATATCTGTGTCTGAGCAATTCCAGTGTATACACTGTCCAAACAAAAATTTTTGAAACATCCTGCATAAAATAAAACTATTGTTAGTAAAACAATATGTTTGTGTTATCCTCTTTTTCTTTCCATATTATTTCACCACTTCAGATATCACAAAACTTTGTGATGCAGTCAAGTGTATGTATCTAAAATTTTAAAATCCTGCTATTCTTGTTTGTTTTGAATATGGAAACCATTGCTCTTCCAGAAAATACTGATAGCAAGACCTGATTCTGTCTGCCCTCAAATACACAATAAGTACCTTTGGTATTAAGTGAAAGACCACAAAATAGCTATATTCCTAGAAGAGAAAAGGTGATTTCTCACCCAGTTTTTTGGGAACTGGATAGCTGGTGCAATCCATACATTTGAAGTCTCTTAGTCTATAAACACTATTTGCAAACTGTGTATTTGGAGCAGTCCTCTTCTAGTTCCTGAACTATACTCAGGAGTTTTTTCAGAGGCAAATATTTGGCATAGAAACCATTCTTAAATGTAATTAGGTAAGCAAGTTGCAGCAATCATGAATGTACTTGTGTTTTTATTTTTCTTTTTAAAGACACATAATCAAGTCAAATAAATGAAGCCCTCTGGATATCTTTTGCTGAATGTGGGCTGGCATGGGCAGCATCTATCAGATCCAGAGGCACAGGTAGTTCAGCCTTGTTATTGCTGCAAACACCTGTAACCCACAGGAGGTGCAGCTGAGCTGCATCTAGTGGTCTGCAGCTGAGTTTTGCAGGTTTAACTGGGTTTTTTTTTTTTCATTTAATTTTCCAGATTATGTTTGGGATATAACTTATAGGAGCAAGTATAAGACTTGATTCTATCTTTCCTGTGATATTCAGCTTTCAGTTATAAAAAAAAAAAGGTTTGCATGTTTTTAAGTATTTTTGAAGTGGTATTTAACTGTGAAGCAGACATAATGGATTTTTTTTTCTGGAGGGTGTTAGCCCTGTGCCTTCTCTTTTAGTGGCTGCTGAATGATTTTGCAGTTGGCAGGCAGTGGGTGCTTATGCTTTGTAGCTCATCCTAGGTCATGTCACTACTCACACAAGTAATTTTTTTTTTTTAACCTTCTGAATCTCGAACCCAACTTTGTATTTTGAGAGAGTTACATGGAAAATGCCTGTTATGATAGGAACAACAAAGTGTTTTGTAAAAAGAATGTTGCTGTTTATTGGAAATTCTTTGACAATATTTGTCTCCAACTATTTTCTGAAAGGTTGTTCAAAGTGAATAAATGCTATGTACAAAGCTGAGAGAAAACTAGTACCAGGAGCATGATAAAAGGGGGGCTGTCAGAGACAATAAATGCACACTTGTATCTGTGGAAGCCATGAATGTTTTCACTTTTAATTGATTTTCTGAGAGACTGGTTGCTTATATTTTCTTTGGGTTTTTTTAAAAACCTTTTTCTGTTTCCATCCCACAGCTTGCCTAGAAATAGACTTTTTTCCTATGTTTTCTGAATCTTTGAAATGTTGATTTTGTTGCATTTTCTTGAACTTTTTGTTGTGTATCAGAATCTTTGAGTC
Organism: Daphoenositta chrysoptera; assembly: GCA_013397915.1. Classification (NCBI taxonomy): domain Eukaryota; kingdom Metazoa; phylum Chordata; class Aves; order Passeriformes; genus Daphoenositta; species Daphoenositta chrysoptera. Next base: position 323,550 of record VZRO01005464.1, read on the forward strand.
TGTTTCTTTATAAATTGCAGCTGCCACTTGATTTCAAGAAACATAATCTCCAAGGCAGTGAGGGATGTAGGTACACAGAAATGAACTGAGAAACAAGAGAAACCAAATGTTATGTTGCTGAAGAAAACAGACTTTAAAATTTCTGTTGGTATTTAGATCATAATGAGCTAACAAAATGTGCCTGAATAATAGACTTTATTATTCACTTTAACTGATTAGCTGAATATTATCTGTTTCAAATTGCCATGAGTACTGATGGAAAGAGAAGTTAAAAGGAAGTTTTGTTTGTATATATATATTGATTTTTTTCTTCAAAACAGTGCTATTCTTTTGAATTCCCAAGCTGTGTTTATTTGCAACAAAATAGCTGTTAACTAGTGCAGCTCTATAACAAAATTGTTGACACTAAAGGACACTTTTCAATGATAGGAGGCAGCTTTACCTGCTGGGTATAGATTCAATATTGATGGTTTCTCAACTGCCAGCGTCCTTTGGTGACAAAATTGAAAGAAATGTTTACTTCTGTAAACAAGAATTGTTTCATCCTAAAAAATGGACCGCATTTTTGCTGAGCAAAATAGAGGTGACATGAGAAACTGCATATTACAGACAGAATATTATCAGTTAGTCATGATTAAACCTGTCATATAATCACATCTTTAAAAGTATGGATGTAGCTCTCATCTATTCCTCTGCCTAACTGCTGACCTTCATGACCCTCTTTATTTGCAGGCTAAGATGAATTTCATTCTATTTGCTGAAATAAAAGAGCAAGCCTACATGAAGATGCCCTGGCTTTGTTGATATGCTAGCGTTTTTTGAAGTTGCTGTTGCTTGAATGTATGTCTCTATTTCTCAATCACTCTAGGGTACATTGCAAATCTTACGTAATGAATGATCCTGTTGGTTTCAGCATGTAGGGATTTACTTACTTGTATTCCATCCTTTTCTGACAATAGCCACATCTTAGTATCCTTAACACATGAAGTGAATAGAATGATTAGTAAAGAGTCAGGCTCGACAGTAAACAAAGATTTCTGGGTTTCATGGTTCACATCTTGTTGAGAGTGTTTGCCAGCAATCCGCTTCATCTGCATTTAGCTCAGATGGCTCTGCATAGCAACAGACTCAAAGCACCCTTTGAAGAATTTCCCTTGAGAAATGTATAAGTTAAAGGTATAGTTTTACATAGCTGAATGTATATATCATTGCTTTAGGGCATCTTAAGTTAATGTAGGTGAAATTTTCTTTCTGATTTAAAGGTACAAGGAAAATGAAAGGAAAAAACTTACATTTCCTTGGCAGCTAAATAAAGACATAATTTAAAAAAATGTTCAGATATTATTAAAGTTTAGAAAAAGATCTGTAGGGTCATTTCAGCAAAACTGCCATTTATTGTGTTGTTAAATTATTCCTCTTTATGCTCTATTATGTATCCTGCAAGACAGATACACATATGACCAATTTGCATTTGCTGCATTTCTGAAACAGAACCAGCTATATACACAAACGACTTTTAACTGAAAGCAGATGCAATAACCTCATGAAAAGGTGGTCTTAGACATATCTAGATACCTTGCAGTTTCTGTTGTGCTTAGTGACTTTTATTTCATGTTTTCAATGGTTACTTAACCAGTTACCTGGGCAAGCCACTCCATTGCTTAACAATCCCTTTGGTAAAGAAATGTTTTCTTTATGGTCTTATCTGACACAACTCGAGGCCATTTCCTCTTGTTCTATCACTTGTTATTTGGGAGAAGCAACTGAACCCCACCTCACTACAACCTCCTTTGAGATAGTTGTAGAGAATGATAAGGCCCCCCCTCAGCCTTCTCTTCTCCAGGCTAAACACCCCCAGCTCCCTCAGCCACTCCTTATCAGACTGATGTTCCAGACTCTTCACCAGCTTCATTGCCCTTCTTTGGATGCACTTCAGCACCTCCATGTCTTTCTGGTGAGTGAGGGGCTTCTCAGCCTTTTGTCTAAAATCAAGTATTGTCTAGTGTAAATTACATGTTATGCATGCATACAATGAAGTTCCTAAAATCCTGCTAATTTTGGGAAAGAGTCAAAATGCTGGAAAGCAAGCAATGTCTATATGGAGTTGAAGTAGGTCTTCACAGAAAATATATGCAGTGAAGTGCAGAGACATTTGGAGGTGATGAAGGCTCTCAGCAAATACACTGAATTTGTTCTGAATTTAGAACTTAAGCAGGCTCTGATATTTGAAGCTTGCTGGGAAGTGATTAGGTTGTGGCTTTCCCTGCAAATCAAGTACTTCTTTCTTCTTAGTGGGGCATTTTAGCTGGAAGTTTTCTGAGACTGACCATCATATGTTCATCTTCTTTTTTCATGCTGTGTAGTTTCCCTGTAAGACTTCTATTCATCTATTTTAGAAAGATATATTTGTTTATCAGGAGTGGATTTGATGAACTGCTTCATTAGTTTTTCCTTCTGTTGCTTTAAAAATAGAAATCATACTTTCAGGCATTTTGTGGAGGAATCCATCAGAATTCCTGAAAGTCAGAAATGAGAGAAAGCAGTCAGAATATAACTGTTGTTGCAAACTCTCCAAACACTTCAAAATATCATGATATACCAACAAAAAGAAGCATAAGAATTTATTTTCTCTGCTGCAACTTTATGGATACAATTGTATTATTTATGTTGAAAGTACACCCTTTTTTATTTAAAATAAAAAATACTCCCTTCATCAAAACAAATACATATAGTTCACAGTTTTAATTTTATTACTATATTATGAATAGCTCTCAGCTGGAGTTCTGTAGTAGACCAAATCTGCAATATCTCTTGCACCCTTTGTGAATTCAACTGCCACAAAAATTACTTAACTGGTCTCTTGCTCTAAGGCAAAATCTGTTCATAGCACTTAAAACACTGGCAAACACATCAAGAAAAAAATAATTTAACCATATTTTATCATATTTTACTCCTGTAGCTCTTATTTACAAGAGAAGGTTGAGTATTCTGCTTTCATCTTGATATAAAATGCATTCATCTAAGTAAGCTCTCCTGTAAATTTGCATATCTGTTCCCCTCCAGAATCTGCAGAGACTGATTTCTAATATGGCTGTTCTTTCCTTCTTTCAGTAAAGTGTATTTTTGATTAACTAGTTAGAGAATGTGGAATTTAAATAAACAGGTGTTGAACTGCTTTAAATATTTTTAGCAAGTGGTCTGTACTGATTACATCTCTTTTGACTTTGAGTTACAAATGTACCTCTCCAAAAACAAATTCTCAAAAGTGGTACCTCAAATCTGTCTCATTGACCATACAATTCTTATTGCAAAATCATTGTAAAAGTGGCCTATGATCTTTACCCAGGAGACAAGTACATCAAAAATAGTTGCTTTTCATATCAAAATGAGAACTTTGGCTCTTGGACCACGAATATCAAGGCACAACAAGACTTCTCATCCTGCTGTTTTGTGATCATGTTTTTAGGATGAAGTGATAAAAGGTACTTTGATGCCCTGTTACCAACACAAAATCTGTGTCAAGACTGAAAAATAGTAGTTTTAATCAATATTTCTTGCCTGAATGTATACAGAATCACATTTTGCTGGGGTCTATATTTCTAACTGAGGTCAGTATCTTCTGGCACTAGGAAAACAAGATTATATGCTAGCTCATATTATGCATTGACAGAAGAAGTAGTCAATACAGGATAGCCAATAGCCTAGAGTTCTTCATGTGCTGCATTTTGGTATTGCCAAAAATATACTGAAAATAGGATAATTTTATTGTGTTCACAGGGCATACTGTAAGCTGTGGAAAGAATTATCTTCTTCTTCATTGGAAGGCTTAGCAGATTTTTTTTGTGCTATGTCTTTCACTGCTGCCAGAACAGAAAAGCAAAAGGACATAGCTGGAGGAGAAGATATATGCCAGGATGTCCCTGCAATGTGATGGCCCTCAGAAGTGTCACCTTGGCTGTGCCTGCAAATAAAAACTAGAAGCTTATTGCTTCTTTCTAACTCGTGGATAAAATCTTGGAAGTCTCTTACTTTTGCTCCTGCAAACTCAGAAATTATAAGACATTTAAAAAATAACTCTTAAAAGTAATTTTAATATCATGACATCTGAGATAGTCACGCAACTTCCATGACCTAGACTGATGCTGTTAAGAGACTGAAAATGCCCAGACGTGGGATATATAGTCATGTAAAAGGAAAGGTAATTTCCTGGAATGTAAGAAACACAATATTCTAGCTCATCAGGCTCTAAGTGTATGCCTCAGCACAGCTCAGGAGTAGACAAGTAAATTGACAGCACAGACTGGGAAGCTTCTAGCACTGGTTCAGATTGATCGCTGTGGCTGGAGTCAGCACAAATGCTGGGCACTGATTAAGATACTGATCAAAACAAATGCTGTTATGTGGCCTCATTCAGGTGTCTTAGGAGAGTAGAGGCTCCACTCCCTTAATTGCCCACACTGGTGAAAGATGCCGCTGTAGTTCCTGAATGTGTTGGCTCCGAACCAGTGAAATCTGCCAGTGTATGTGCAAGGCATGGCAGGTACAAGGAGAGGAGGGAAGCATGTAGTGTGGAGGAAAAGGCAGTGGCAGCTTGAGATGAACAGCAGGAAGGAAAAGGGCTGAGATTTGAATAATTTGTAGAGGTCTGTAGATCCTAGACATCTGCAAGGAGGCAAAAGTTTGGCATGTTAACAAGTGCCTATTGTAATTCTTGAACGGATTCTACTTCTCTATGTTAGCTGCTGTGCAATGTGGCTATCATTTCAGATTTCTGCAAAGGACAACAGACCAAGTAACTCTGTAAAGAAGCCTCATTTAATTTTATAATTAAGCATAATTTACAAAAATGCAAATTACTAGCGTCATATGTTTTTTGTTTAATGACAAATTAGATCTCAGAATGTAATATCTTGAGGGTTAGTTTTGGTTTTAATTTATTTTTTTTAATCACAGATTTCCATTAGGAATAGATGAATAAAATATGTACCTTCATGAACTACTAAAAATGATACATAAGAGTGAAGGATATGAGAGCTTTGCTATTTCCAAGCATTTCAAATGAAATACTTTCAAACTGGGATGCCATTGGCAAAATCTCTAGGTCTCCTGCCTCAGTAATATGAAATTAGATTGCAGCAAAATAATTTTATGTAACAAAATCCTACTATGTCTCATCATGTGTAATCTTTGCTTTCAGTTTTGTCATTTATCTTCTATTCATTGGGGGGTTTATTTATTTTCTATTAATAAACACTGAATAGCTATATTTATGTATCCTTAAAAACCACTGGAAATTAGTATAGTACCACTGAAGATAATGAAACAGCAGGGCTGTAACAGCTGAGGTTACATAGCCTTCTTCATGCAAAAGAAATGTCAGTGTGGGACAGGGACTTCAGCTTGATGAGAGGGTGGCATAACATTTTGGGGTGTGAGCCAGAAGACAGCCACTGTAAGACTCAGCCTGTGCAATGCATTATATTCCCTCCGTATCACTCCTGCTCTTTTTCTTCTGTAGCTGAAAAAGGAGCACTGTCCACAGCCCAATTACAACTGGGAAAAGAGATCTCTTTCAAGATTTAACCTCTTGTTTTTCTCCATTTTGGTTTCTGTTCATTTAGATAAATAAATAAAAGCTCCCATTAGTGCTGTGTAATCAGCCTGCAGTCAGAAACACAAAGGGAAAATACTGACTGGCACTTGAACTACATACTGCTTTGTTCTCTTACAAGGCTGTATGGCAGCCCCTGCTCTGATGATTAATAAAGAGGGATATTGAATCTTTATCTAGAAACTGCAAGAACTAGCTGTGTACCTATTTCTGTGCTTTGGGCACATGAATGGTGAAAAGCCTATTGATAGCAAAATAGATCACAGAGGTTTAAAAGATTGAAAGATAGGCCAAGTGGTTGCTAAGCTTTAGATTTACAGCTATCTTTGAGGACCTGACTGAAATCATAATGATAAAAGATTTTTGCTTAGCATGCCTGCTATGGTTTTGTGAGACATCAAGTATCTTAGGTTGTATCTGTACCTATGTGCTGAACTCCTGGCAGCACATTCCTGGCTGGTTTCTATCCACTTGCCAATAGTGGAGGTATTTTGTTTTAAAGAGCACTATAACAAAGGATGATACCTCTTCTTCTTCTAAATGGTGAAATCAAGAAACACCAGCAGTTTCAACTCAGTTTCACTTAAAAATAATATCCTTGAATTTGAAACCCAAGTGAAATTGAAATAAATGTTTAAATCAGACATTATCAGAGCTGATTGTCACTCCATATATTGGAAAGTAAAGGTGAGATAGTTTGACAAGTAGTTGCAGTTTGTTGTTTTTACTAATTGGTTAATTTCCTTCTTTGTTTTAAAGTGCAGGGCAGTCCACGGTGACTTTTTCTGCTGCATAAACACACAGTGCTGTTTGTGTTTCACTACAGGCCAGATGAACAGAACATCTAGTTAAGATCAACAATGAGATTAGGTCTTATTTAGAAAACATCATATAAAAACCAGCTAAGTAAGCCAAATCGACAAAAGTAATGTGAACAAAATATCCTGACCTGAATTCGCAGTGATCTTTCAAGCAAGATAAGAGAAGGAATTAATTAGCCTAATTTTTAGGTGGAAATGCAAAGCATATACCTGCATAGAACTGCATGGCTCTTGCCTGCGTGGAAAAAGTTAACTCTTAGTGAGGGCTGAGATGTTCTCCAAGAGGCATCCTTCCTATATTTTCTCGCATCTGTAGCCACATCAGCTTTAATTCTTTGTTGATTTCCTATCACTGGGGTTTTTTTTATGGCAGTGTCACCAGATAAAGAGGATTCTGAATTGCATCATACAAAGTGCCATTTCCATACTCCTGCAATTTTTCTGTAGCAGATGCTAGAGAAATTACAATGCAACAAAATTACAGGTGTTCTTCTGTTCTGCCCAAATTTGATATTGACTTTTTAGAACTCAGTCCCCAGAGATCTAATGAATAGGTGGTTTTTAAAGTCAGTAGAGTTTCTCTCTGGCTCTTAAAGCTAATGTATGTCTGTTTTAATGTGCATGAGCCAGCTTATAGCTCTCTTGCCTCCAGCCTTCTGTAGCTAACATTAGGCCATAAGCAAGAGGGGTGTGTATGAGAAAATTACTCTTGAGATCCCCACAGTTATAAATTCTATCCCATTTGATAAATAGACCAGAGATTTCAGGTCTGAGGGACATGTATCTTAGCCTGTTTTTCCCCAAGCATATACCTTAACATAGATGAATTAGGACATGACATTTTGGAGCCCCACAGCAACCACATTTCCACTGAAATTCCTCCTCCAAATTAATAACTTGGAGAAGGAGGAAAAAAAGAAGAAGAAAAGAAAAAAGACGAGTTAAGAAGAAATGCCTGATTTTCTATTGGTGATTTGTCCTTCAGCATGAAATTATGCTATCAGTATATGAGCAAGGAAGAAATAAGATTTCAGGTATCGTAGAGATACGAGTTTGTTTAAGCACCTAATGAAACTTCATATAGACAAAATAAGTTTCCCACTGAATACAAAGGAAGGAAGAGTGAGTTTATAAGATTATAAGAAGGTAAAAAAGGCTGTACTTGACTGGAGCAAAGGACCATTCAACTCAGTGTGCAGTTTTCAGTAGTTGCCATATATGAACACTTAGGTAAGAAACAGTGTAAAAATAGGATGCTTCCTCTGATCGCTTTCCCTGCCTCAGGACTGAGCTAGATGCATTTAGCAAATCTAAATAGATTTCTTTTCCATTAGGTTTTTCAGTCTTCCCTAGAGTCCATGTAAAATTTAGAATCTATTATGTCCTCTGGCAAGGAGTTCAACAAGGCTGTTACTCCTTATTTTAAGTGCCATCTTTTAGTATTTATTTTCACCCTGGCTCCTGTCATCTCTTTTCTAAACAGAAAAGTCCTTGTTTACTTAGTTATTCTATGCTTGAAAGCATTCCACTCCCGTAATAATCTTCACTTCCCTTATCTGATTTTTTGTTATTATCTTTGTTAGGGGGAAAAGAGCTGCTCATAGTGTTGAAGATAGGGACTGACATAAATTTAGATGCTAACTTATGACTCCAGGTTGGTGTCTAATCATATTTTAAAGATGCTTAACTTTTTTTGCAACTGTAGCCTGTTCTGTTTTATACTCTGATTCTCAGAGAGAGATTTGAAGTTTGCCTTTGAAGCACAGAAATGTTATAAATAAATTACAACCATATTAACTGAGTGTTTACAAGTCATAGCAAAAATCTTCAGACACTGCTCTACAAAGCAAAGCCTCTGTTTACAAAAAAGAGAGTCCAAATAAACACTCCAATGGAATTTTGTCGACATCAAGATTATTTTTTTCTTAGAATAAAAGCTGGCTACTAGTTTTAACTTTGTCACAAAGAAGAATAGATGAATTTTCAAGACAAAATAGGGAATGAATAGCTAGTAAACTGATACAAATACTAACAGAGCCACAGCATCCTCTCTATTCTGACCATTATTGCAACTTGTCTTCAAAGTCAGCTGTGTACTTGTGAAATTTTTCCACAGCTTTTAAATCTGCACAAGATGTTGCTTGTTAAATCTGAAAGTAGAATCACATCTGGATTTTGCATGGCATTGCACAAAGCAAACAGACAAAAAAAGGGTACGAGAAGATCTAATCAACTCTTTAAATATTCAAGAGCTTTTACCTAGCTTCAGGAATATAAGAAATGCTGTGTACTGCAGAGGTTTGCACTCCCTGTCTCTATTTCTCTCTTTATAGAAAGGTTTCTCACAAGTACCTAGGTAAAATATACTTGACGTTAAGATTCTTTGTCTATGCAAACATGAATATGCTTTGAGAAGGAACATTTTCTGCTTAGAATGCTGTTCTAGAGTTCTTAGTGCTGTTTCCTGTGTCATCATCTGGTGTAATCTACCTATATCAAGAAGAGAAGAAATCAGTCTAGTCTCTGAACACATAACTGCATGTCTGTCAGTAGAAAGGAGGAGATTATACAAAGGAGAGGATATGGTCCCTAAAAATTGCTTTATCACTCGGTAGACTTTGGTGGATACCTGAAAAGATTCACTTTTTAAAGTTACCTGTGTGCAGTTTTTCTCAGTTGTTTGGCTTAGATGTTTAAGTCCCATTTCCAAATGAAGTGGTTCAATGGATGCACTTAATTCTGTTAAATAATTAGATTAGACAGCTAGTCCACATTCCCTGGCTCTGTGCAGATAAGTTACATGTACTCTTACTGTGTCATGTGAATTATAGTAAGGAGGGGGATGCAGAAATCTCTGTCCTGTATGATGCCACGAAAAACAGATCCTTGAGTAATCTGAGTTATTCACAAAGGCTTGAAGTTCTTGGGTCTCTGATATGCAGCTGACAAGACATCACAAAACGAGACCCTCTGTTTTTTAATCACATGAAACCCCTGTATCCCGAGTGAACTAAACTCTCTAGATTACAAGAAGGATGCACAGTTGCCAAATTTACAAATCATCCACTTGATTACAGCAGTCTAAATGCATTTGGCAACCTTCAGCCTTCAAAGAACATACTGGATTCAAAAAGCCATAGGATCCATCTGTGGCATGGCTATCAAAGTGGTGTAGTGGCTAGGGTTCATGCTCTGACTGATCATCCCATAAGCATTCTCACCCCATCTGAGTTGTTAACACAGCAAACACATTGCATTTACTCTTGCTGTACCAATGGTTGTGACCACAGTGACAAATCACATCTGCTGCTGAGCTGCATGTGTGAAGATATAGCCGAGTTCTGCTCAACAGGGAATGATAGACTGTTTCAAGTCTCCACACATCATTTTTCACGTTGCACACAGTGATAAAGAGGACCCTAACTTCTTTAATGTAAGGGACGAAGCAGCAAAGAAATTGCTGATTATAGAAGACAGAACTTCTTTGCTGCTGCCAGCAGGACTGGGGAAGACTTCAGTTAGGGCAGAAGGAAAATACTGAAAAACCCAGAAGCAAATATGGGATTAGGAGAGGTAGGAAAGGGTATTACTTGGGTAGTAGTTTCTTGGAAAACTCTATAAATGTGTCTATGCTTTATGTCTGACACTGGACAGCTTGTTCCCCCACTCAGGTTGGGAGTTAAAGATGCCAAACTTCTACTGTGAAATTGCAATGAATGTTGGATGTATGCATATATCAGAAAGGGATATATATATACTCTCAATACGGACCCTCCAGCATGAAAGTCCAGGATAAAATTCATTTCATAAGTATCTCTTTCAAAATATATTAGAAAGTCTGTTTTCAGAGTGCAAAACAGCAATAAAGCAGCAATTTCCCAAGCAATTTCTCCTTTGTTTTATTGAAAGTGGGAATGTGTGGTTTTGTCTGTTTGGGATATTGAAGGAACAGCTCATGTCTCCAGAGGTGATTGAAGCAGTGGAATTTATTTTGAAGTAATGAGCTTGGAAGAAAAGGATGGAGAGAGATAGTTCTGTAGTAGTTGAAGGTCTTATAGAAGGAGGGGAGGATGCTGAGAGTTGAAGAAAAAGTGAGACTGCCAGCAAAGGCAAAGGCAGCATCCTGTATGACCTTTCCTTCATGATCAGTGGGACATCTTCTCAGAGTGTTGTATTCTCTCTTATTTTTTTAGAGCTCCCTCCACCATCCAGTGCCCTCTTGCCTCCCCTGCCGTTCTGTGCTGCAATTTATTGTCCCAGGGAAAAATCCAAGGAACAGCAGGGAGACGGTGTTTGGTGCATTGCTGGATCCAGTCTCATCCACACTGAAATAAGTGTTAAGAGCATGGTGGGTTCTTCTCGATGTGTATTACAGATTGTGATCTCTGTACTTCCCAGCACCTTGTTTATAAAATTATTGGTTTTTTCCCTGAGGTTATTCTTGTTATACTTTAATGATAAGCTCTTTAAAAATGTAGGCTAAGGTCACTAGCTAATTTTCATTGCCAATGCTAGATGGTACAATAACAATTTGAGGTGGCCTACTAATGTTCAATTACAATAATTTGTTTAGTGAGCTGAAATGCAACATTAGGAAAAAAAGTTTATTATTGCTTTTTCCTTTATGCTAATGTTTGTGAAATGTTAACAACAATCTTGCAGTTAAAAACTGCTTCCATCAGTCTTCTGTATTGTCTTATGCTTCACTTTGTAACTGTCCCTATTGTATTAATTTCAGAAAATTAAAATTCTTAAGAAGTTCCATGCATTATTTTTAGTTCTGAAATGGTTGCCATCCTAAACTGGGTAGAAAAAAAAAAAAAAAAAA
>VZRO01005464.1:334842-382047 GCA_013397915.1 Daphoenositta chrysoptera
AAAGAAATGTCATATTTAGCTCAGGGCCAAATTACTGTATTTCTTAAACTTATCTAGTGTCAAAGTAGCATAGAAGTTAACATTTCTTTGCTTAAAAGAAGCCTAGTACTCAAGCATGCCCTCTTTTTATGGTGATTTCAGAGTGCTGATCTGAACAAAAACTAGTGCATCACTCCTTCATGGACTGATTGGTGGTTAGAAACAATCTTTAACAAAAATTAACAGCAGAAAAAATGCTCTTGCGAAATGTATTTAACTATACTTTTATATGCAATTGCATGATAACTTCCTAACTTACTAGTATTGGAAAGATAAAATTAAATTTTGGAGTTGATGTTAAAAACCCTTCTGGAAAATATGGTCCTAAGTAATTAAATAAAACACAGATTATTAAGGTAGCATTCTTAATTTCTGAACTGAAGCTCTTTAAGGAAAGTCTGTGTAAACAGCAGACATTATGTACAGAGAATCACCCCAGCAGTGTGATTTGAATAACTGAATAACTAAATCAGTGTTTCTCACCTGGCAGTACTTTTTGCTTTGAATGTACCTCTTCTCCCCTTGTGTGAAAGGCATCCATTTCCAGTGTTGGAGGGTCATGCCTCTTGACTGGACCCAAAGACCTTGTTTTAAATGACTTTGATTTGCTTTCTTCCTAGGAACATGAATTCAGCTAGCGGAGGAGTTTGGATCTGTCTGATTCTATGTGCAACATCAGGATGACTTGGATAGGAAGCAAAAAACACTGCTGGGAAAGCTTTTGTATATGTTCTTAAGGGAGAAAATAAGCATTTGCTTATCTGCTGTGTTTAATTGAGTTGGGATTATAATTGTTCAAGTTTTCATTCCCGACTCTATTTGTAATGGGAACAGTATTTGCAGTGTGTTCAGTCTTCCTGGGCTTCGCTGTGTGCATTAATCTAGCTTTATGAAGGATTTACATTTTATATTTGCTCATCATATTATTTTTATAAGAAACAAAAGCTCCCAAATAAGCCCATCAGGCAAGGCTATGAACAGTTAAAAGGAAAAGATAGCTGTTATAGTAAGAATTTGTAAATTGAGTGTAGCAATGTTGGCGAGAAAAGTCAGAAAAGTACTTATACTCTCAAAGGGTAACTAATGGTTTAATAGTGGATGGCATACAGAAAAGAACTGATATAAAAGTTTACTGGATGCTTTTATTCCCCAGTGAAAAACACAGAAGAAGGGAAAAAAAAAAAAAAAAAGAAGGAGACCAAAAGTATGAAAAGAGCTTTAAAGGCAGAAAAATGTACATCAGGGGAAAGGGGAATTGTTCAATTTGTGCCACTGTTTTAATAGACCTAAAGGATTTCACTTGATATTTGACCTTTCAACACAAGCCAAGATTTTAGTACAGGCTTTCTATTTTGGATAATAAACAAATCTTGGACAAGTAATTCCCTTTGTTATTTAGATACACATGTCAATTTTGTGGTAGAAAAACATAGTGAGTGGCTCATGTATAGTAGTGGTTGTTGATATAAATGGATAAAAAACAAATGGATTAGTTGGGAAAATTATAGTGAATGCTGTTATGGAAATATACTGGGAAATCATGAACTGGGGGATGTGGAATGGATCTACATGTGGAACAAACTGAAATCTGACTTTTAAAATTATTTAGCTGTATTTCTCTATCGCCTTTCCTATCTATCTATACAAACATAAGCACATATAGTATTAAAGAAAGAGTGAGAGTTCAGAGTTTAAAGACAATCGCCCATGGTCATAATCTAACCTGTAGTATTGGAAAAATAGGAAGAAATGTTACTCGAGGAAAAACTATTCTGTAAATAACTAATACATACTGCTGCATCTTCTGCTGAAACTGTTACTGGCTGTAACTGCTGCAGAAGCTGCCCTAGATGGGCAGAACACTTACGGGTTTCATCTTTGTTGCAGTGTTTTGTTGTTTTTTGGGTTTTTTTAAAATTTTTTGAGACATTTGCTATTTCATGTTTTTTGTATTACCCACATTTAATTTCTACGTAACTGAAGCATGAGCCTTAAAAGTTGCATTTGGTAATGTATTGATTATTTCCTTTTAAAAAAAACCAGAAAAATACATAATCTATCACTGATGTTCATAGAACATTAACAAAATTTTAGTTTATCTAAATTTATCCTGAGGTGCAAGTAATTTTTAAACCCTGTATTAGTCAATCAAGTCCACCTTAGCATTCAGATCATCCATGTTACAGTTTTCCCTTGGTGCTATTTGTCAGAAGATTTAAAGTCACTTGAAAACTTGTACATCATGGTGAGCTTCAGATATCAATTGCCATTTTTGCTTTTTCTGTGCCTTCTTTTCCCTCTACAGTCATTCTCTCCTGTTTTTATACATACTTCCTTCTTTTTGGTATGATTCACGATGACTATTTTTTAAAACATATGGTTATCATTGTGTGTCATGGGGATGAGATCCTTTACCCATGTTTTGTGGTATAAGATTATGAAATGTTTTGAGAAAAGCTCCTGTTCTTTCTCTGTACCAGTAAATCTCCTGGATCACTTCCACAAACACATATATCTCCTCAGATCCCAATGCATCTAGGACCTTCAGAGCCCAAGTGTTACGCAGACTTACAGTAACTGTAACTTTAAAATGATGTCATCTATTTAATATAAAATGTTTTAATCCATTGATAAGAAGATCCAAGGAATGGATCCCATTTTTCCCCTTAAAGTCAAACAGAGTATCTCTTACATTGTATGTTTCCAGCAACTTATTTTGAACCTATGTATGTTTTCAAAGGACTATTATTTATAAACTGTTTTCTTACTTTGCTACTTTTTGTAATGGATCAGGGTGTAGAAATATTGAGGATGTATAGGAAATTGGGCTACTTGCTGGCTTGGGAGCAATTCATATTAGCTACTGTCTACTTCATCTCCTCTTATTTTTAGAGTGGAAATTAACTCTCCAATACCTATAGTGCCATGGAAAACATAATCTTCTTTTTTAATAGCTTGTAGATCAAATAGCTCAACTCTGGGAAATGGGTTCCAATAAAAGCTCCATTTTGTTATGCTGGGCAGCAAATCCATATTATAGAAGCGATCTTCATTATTCATTGGTATTTTCCTAACTTAAAGTTTCCTTCAAGTAGTGTTAACATTTGATGATGGAAAATGAAGGCCAATAAGCTGTACCGTGTACGTGCTTTGTAAAATGAATTGGCCTCTTGGGAACAGAAGAGCTACAACTTCAGTGGTAACAATTATGTTTTTATGGGCCAAGACAGAAATAAAATGCCGAAATGGGAAATTAATGCAAAAGCTTAGTAGCAAAATTATCAAAAGCTTAGAACTGGAGCATGTAAAAGACATTGTAATATATCAAAGCACCTGTTTATGAATGATCAGTTACAGAGAAGCTGAGAGCTATAAATAAGGATATACTTTCCCATTTTCCTAACATCAAATACTGGCTAAAAATCTTTTTATTAAAAATGTGCATTATGTGGGTTTTACTTCCTTTTTGCTCAGGTTCAATTTTCCTCATTTTTTAAGGTAGTAATTGAACAAAGAACAATTCATGAGTCAAAGACCACTCCAATTTCTCATTTAATGATGGATAGACAATGATAGAACATATGGATATGAAGACATTATTTGGACACTGTAAGTTTCAGAGTAATTTATAATGCTATATTAGATATGATACTTTGCTGTCAGTCTGCAGAAGTTGTCAAAGCAAGGAAACAAAAATCAGCATGACATGGGAGTGGATTCCTAAAAATACCTTAAAGAATATCTGCAAACCTATGCTGTGTTAATGCTCAAAAATTTATATAAATCTCTGCTGGGCAGTGTTGGCTGGTGTCACTTTGGTAAGTTTTTGGTTTTTGTTTTTTTTTTTGATTTGTTATTCTGTTGTTCATTTGAATTACAAATGAGTCTATGATGGCTGGCAGCAGTCAGCAATAGTGTATAAAGAGATGCAATATGCTTCATAACCTTTATTAAAAAAGATTTCCATAAAATTCAAAATTGTATTAAAAAATTCCTAGTTAACTCACTGCCCATAGGAATTAAAATCATCCTTTTTTGGTTTATTTAATCTGATTAAACTTTTTATGCTCTAGTATCTGCATGCTTGTGCAGTGTCTACATATGCCGTGTGCAGGATAGAAAACTCATTTTTAGGCAATTTTAAGCTTCCAGTTACTGAAAGGCAAACCTTTGGTTTTCATAAATGCATAGGAGGTGCACTTGTGTACAACTGACTTTATATATGTGCTGGAAAGACTCTACTTTGTATCAGAATGGACAAAAAAATATTAATTTTTGTGTCAGAGAGTTCCCATCTCAACTCAGAGTGACACTACTGTACTCGGTTTTATATGAACACCTTAAATCAAATAAACATATAAAAAATCTCTCATTCTACTTAAAATATTTAGAAGTATGAATGATAAGATTAAAAGATGTTATGTCTTCCCAAGGGCTGGCAGAATGTTTGTGTCAAAGTGAGAAGCTGAAGACAGACATATCAGTAGATCCTTATACTTCAGCATTGCAACAGCATATGAATGGTAAAGAAACATTTTTCAGGGAAAGCAAGTTCCTGCAAAATTTTAAGGTCATAAAAAAGGCAGAGAGATTTTAGGCTTTCTGGACAGTGCCTGGGGAAAGATTTGCACTTTCAAAAAGTATCCATTTGAGTCAGCAAAATGAGCAGGGAGCCTCCAGAAGCCAATGCTTGCTTATTGTCCATTTAGACATGTAATAGATGATGGGAAGTGTTGAGATGGGGAACGCATTTTAAAACTCAAATCTTAGCACTTCGCAGGCATTCCCTTGAAATCCCCAGCCTGAGATGTTGCCTCATTAATAGATATCTAATTAGACTCTCTGAAAAGCAGACAGTTTTCAAAAAATTTGAGGTGGTTTCTTTGGTTTTTATTCAGCTTGTGGCTGCAGTCTGTAATTCACACTTTCAGGCTGAGAGTGATTCTGTTCACAACGTACAGGTGACTAAATCTCTTCAGGCACACGGGGATCAGGGAAATTTAGGGTTTACTTGTAATGCTTGAAGTGTCCCCTTTCTCTTCTTAAAGGAAAGACATAAGAGTAAGTTAAAGTCGCATATCCCTGTTCTTAGTAATTTTTCTCTTTTATGCAGTCCTGAGCACTGATTGCGAAAGAGTTTTTTACCAGTAGGGAGGCTGTGGGTAGTTAAGGGAGTTGTGTAAATTATTTATCTTTAATTTTGTGAACTGACAATTCTGTTTATTTGAGAGAATAAAGAAACATGGTGTAAACTTTGTAGTAAAACCAGAACTGCTGCCAAAAATTGACAGCTGAGCAGTGGTCAGCCCAGTAAGTCAGAAGGCAGTTATTCCTGATTTTCCAACAGCCAGATTAATGTTATTTTTGTGGGAAATTTTTTATCTGTATAGTTTCTTATTTTGCATGAAGTTCACAAAAAAAAAAAAAAAAGAGAGCTATAAAAAGATACAGTAGAATGATCAATAGGTGGAAAATGGTAATCCCCCAACATCGATATATTCAGCATTATGTGTTTAATAGGAAGCTGTTACTATTGATTTATTTTTTAATTCACCATCCCCTAAAACGGTTTGCATTTTTATAATGCTTTCTTTTTGGCAATGTGTTTCAGCAAATTCCTTCTATCGGATCTGTGCAGTAGAGTTGGTGCTAACGCAGATCAAAGTGTACCAGATGTTTCACAGTGCATGGCTTAATGAAATGTGACTTACTTAATTTTTAGCAATTTGAGCATCCAGCAAAGTGTCATCCAGGGGTGCTGGTGTCAGACATTCAGGTGGAGCACTGAGCACACCTGACTGAGCTCTTTGGAAGGACGGCTGGGGCCACCCTCTCTCATGGAAGGTGAAGGGCTGGCTCGCGCAGCCACATGTACGCCAGGCCACCGAGGTGGAATGGAAATATCTGATTTTGAGATGTGAGGTCTTTTAAGGCTTTTGTCTGCTACCTAAAGGCTAAGTGATATAAATCCATTCCATTTCATGGGGCCAGCTCCAGCAACATCTCTCGTCCTGAAAAGTGCCCAATGTCATCACAGTCACTGATTATCTCCTGGGGCTTTAAGAGGAAAGCATGAGA
Organism: Daphoenositta chrysoptera; assembly: GCA_013397915.1. NCBI lineage: Eukaryota > Metazoa > Chordata > Aves > Passeriformes > Daphoenositta > Daphoenositta chrysoptera. The sequence continues at coordinate 340,960 of VZRO01005464.1, forward strand.
GCAGGTTTTTTTGTTCTTCTTTTGTTGTGTTAAACTGTGAGGCAAAATCTTTAGTACCAATTATTTATCTAAGTGGAAGTTATGTTGGCCTTGTATTAATACTGTCTGCCAACCCTCCCTTAGAACAGCAGTGGAGGACTTAGTCTATTATTTAAGGGATGAGAGGAGATGTGTTTCTTCTTGTCTTGCTTTATTTTGTCTTTGGTGATTTTATTTTGCTGTGCACTTGCTAGAGTAGTTCAGGAGCCCTTGAGAAACAATACTACACTTCAAATCACTGCTTAAACACAGAAGTTATCTTTGTTGTGACCATGTGGGTTTGCTCTTGCGTGTGAGTTGACTGTTAATCAACAGGCTGTTCATTTCTGTCAGCTTCACAAGCAGCCTAATCAGTTCATTACTGAGCTTAACTAAAGTGTTCTCTTCCACTCTGCAAGAAAATACTTCTGAAGCAAGCAGATGGGCACTTGACTGCCTTTGCTCTCAATGTGTGCTGCACTTTAGATGGATGGCTGGCAGTGATCCCAGGCTCTTCCCTTCCTGAGATCCTGTATTGCTGCATTTCATGTTCATGGCTACTGAGGTTTTACATGTTCATTAAATAATGCAAGACTAAGGAAGACACATATATGCATGCAGACACAGAATCTTAAAAAAAAATGAGTTCTTACAGTGGTTTAACTTTTAATTCTATTGAGCAAATGAAGACAGAAAGCAAAACACTTAGTGGAGAAAAAAAGGGTAAATTGAATATTTTTATCAGTTTTTCTCTGCTTTTTGGGTCAGCATCTCATATAGAAGACTAAATCATTATGACAGGTAAATGCATTTTCCTCCCTAATTGTTTGAAATAGCATGATAACAGCCATATTGCTACAATGAACTTGCTTTGATGATTGAACTAGATATATTTTTATCACTTCAATATTAGCCTCTAAAAACTTTCCCTCCCTCATCCAATATAATTTCAGTATTCTTTCCTCACTCACTTAAAAACAACCAAAACAACTGTATGAATCCCTCCACACACCTGCCCTTGCAGGAAAAATCTAAACAACAAAAGATTATCGTTGTTTTATAAAAAATATATGCAGATCAAAAGACCAGTGATCATCACATGTGGATTCAAGCCCAGCATTCTTAAATTGTTGCTCTGGTGTTTGATACACTTCAGTTCATTAATGAGGAGTAACTATTAAAAAAGGTTAGTCGTATTTCAGCATCAGCAAGTTATGTTTTATACAAATAGTGTTAAAAATGCTTTAGCATTGGTACAGTTTTTTTCTTTAGCAGTAATGCAGTTTTTGTTCATCAAGGAGATTCAGAGTCCAGGAGTTTGCATTTTGATGAACTTGGAGGTCTTTTCCAACCTTAATGCTTCTATGATTCTATGTAATCAAATGCTAGAAAAAAGAGAAGAAGAGATTATGTCCTCTGTCTATCGCTTCAGAATGTTTGCCATTGAAAGCTGGTCCACATCTAGTGCAAGGAAGAACCTGCAGATAAATATATTATTAAGCAATAAAGAAGTTATGATGGAATAAGGTGTATCACTAAAGCTGGTAATTCTTTCATTTTCACAGTAATGATTTAGATAAAAGAGTAAAAGTAATAAAAAATAGTTCTGTTAGTGGAACTGCTGTGTCATACATTGTGTAAGTTATAAAAGCTCACTATTCTTTGTCTGTTTAGAAAGGCAAATATTTTTAGACACATATCAGTTTCCTAACCTTTAAAAGGAAAAGGAAAGGATATTCTGAAAAAGTCAAAATGGAGCTATCACAACATTTCAGAATTAAATGTTTTATTTTTTGGTAGAGAATTTCTTAGAATTGTTTTAGTATTATGCAATATAAAATGCAATTGTTTCATAGCCTCATGCTTCTGTCAAATTTTGAGTGTTCCCTCCATATTTTTTTTAAGTTTTTTTTTCTTTTTGTTGACTTAAGACTAGCAGCAGTCAGGCACAGGAAGAAAACAATGCATTATACAATTTTATTTCTGAATTATGTTCCTAATCCCTGTAAAATGTCAAATTGAAGGTGAGAAAGAACTTTTTACTGTAAGTAAGAAAGAAATATAGCAGCTGCAGGCAAATGTTTTCAGTCAAACACAGATGTGTTGTTTTTGTGTAGTCTATCATCATGGCCTGGAAAAAGTAGAACTTGGTCATGTGAATTCTTCCTCAGAGAAACTCTAATTATTGCTCTATAGATCAACTTCATCCTTTTAGGTCCAATCCAGAGGTCCTAGTATTCTACAGGAATATTTATTCAGGCTTCCATGGGCTTTGGATCAGGAGGTGAAAAGGAGTTCCAATTCTCATTACCCAGTCAGAACTAGTGGAGTTTGTTTCAAAAGTGAAGCAGATATTGATCTGCCGTGTGAAACTCTATTACATGGTCTTCTAAACATTTGGACTAAGCCCTGGAATTGTTGTACAAGGTTCTAGCTAATATGCAAGTCACGTTGGCTGACCAAGTGTGAACCCAAAAATCCACTGAAATTTTATAGCCTACAAATTCTGGCTAACCTCCTTAACCTTATTTCATGCCTAGTTAATCAATAAATTTTGTGCTGGTGTATGTTTGTTTGGTGATAGGTGTTAATGTGAAATGTTCCTATGTGCTTACCCAGAGAAAGCACAATTTCAGAATCAGTCTGAAGTGGCTCCATTATAAACACCTTGACCCCTTGACTCAAGGCTTCTCCACAGTGTATGTGAGAATGAAATTTTGTAAGCCTGAAAGTGAGAAGTGGAAGCTAGTCTGGACCTGGGTGTTTCTTGATATAAGAAGGGGAGAGAAATGGCAGAGCTGCCTAAAAATAAAGACAAAATTGGAGAATGATGGCTTTGGTGGTCCAGCTGCCCTGGAAAAGATAGAAGGGGATAAGCATGACGTCTTAGCCAGGTCTGCTGGCTTGAGTGGGGCTGGGAGTGGGTGCCCTGGATCACAGCCTAACCCTTACCTCAGCCTCACAAGTGGCGGCAGCAGACCTGTTCATGTCTAAGGTTTGCTGCCAATACAGATGGTATTTGTACCATGGCTGTTGCTGTTTTCTAATCTGTTGTCTGAAGCAGCTACCCACTTTGTCTGCACCTAAAGTTTACTCTGTTCTTCCAGTACTAATTCTTTTTTTGTTTTCTTTTGCTTTGAGAGATATTCAACACTCATTTATCTCCTTGCAAATTCAGTTGAAAAAACACGTTTTTTTGAAGACTTTAAAAATACATTCTGGGGATTGATTGTTACATTTCAACTGTTCCTCCTATTCTAACATTGTGATTACACTGCTGAGTGTAGGAAAAATTAAAAAAAAAAAAAAAATCAGCGTGAACTTGAAGTTCATCAAAGATTTCAGAGAGCTTTAGTTCCAGAAAATCTGGGAAGGTTTGCAGGAAAAATTCTCAAAGCAAACATTTTACAAAGAATCAGTAAAAACTTAATCCACATTAATTAGGACAGCAACATTCTAAGTGCAATTAAGTAGTGGTGTTAATTGTGAAAGCATCTTAACGTTTTTCTCAGATTGTGTTGAATAATGATGTACTTTAATGTTTATTTTGATTCAGTAAACATTTCCTTATTATACAGGATTACATCTACAAAGCATGGAAGGTAAAAAGTACTTAACATTAAACTCTAACACAAAATCTTAATTTGCAAAGGATTGAGGTTTTCTTATACTTTTCTTATTAGAATAATTTCTAAATAATTCATATATCTTTGAAGTAATTGGTTTTTATTTATGTTCACATTAGTGTCCATGAAAAGGTTCCAACATAATAAAATATTTTCTAGGACTTTTATTTCTTTCGGTGATATATGGTCAATTTCCTATAGAGGGAAAAATGTCTTTCCTATAGAGGGAAAATGCCTGAAGTCACAATGGGGCATCTTCCTCCATAAAAAATAATAAAATTGCCATGCAATCCAAACCTTTATGTAACCAGTATATTTTGACAATTCTGATTGCTTCAGATGTTAAAAATTATGATTATGAGCAGGTGTCAGGCAGGTATAGAAAAAAGAGCTTTTTCCTCCATTCATTTTATATGAAAGAATTAGAAAAAATAAAAGCTAGAAAGATTGATTTTTGCTGTCTGTAATCCCGTAAATCAGTAAAATTGAAATCTGACATTTGTTGATTTAAGATTAGCAGCAGTCAGGCACAGGGAGAAAACAATGCATTATACAATTTTCTTTCTGACTTATGTTCCTAATCTCCGTAAAATGTCCAATTGAAGGTGAGAAAGAGCAAATCTCCTGTGCAAGAATGTAACGAGAGAAACTCTTGCCACGTGACCAGCAAATACTTGCAGAACATCATTTTTGCTGACAGCGGAGCAGAAATGTTGTTTTCATGCTGGTAAATCTGAACATAGCAAATGAATTTTGGTGACGTTTACTGCTCATATCTCATCTTTTCTTCTTCTAGTCTCATGCGTAATGCTCTTTTCCTGATTCCCTGTTCCGAGGCAACATACAGTGCGGATGCACTGAAGTGTGCTATTTGGACAACTTCTTTCAGGCTAACTCCCTCAAGAATAGCTGCCGTACAGCTTGTGCTTCAATGCTCAGTTATAAAATAGAGCACACAATGTACATGGCCAGAAGAAACAAAAAAAAAAAATTACTTAAATCAAACACAACTGGCTTATAACCTTTCGGAACGCCTCCCCACCAATTTTTTGTTTAAGGCAAACAGCTTAATGACAACTGAACTGCCTTGGAAATGCGAACCTACACTGACATCAGCTAAGTGCTGTCACAAAATTGATGCAGATTATGCAGTTCTTATGATCTGCTGGATATTATTATATTTTGAAGGCAGGATAGAGCACTTCAAACAGCAAGACTGTTCCTTACTTAGTGCTACATTTCTGTTTGCTCAATGTGAAGAAAATATTCCTTTATTGCATTTTTTTGTTTCAAAACCACCTGCAAAAACAGTGTGTTTTTTAATTCTTCTTGCTTGTTTACCTTATCCTTTTTGCACTTAGTATGATTTGGATAGACAACATATTTTCAACAACATTATGTGTTTGCATGTTAGCGGGTCTTTGTGAAAAGGCTAATTTGTTCAATGCTGCTGTAAATGGCTTTTCTCCTTTTTGTTGTGAGAACACTTAATTTTTGCCAGAAGAGAAGGGGAGAACTTTACAAACACAGCTTTTCTTCAAGTTAGATCCTCGGTTTCTGCTGAGAAAACTATTTCAAGAAAGGTAAACTGTTTCCACAGGAAAAAATTGTTTCCACACTTTATCAAAACCACAGTTATTCATCAGAAAAGGTTTGGATGGAAACATGCCATCCAGTCTCATTTCCCTCTGCACTAAGAGCTATCTTCAATGCACAGATCTTTGAATGCCTTCCAGTTATATCCCTCAAAGATTACAGATGTACCCTTCCTTAACAGTTGCCTCATTTGCAATTGCCTGATCAAACCTCAGCCATCAAGAGCAAGTTTAGTGTTTCATAACATTAATTTCTTATAGCCAACTTAAAAACTCAGAAAATTGAAGACATTCTCTTGAAGCAGCAATGATGTACATCCATTGCTTGTATATTTTTATGTTCTTTGTTATTCTATTAGTTTACAAAAAAAAAAGAGCAATGAAGGAACATATTTAATGGTGCTTGCCTTTTTTCTCTTCCTCACAACCCTTCTTTCAAAGTTCAATTTTTAATATTTTAATACATTAATTTTATTAATTGTAAATTTAATATTTACATAATTGCTCAATATTATAGCTAAGAGAAACTAAGTAACTCTAATTCTTTGTTGCAGCAGTCCATCATGCTATTATATACACACTCTTCCTTGTGCACTCTTCAATAGTGAGATAGAACAAAATTATAAGGTATACATGACTTTGAATAGCTTTTTTACTTATGGATAATGTGGTGTTCATTGTTGTCATGAAATATTATTTTTATGCACTGCGTGCATGGTGTAAGGCTGTTACCAGCATGTAAGAATGTAGGAATATTAGGGATAAAAATTTCTTGGTCTTCATCAAGAAATTGATGTGTGTTTGAGGATAATGCTCGTACTTCTAAATTTAGAGACTTTAAAGCACCTGTTTTCTAAAAACAAATATGACAAACACAGGAAAAGGGAAGAGTAAAAGCTATTGTTGCTAAAGCCAAATGCAGTAAGTTAGATCTGTGGCTCAGTAATCAGTGCTGAGATCTTTCAGCAATACCCAGAACATTACAGATTCTGTGCAGGTTCCTCAGCTTTGTCTCATTCAGACTGGATGGGCATGTTAAAGCACGAATGATTAGACTTTTCTACTCCTGGCTGCTTTTACTTTTTTGGGATATTCATTTCTGCCTCAGTTCTCATGTGGTAAGTGCAGTTTCTTGATAAAGGTCCCTGGCAAATTTCATGACATTCGTCATGAGGGAATAAGTTGGTGAGACTGTATAGCCCTGAAAAATAGAGGACAGAATCACACAGGAAGATACAGATGTTTGATCACATTCTTCACGCACACAGGGCTGGGAAGGAACATTGCACTGAGCAGAACTGTTTGGACATTGCTTTGAACCCAAATGAACTTGTTCTATTGTGTGGTATGTTGTCCTAATTTGTGGATTCTTAGTGCTTTCATGAGCTGTGTGACTGCCATCTCATGTAGAGGTGGAGCAGAAAAGGTGGATGACCATGCACACATTTTCTGAGGTTTCTCTGCAGTGTTAGCAGGCCTTCTTCTAATTGATACCTTTGCTCTTAGTGGCGAGGAGAGTGATTAATCTTTGCACTGAATTGCTCTGGCACACGCCTGCCTTTAAATTAAACACACTTTGAGAGTCAGTCCTTCTAAAGAATAGTGCTGTTCAGGGATCATTCAGGGCTTGCTACATTTGGCATAAAAGTTTCATCAAGAGTTCAGGACTTTTGCTAAGTCTGGACCTCAAGAGACATAAGATTGGCAGGAGGAGTAACTACTGCCATATGAAATACCATGACTTGTACAGCCAGCAAAACCAAAAAGAATTAAAAGCCTGGCTTTATGACTGACAGAGAAGAAATACCAAGTCTTGTACAGGATGAAAAAGGGTGGGCACCATCTGCTACTCTGTGGAGTAGGATTATAAAATACGTCAGTCATGCCATTGCTGAGAAAAGCAGAGAAAATGCTGCATGTCGCTGCATCTGTTATCACAGGTAGAACTTTCAGGGAAGAAAAAAATTGGCTGATACAGTGCAGAGAAGCTGCTGCTGGTGGTTATGTGAGTCTCAGCACTCCTGAATGTTCAAGCTCTAGATTCCAGGGACAGTCTCCTTCGTGTTGGAAAAGGAAGCATACAAAGAAATGCAAGGGAGATGTAATATTTATCTTAGTCTTTACCAATAGAGAAAACATTAAATATTTCTACTCTAAGAATTTATTTTTCCCATGTAGTGTCATATCCACGCTACTCCTAAACTAATGGCTTTGTGTACAAAGATTTAGAAAGCTCCTTGAATTAAAAGTTTTTAAAATGTTGAAAAAAATTATTAATTCTGCATATACTCAGAGAGACAAATGTTTCACTATCCATGACATTCAGGTTCTCAAGAGACATACATTCAATAGAGCAGCAGGCTTGGTGGTAGCATGCTTTTGCCAAAGAGAGTCTGGCCAAGGTGGGAGGACAGAAGGCCAGATTTTCCAATGGCCAAAAGTTGCATGTGCAGAGAACAAATCTGGTTAAAGGGGCTGGGTGCTCAGTACAGAGGTGCATGTGATACCCAGGTAAGTCCTCATAGTGCTCTAGAAAAGGGGTATCTATTTTATTCTTCTTTGATAAGGCCTGGATCAGTGATGCTGGACTGTTGAGTGAATATTGGAATAACTGAAAGGTGGAGATAATAATAACAGTATCAATCTGGTTTCCTACTGCAGTTTAGAGTCCTTTGAGGGATGCAATTTGGAGTACTTATGTAGGATGCTTTGTGCATATCTTATCATCTTGTTTTCTAGTCCCCCACTGTGTAGATATCTTTACAAAGGACTTTATGATTAAATTTTTGAGTTTCCAGAAATATCATTTTACTGATCACTTGGAAGAATGTGAGTTCTCTTCTTCCCTCAGTTCTTAGTGAATGATAGAGATTCATGAGAAGTCAAAGGAATGTTATTTTCCTCACATTTGACTGTGGCAGAGACACTGGTTCATACTGTAAGCTTCATAAATTTGGGAATGCTAAAAGAAGAAAAGGAGAAACCTTTAACTGTTTTCTTCCTGTTGAACATTTTAGTCTTATCTTCTTTCACAAGTATAGGAACTTCAAACCAGAGATAATTTCCCAGAGAAATACCAGTTCCTGATGGTATTTACAGAACATCTATAACTTTTAGAGATTTAGTTCCATGTGAACCCATGTCAAGAGCACTCTGTTTATTGGCTCTGCATTGCTATTTACATCTATGCCATGTATCTGAGCTCACAAACACTAAAGTCCATTTTTCATTAATGTAAGTCACCAGCAGACCCGCAATCATTTGACTCATTGAACAGTGGGTAACATATGTGTTTTGAAATAAGGTAAGAGATTTGATTGCCCTTCTCTTTGCCCTTTAAGTGTTTGGTTATATTTTGTTGCAAATCTTGATATATTGCTCTGTACACTTCTGATTCTGTCTGCTATTTCTAGAAAAGCAGTTTCTACAGAAAACTACACAGAATTTTAACAAAAACTCATATTAGCCAATTTGAGAAAAAAATACCAGTTCCACATGAATGTAGATTTCTATATTGCTTTTAAAGCAATAGTACGTAAGATTTAAAAGGTATTTTGACATGTGAATAAGAAAGAAATTCTTGATCCCGTTCCTAAGGAGGCAAAAAGTGAAAATAGTACAATAACTGTCAAAAAATAATAAAAGTAATCAAACAATCAATCCTCAAAATGAAAGACCTTTAGAAAGTTTTTTAAATTTATGTACATGCACATATATTATGCATACTTCTGTTATGTGTATTATATATTAAATATTAGGGAAAAAAGTAGCTTTAAAAAGTGCTAGGAGAATTTGGCAAATTTACAACTATTCATTCACAAATTGCCAGGAAATTTCTGACGCTACTCTGCTTTTTGGATAGAGAAAGTATTCTGCCTTTCAGATCTCAAAAGTACAGCTGGTCGAAAAAAGCTTTCTTTTCAGTAGAAAATGAATAATAATTTATATGGCATTCACTAGGAGGACATAAATATGGAAAACTAAGTTATCACTCCTTTGAAAATCCATCATTTGAAAACCGTATTTTTTCAGTGACTTATATCTCAGTAGGAAAGAATATCACTTTGAAAAGAAGAATCTCTTTCTAACAGATTTATTTGGACTGTATTAGGTTTCAAAGAGTATTTTGTAATTTTATTATTATGCAGTGATACCCATAGATCATATTGCTTAGATATATAGATAATCGAGAAAAAATGCACAAATTGCTTATATTAGAAGTCAGCTTTTAAGAAATAAGTTTAAAGAACATCTACAAAATGAAAACTAAGGAAATGGGAATTCTGCGATAAAAACTGAAGTTTGTTGTAAAGAATATCAGTTTTCGATGACTTGGTGATTTTTTCCAGTGAATTAGAATAATACATATTATTAATTTTTTCTGTCTGGGAGATAGGAAATAAGGCTGACAATAGAAAATTAGTGGGGAAAAACAAAGAGTCAAAACCACAAACCAAATACTTTAAAACCTGTATTTTATATTAAAGACTTGCCAACTAATAATGACAGTGTTAGTGATTGTGCAGATAAACATGATGATCCCTTAGCAGCATTCTCTAATTCTTTGGACAAATATTATGACCTGCTTGACAGAAGACAATCACTCTAAGTAATAATATGCTAGCACAAAGGGCAAATTTTGTCTTGATATTTGGAGTTTGAACATTTATTTTGACTTGACCATGATTGGTGAAGAGACCTCCACACTTCTTGTATATATGCAGAGAAGATATGGGACTGATGAATCCTGCAGGAAAGATGGAGAGGGACTGTTTACAAGACCGTGCAGTGGCAGGGCAAGGGGGAATGGATTCATACTGGAAGCAAGTAGGTTTAGATTAGGTAGTAGGAAGAAATTATTTACTATGAGGGTGATGAGGCACTAGAATGGAAGAGAAATTCCCAGAGGAACTGGGGACGCCCCATCCCAGGAGGTGTTCCAGGATGGATAGAGCTCTGAGCAACCTGGTCTAGTCAAAGGTATTTCTGCTCATAGCAGGGCTTGAAAGTAGATGATCATTAAAGGCCCTTTCCAACCCAATCCATTCCATGATTCTATGTATAATTCTCAAAAGCATTCTCCAGAAGCCTTTGCAGAATTAATTAGATTCTGCATATTTTTGATTTTGTTAATGTTGTATTGTATTTTCCATACCAGGGCAGTGGAAAATAAAAAGAACTGAAAGCACAGATATGGTCTTTCCTGTGCTGTCTGTGATCAGCTGGGGGCAAGGCTTAATACACAGTTACTTGTGCTAAAGTATTCATTATAAAAATATATTTATATATATAATCTAAGATATATAAAAAACCAGAGAGAGACATTGTAGGTGATTAGGACAGTAAATAAGAAAGTGCATGTGAATGTGTGCATATGCATATATACACACATTTATTTATCATATGCAGCCAGTAAGTGAAGCTTGGGGCTTTTTGTTCTCAGCACTGAACATATTTCCAGTAATAAACAATTGTTCCCACAAATTTATTTCCAATATGAAATTATTAGATGTGTAGTCGAAGGAAAGGAAACTGGCATTGCAGCAAATTACCTTGCTTGGAGTCATGCAGTAAGTTTGTGACTGATTAATGTTCCCTTTCCTAATCAGACCAGTGGTATGTCCTTTATATAGCAATGCTTCCTCCCCAGGAATGGTAATAAAGAAAATATCCAAAGTTCTGAAGGGCAGTGTTTAAAAATGGAATTGTTTATTTATGGTGTTTTTAATGAATAACACCTATTTTAATTTTTATTATTTATGCACAAATGTTGGAAACTGAGTAAAAAATTGCCAAGCAGTAAGTTGAAAAACTAAATAGAAATGTCAGTCCACTGGAAGTAGGGATTTAAAGTTCAGGTAAGCAGCAAAGGAAAGTAATAAAAGCTGGTCTCATAGTGATCCCTCAAACAGCCCTCATTTGGAAACTTCATTGTTTTATAAGGAACAGTTTACCTTCAGAGATAATATAAAGAATCATTTATATCTATGCTTTTGCTAATAGTATATGAGTTCCTTTGAATACCCTTGATAGATGTTAATAAATTGCCTTTATTTTGCTTAGGTTTTATAGACAAGAATCCTTTTAACACTGGTGCAGTTTATTCTAGAAGGTCTTTACAAAGTATAAAAAAAAAATGTGTATTTTTGGGTCATTTTTGCTGGAAATTATATTCCTCAGTTTATCAGGAATATTCTTAATAGTATGACAGGGTATTCTCTATTGATTTGCTGATAAGTTTTATGTCACACTGTGACATTGTGTGGTGCTCTCATCACCAGGGAGAATTACAGCATTTTTTGGTGAATGGCTGCAGACTCAAATATGAGAAGGAATCTACTGTTACTCAGCTGTTGCAATACAGCTCATTGGAGCCCACAAGTGTATTGAAATATTCTTGTCATGCAGAGCTCTTAGTGTAACAGGACTTACTTTATTATTATGTTGTCCAAATGTTTGGTGCCCTTTCTGCTTTAAAGTTTTTTTCAGAATTTTTAATAATAAATTTTAAAAATAAGACTTTAGAAAAATTTGCATATGTTGGGTCAAACCAAATATCAAAATGATGCCCCCCCCCCAATACTGTTCGATGTTTTACTGTATATTAGAGGACAAAAAAAATTAGTAGTTTCAAAGGCACTTTTGCTTTTGTAAGATAGAAAAGGGCTTAAATTATTGTGGCTTTATTTTTCCATATACTGAACTATTTACATAAAGTATTTAGGGAAAAAAGACAACCTCTCAGATTATTTATCACCCCACTGTTCCTTAATAAAATATGCGGGAAGATTTGAAGTAGGCAGTTAAACTCTGTAGGGCACTATAATCAAGTGTAAAGTATTTTTTCTCCTTATTCTTCACAGTTTATGTTTCCAGGAATGAGCTGAAACTTTCACAACAGTCATTTCTTTCTACTTTGTAGATAATTTCATTTACAGACATAAACAATATTGATATAATTTTTTTTATTTTATATTTTAAGAAAAAATAAACTAATTGAGGAAATTAAAGGTCTATATCAATTTTACTGGGTAGATTCTTATGCCAGAAACAGCTTAAATGCCTAACAGAGATTTCTTAAGAAATAATTAATTACTGAACATCAAGATATAAACTAGTCCTCCACATCTAAGTCAGGAGATTTACTTGGTTCTGGATGGTCATATTCAGCTGTGTTTATTCAGAGACATGAATGCCACTTCACAAGTGGCTCCAGAGGCAGATAGGGATTGAAGAATCCCTGGGACGTGGCTTTTCACACTGTGTACCAGTTGTCATCTGATGCTCACAAAACCACCTGACACCAATAAATGGACATATTAAGCTACTGATATTACTTCCTATGAAAGCCCAGATCAGTGCTAGAAAGCCTGGAAGTTGTCCCATTTCTCATGATGCAGGGTTTAGTTGCTCCCTGAGCACACTTCAGAGGTTAGAGAAGCTGCTCACAGCTTCTTCTGATGTCTACTAGTGTAAACAGTCCACCTTGAATCATGAACATGTGCTCTGAGGAGAATGAAGACTTACTGTCAGCAAGACTTGGAATTATAGCTTTTCACTGACAAGTGACTCCATTCAAATTTCTAAAAGTCCTGTGAGTTTGTAAGTTTGTACTCTATTCATCTATTTGGCCCAGATTAAATGCTTTTTTGTTTGTTTGCTTGCTTGTTTATTGAGAATTGAGAATATTGTCTATAAGAAGGAATGAGATAGTGGAGGGATTGTGCGCTTCAGCTGAGGTACTCAGAATGTGCAGCCTTGGAAATAAGGACACCACGTGTCTGGCAAGTTCACAGTAGTACTGAAGTACCTCTGTGTATGCAGTGATGCCTGAGACGCCACCTAAAAAACAGAGACTAGACAGGAATGAGGGAATAAAGGTAGGTATTTATTTGAAGGGCCTTCAAAGGTACACCCTGGGGAGCCAAAGGCTACATCCAAGATGGATGCTGAGTCACGGGTTCTTCACACTTTTATAAGTTTGGTCCGTTTACATATCAGGACTAACTTTCCGATTAAAGCTTCAGTTAATGATATAATTTCCCTGAGCTCACCCCCCTTCTAAGGTGTTGGTTTACACATTTCCGGGCCCAGGACAGCCTGGGTGTCCTTGGAGAGCAGGCCTGGAGAGGCTTTGTTATGCTAGAGAACAGAAATTAGCAGGCTACAAGAAACTTCAGATTTACACACTAGGCAATACAGGATTTGAAAATATGAAAGTTAAAACCTAAGGCATCAGCAGTCTGTCTTAAAAGTTTATCAAAACTTCATTTTTTGTGGAAGCCCCTTACCAGACACATGCCTTATCTGCACAACAGAAATCAACATCATTATATCAAAACTAGAGTTTGATTTTTTCTGTGGAATTCTGCAACCTCTAGTTGAAGATGCAACAATCTTCTTGCAGATGGAGGCTATGGATAGTAGATAACAAGGCTCCAGAGGAAATGAACACATATATTTTCCTCTTTCAGTAACTGCCTATAGAATGGAGATGATTTTTTAGAACCATTTCCAATTATCAGTAAACTAAGAGAAGCTGGAAGTGGAAATTGCTTATGCCCTGAAATAAATGAATTGCTTATGATGGGCAGTATCAGCAAGCTGACAGTGATTTTTATATTGATTCACTTAAAGCTTTTTATGGTTAATAAGTTGAGAATGACAAGTACAAAGAATATTATTCATATAATTAATAGTGATTTAGAGAGTCTTCATCCATAATTACGTTCGTGTTAAACCCTCCTAAGCACTATTGAATAAGGATCTGAATGTTGTGTTTGTGCAAAATTGTATTTATTTAAACCCCAATTGTATCTCTTTGTCTGAGGTCAGTTTTAGTTCTTCGCTGTTTTATACTTGTATTACTGATTTCTTTTCTGTTGTTCTCTGCATAACATTGTACTGTTACTATGTCTATACAAAAAAACCCAAACAGTTGCAGCCCCAAAGCCCTGACTAAAGCTATGTAAAACTAAAGCTGTATAAATTAGGGTAGTTTCTGAAACAAAAAGTCCATAAAAAGGACTTATGTCTTCTGTGTGTCTGAGAATATAATGAGAAGTGATCTCCCCACTCTCTAAAGGAGTACATCTAAAGCACAACTAAATTTAATTTGGATAAAATAGTGTTCAGGCTCACTAAATACTCACCCAGAATAGATGAATGCTTAAAACAGGGAATTATCTTGGTATCTGTGAAGCAATTACTTGGTCTGCAATGAACTTCCAGTCATATGTTGAGAAAAGTCTCTTTTTTTTCAGAACTCTTCTGGTAATATGGAGGAGTATATAGCTCTCCTACCTAACAAGGCTGACAAATACTATTGCTAAACGTTAAATTCTCTGTATTTTAAGGTAATGACAACTTAGGACCAGAGCTTTGTACAGTCTCAAAAATGCACTAGGAAAATGTTCAATAAATTTTGTGATCTCCACAAGAATAAGAATGTCCTAAAGGTCTTTGCTACTTACATACAGTGACACATTTTTTTTTTTTTTTTTACATTTTATTCTGCTCAATTAAAAGGACTATACATATGAATGTTTCCAGTGTACAGTTTTGAATGCTTACATTGTAGTGAATGGGGGAAGAATAATATAATTTTAGATATGTATGTATATATTTATTTATTTATTTACTTACTTACTTGAATGCTACTTTAGCCTATTTCAATACACCAAATAAGATGTTTTTTCCCAAATATTTTCTTTCTATAATGATATATAACCAATTCTGTCTATAATTGTTTATATAATAATACAGAATCTATCTTCTGTCATTGGAATTCCACCTTCCACTCTAGATTTTATCACAGTGACTTCCATAAGTTGCAGTGTAAAGAAACAAATGTGGGACTCCTGAGAGGACAGCATTTCTTTACAGAAAATGCTAACTTTCATCATCAAAAACCCCATGCCTACTACTGAAAGGTAATGTTCTAAGGCTGAGGGAGAAGTAGTTAAGACATAAGCAAACTCCAAGTATTACTTTCTAAAAGTGGAAAAATAATATGAAAACTTGTTAACTGCAGTCTGTAGAATAACGTCTTTTTATGCACTGTTCTTCAGTGATACCAGAATTTACTTGCCCTTTTTGTTTCATTTGGACTAGTTAAGGTGTCTGGAAAAAAACAAACAAATAAAACAGTAAGGAACTGAAAATATCCTCAATAACTTCTGTGAATGTGAGGCATGTGTGAATGTTAATGTCATAGCTATGTCTAAGGACATTTGATAAAAATATTAAGTAACAAAATCTATCACATTTGTAAAATTAGACAGTTAGTGGATAAAGTTACATTTGTTCTACTACCAAAAAAAGATCTGCTGAAATATATCTATTTAAATATACTATGGATAATTACCTATTCTCAGATCAGTCTGGCACCTCTTTGTTTATTTTGATATTAGTACTTGTTTAAAGCTAAACATCATTTGATCCAAGCTATATATTGCTTGGTATTGAACACACAAAGAAAACAATCTCTATATAAAGAAATGAATCAAAATGCTTGCACTTTGGAAAAATTGCTTTTTTGATATTGCCTTCTCTCTAATAAATGTGAAAGATGTGTTTTATAGAAGAGAAAGTACTGAAACCAACAATATATGAAGACCACACATGCAGAAAAAGCATCATTGGCAGGAAAGCATATTAATCACACACACAAGCAGGCACATTTATAGAGAGCAGTTTGAAACCAGTGTGTTGAGTTGTACCAGATTTTCCATAAAATAGGAAAAGAAAAATAAATCAGTATTCTTTAAAGGGTCAAAAGACGCAAACGTAGTTATTAGTGAGGTACTATTTTGTCTTTAAGTGTATTCTCATTATCTCTCTGTGTTTCCTACTTTGGGAACCTCAAGTGACATCATGCTGGCAAAATCAGCAATGAATAATGCACTTTTTATGCAGTTCTTTCCTTTGAAGAATCCAATGTTGAAATATTAATTAGTTTTCTATGTAAGTCCTAGATAGCTTTTCCTCAGCAAAGCCTTTACAGAACAAGGGCAAAGAAGATTTATCCCCCACCACCCTAAAACTCTAAGTAGAACACGCAGTAAATGACGTAAACATATTTTGAACTAATAAAAAAAACCAAAAACCACAGCATATTATTAAGTCCAAGTAGAATTTCAGTCTGCAAATACTTGCTAGTCTTTGTGGCTCTTATGAAATGTGATTCATTTCCGGATTAATTTCTTAAGGTGTTTTGCATCAGAAAAGCCTTGCTTACAGGGTTAGTTTTTATTACAAGTTACATACAATTCAAATTCTAAACATTCCTATGATTTCTGATCTCTTTCTGTGACACAAAGGATGCAAATTACTAGAAAAAAAATTTTATATTAACTCAATTAAATTTGCACTAGTCAATATTTTAAAATTTCATCGACATCAGATTTGGAAATGTTCATATGTGCACATGCTTTCCTAAAGATTTGGACAGAAATTAAAAACTGTGTAAGCATCATGCACTGATCATGGGGGGAAGGGGAAGGAGTGTTCTTATAAATAAGAGTTAAACATTTTGTTTATTTCTGGATGTTTCCTTTTAAAAATTAATACTGTTGAATCTGGATGGATTCACTTCTGAAAAGTCAAAGTCTCAGTGAAGGCAAGGAAAAAACACACAATTGTAATTTCATGTTGATTTCTTGATCTTTGTTATGCAGCCAACAGGAAGAAATAAGAGGTATTAGCTTTCATATTTCAAGGCATTTTTTCATTTGTTATTATTATTATTTTATTAATTAACTGTGAATTAAGTCTGACAAGTTTCTATATGGTTTTGAATTTTTCTTATACTTCAAATTGCTTAATTCTTATTGAGTCTTCCTTCATGAATTTACTGTCTCGATTCTAAACTGTTGGATGCTTTTTATCAGCTAATATATAGATACATCAAAATTATATAAACATATAAAAATGCAGTAATGCAAGAACTATTCTTTTAAAACATGATGTTTTAAAATCCTATAGGACCTTCAGAAAAACTGTATCTTCAGCATCAGAAGATCTATAGCATATTAAAATTGCCAGAGCCTCTTTTAAATGAAGTCGGCTTTTAAAATCATGCATTTAAATGGCCATGAATATTACATTTTATGCAGATTTCATTACCTTTATTTTATTTCACTTAAGCAGGAAAACATTGCCATATTTATCTGACATGTTTTGGTTTAACTGTACACTTATGCAGACATTTGCAAAGGCAGACAAGCAGTCGTCCTAATTGAATACTAAGAATAGGATGCACTTTAAAAACCTGAGTATGTGTTCTTGGCAGGTTGCTGAAACAAGGAAATGTCAGCTCTGTAATTTGCAGTTGGTGCCATTCAATACCACACTGCTTGAGCACAATTCTGCACTTTCATGTCTCGACTCAGTCAGGTGTCTAACAAAAAATGGAAGGAAACAAAAAAGGAAAGGAAAAGGAAAAAAGGAAAAGGAAAAGGAAAAGGAAAAGGAAAAGGAAAAGGAAAAGGAAAAGAAAAAGGAAAAGGAAAAGGAAAAGGAAAAGGAAAAGGAAAAGGAAAAGGAAGGCAAGGTGAAGTGAGGCAAAGAAAGGAAAGGAAGAGATAAAAAATACTGTGTTTATATCGCAATGGTCTCATCCCAAATAAGATTAAGAGCAGTTACTAAAGATATAGACACTGCAGATATCAAGAAGTTTGGTTTCTTAGAAATGGATAGGAAGGTACAGAAATGTAACCAAATTTTTCAATAAATTCTCATATATTCTAGTTGGTGCTAGTTTTGGCATGATTTGCAGAGGGGAGAAAATTAATTACTTTTTAGCAAGGGAAGGCTCCAGGGTTTTATTGTTCTGGGGAGAGGTAGTAATACAGAGCTTGATGGAAAAAAATTAAGCGCTTAAAGAGATTCAGTCTTTAAGCCAACAGATTCTCTTACTTGAAACATAAGTGGTGAGAAATAAGCCACAGCAGAAACCACTTTATTCTTGCCAATACCCAATGAGACCTTTGGAATAACTTGTTCTCAGTTTGGATTCTGGTCAGTTACAGAGGATGCACTTTGAGTACTTTTTGTTTCTTTACAATTGCCTTTTGTAAATAAAACTGTTTGTTTTGTTTTTCTCCCACAGGATTCCATGTGGTGAGGGAAGAAGTTATTAGCTCCACTTTCTAAAATGATTGCCTATTTACAGCCATTTAGAAGCTATAGGCATTTTCTTTAAATTCTATGCAGTGCATTCATTTTAACTTTGGCAAACTTAATAGAATTATTTGAGAACTAAGAAAAGGTTGGGGGCCAGTACATTAAAAAAAAGTCTCTTCATGGTTTCTCTGAGCTAATTTAGCTATTATTTAAAATGTCCTCTGGCAGCATTTGTACCATTAATTGTCTAATGATTTTCTCATATTTAAACCATGGTAATTAAATTGTGCAGAGAGTATTTCTTATTCCTGCTGCAATAAAATGTTTTCACTTGATTGAAGCTGAACTGCAATTTGGCCTTTATATTGTAAGGGAAAAAAGCCACACGACTGCTGGGAGCAAATTGATCAATTAAACAATGTTCTTTTGTAATGAGGGTTACATCATTCTGCCAGTGACAAAGATCTGTAACCGAATCTGTCACTAATGATATATGCCATCTTCTTAGCCCCACGATGCTAACCTATCAGGAGGCAAATATAAGGCTTAACTTTCTATTGATCCTTGCATGTTCTGTTTCAGGAGTCAGTAAAAAAATGAAAAAGCAGCTCGTTATAAAATATTAAATTTATGATCAGAGGATAGCAGCGGCTGAGAACAGCAATACAATTGGGATGGAAATATAATTTTGGGGCTTGGGGCATCAACCACCTCTCTAGGATGCCTGTTCCTGTGTTTGACCACCCTCCAAAAGTAGTAAAGAACCATTCCCATGCATCCTACCACTGGATCCCAGGGAGAAGATCTCAGCACCTCCCTCCCCAATTCCTCTCCTCCAGAAGATGCAGAGAGCAATGAGGTCTCCCCGAGCCTCCTTTTCTCCAAAATAGACAAGCCTAAAGTCCCTAGCCACTCCTCACAGTTCCTAACTTCCAGCCCTTTCACCTGATTTGTTGCTCTCCACTGCATGCATTCAAGGACCTTCACATCCATCTTAAATTAAATCCTTCCAGAACTACACAGAGTGCTAAAGGAGAGGCTGTAGCAGTCCTGACTACAGTGGGATAATCACATCTTTTGACTGGTCAAACAAAAAAGGTCAAGCAAATCCAAACAAGCAAAGAGAAGCAAAACCAGAAATGCATTTGATATTTCTTATGCAGTGTCAGACAGGTGTTCTTTGTGGAAAGTCCACAGCACACACAATGTTTACTTGGAAGAACAAAACTAGAAAATAAAACCTGGGGATTTCTTCTATGCAAGTCTTTGATCTGTCCAGTCTCTACAAAGACTTTTATGTCCCTACTTACCCACTGGTTTGGATTTAAGGATGATTTTGCTGAGTGAAAAAGGCTGTACTCAGGATTCCAAATACATTTGTGAAGCACAGTTATTTTGGATTTGAGGAAAGGACAGCAAACAAATTCATGTGTTTGGTCAGAAAACCAAACCAAACCAAAAACAAACAAAGCAAAATCTGCTATTGCATACCATCATGGTTTAACCCCAGGAGGCAAATAAGGATCCCTAAGCCACCCATGTATCAGATCCCCCCATCCCCCAGTGGAGAGCAGAGAAGCGTAAGGAAAAATTAAAACATCGTAGGTTGAGATAAAACCACTTTAATAATTAAAGCAAAATAAAATACATTACCACTACTAAGAACAGTTGAAATGAAAAGGAGAGAAAGAGAGAGGAGTAAAACCCAAGAAAAACAAGTGATACACAACACCGTTTTTCACCACCCACTGACCAATACCCAGTCCATCCCTGAACAGCAATCAGCAATTCCCAGCCAAGTCTTCCCAGACTGAGCGTGACATTCTGTGGTGTAGAATATCCCCTTGGCCAGTGCAGGACAGCTGTCCTGGCTGTGCTTTCCTTCAGGTTCTTGTGCACCTGCTCACTGTCAGAGCACGAGACAGTGAAAAAAGCTTTTTTTTAAAGTAAGCACCACTGAGCAGCCACCAAAACATCAGTGTGCCATCAGCGTTATTCTCTATATATACACTAAATAAATAACACAGCACTTTAACAGCTACTGGGAAGAAAATTACCTTAATCTCGGGTAAAATCAGGACACATACCTTCCCAGAATACCTCAGGATTGCCTCAAGGGCAGATTTGATCCTTTAAAAGCATTGGAAGGCTGAGTCCTCCTATGGTTTCTGTACAAGTTTGCACAAGAAAAGGGATCTTTGTTCACAGAACTGTATTCTCAGAGATGGATGAATTTTAGAGCTGACAGAACTGTGAGACAAAATGTGGAGATCAGGTCATTTTATTTCTACATAGAGAGGGCACAGGAATATATTTATCTTTTTCTGGGTAAATGCTATCATAATAATTACTGGCAATACATCCGTTCCTAAATATTTCTGTTGTTCAGGTCCATATTATCCAAACATTCTTCAAAACCAACAAAATAAAACTGTAGATACCATAGGCTGGTAATCACAATTCAGTCTAGCTACTATTTCCTCATTTTACTTCAGATGGAAAACATAATTTAACCCATTCAAAAGCAGGAATTAATCCTTTAAATTACATTCTTCAGTGCTTTTTTCTTCCTTTTTATCTGGTTTCTATTAAGCCAACATTAAAAAATGTTACAGATAGTTACCCCCAAATTTTATACAACAGATTTTGCATATAACATTCAAATCTTGTTTACAGTCAGAGAAAGAACACCTTATGTATAAATAAACACAAGAATTTATTGCTAATGCCACTGATATCTTAAGAGTCTACACATTATTAGTCCAAATCTTTCTCTCACAGAAAAAGAAAGAATAATCTTGTGGTTTAAAAACTACAGTTATATATACACATAACTATAAACTACAGTTATATAATTAAGTTATATGAACCTACCCTATTTATTGCACTTATGTTNTCTTTCTCTCACAGAAAAAGAAAGAATAATCTTGTG
This sequence comes from Daphoenositta chrysoptera, assembly GCA_013397915.1. Classification (NCBI taxonomy): domain Eukaryota; kingdom Metazoa; phylum Chordata; class Aves; order Passeriformes; genus Daphoenositta; species Daphoenositta chrysoptera. The sequence goes on from VZRO01005464.1 coordinate 362,256, forward strand.
GTTTAAAAACTACAGTTATATATATACACATAATTATAAACTACATTTATATAATTAAGTTATATGAACCTACCCTATTTATTGCACTTATGTTCCCTTCCCCTGCTCCTCTGGATGCCTTCACTCTGGTGCTGGTGATGAGTGCCAATATTAGCAGCTAATTGCCAGAATGCAAGTCCTTTGTCAGGAGGCATATGATATTTATGTTGATGGTTTCTTATTCCTCACTCTGGGATCTACTTTACATATATATTTTTATGTGTTTGTTAACATATATTTAAACATTTTTTGCTTTCTTTATCGGTCTGCAGTTTCTTATTACATCCAAATTTACTGTATATGGTACCAATTACATGTTATAGATAATTTCTTTGAACTCTTTGTTAAACCTAAAATCAGCTTTATCAAGCTCCAGTTTTCCATGTCTTTGAGTATTTTGAGGAGGTTTGCAGCTGTGGGTTCTCCAGTGCCATAAATGCAACGCTGAGTGGTTATTATAATTTGTAATGGAACACAACAAGTGGAGCACAATGAAATTGGTATTGAAAATGGAGGTAAGAGAAAATCTAAAAAAAAATTGGAAGGCAGGAAAGCAGAAGGGAAGGAAGGCAGGAAGGCAGGAGGGCAGGAAGGAAGGAAGGAATGAAGGAAACTGACTTGAAGTTCAAGCCAAACCCCAAGCATTTCTAAGGCTCAAGGGAATATTTTCCAGTTGGCACCCCTTCAGATTTCTCTTTTGTAAGACTACAGACCCCATTGGTGAACAGATGTCTTTGAGAATTTCTGAAGTGCTGTCAGTACCATCAGTATTTCTTTTAGTTGGCAGAATAAGTCTTACAAAGCATCAGTGAATCAGGCTTTTAAAATATTATGTGCTGTGATTTGTGTGCACCATCTGAAATATCAGTCTTTATCATTTTAGGAGGTGTTCTTGCCCACAAGAGAAGAAAAGGCCATAAAGCTTTTCCTTCCCATTATGGTTTTAAGTAGAAAATATATTGCTATGTACATATAACACATTTGAGTAAAAGTTGCCCCTGGAACTTCAAATCTTTATCATTTCCATGTTATTATCATTTCAAGGGGTTCAATCATAACAATATCTTAACACAGGATTGTTGTTTGTTTTCAAATATTTGCTCATCCTTCCCTGATATAGGCAACTAACTCTGACTGCTGAGAACTTATGAAGTTAACAAGGCTGGATGGGGTCAGATTTTGAGTAGAAAACCTCTGCAGTTTTCTTTGAGGGGGAAAAAACCCTGAAGTGCTTTACAAAGTGGGATCGTGATACAGCATTCATAAAAATTTGCATTATACTTGTAAGAAAATTAAATATAATTTATTTCACCAGGCAGTACAGAATATAAAAATGATATTATTTAACTTATGAAAAAAGAGTAATATATAATTTCTTATAATACCTTATATTTTAATTTTTATATTTGTAATTATTATTATATTTCTTGTATGTCAAGCACTTGAGTTTAAATTTCTCCCTTGCTTATTGGCATGAAAAATACATCCTTACATCCCTTTTTTATAGTTGTCTTTGCTTGAGGCTGTGCCTGCAACTTACAAAGACTATCAAAGGAAAACGGTGACTGAGGTTCAAACTGTACTGAGCTGGAGGGATACAGCATTCTTTTAAACTTTACTTTAGAACTTTAAGTCAAGATTTTTTTAAAAAAATTCAATCAGTTTCAGTCATCTCTAATACATGAAACAGCATTTGAGTTTTGCTGGTGAGTTTATGTTTAGTTTTCTACAAGATTTGCAAAGAGTCTCTAAAAGAGGAGAGGAACAAAGAGCCTTTAAAGTCCAATAGCAACCTGGAACAATTTTAAGGTTGAAGTGAAATATAACATTTTTCTTTGTCATTTTTTTTGCCAAGAAGTAGTATTTTGGGACGCATAAAATGTTTTGCTTGCTGTATAGTTTCTCAGAAAGAGAATCCATAAAGTTAAATAACATATTAATTTGGTCATTATAATGATTATTTGAAAGTTAAAAGTAGTAATTTCTTCCATTATAGGAGAGAGAAAAAAAGGAGAAACCATAATTTTTTAGCATTGGATTATGGAATCAAACACTGGGAATTTGGTATATTTACATTTTGGTTGTGGACAAATGCTCTTTGTTCCATCACAATTTAAGAGTTTGCATCTCTTCAATAACTTCCTAGTTTATAATGCAGGAGCATCTCCGTATTTCCTGTTCGGGCATCCACCTTTGTTACCTACCAGCGAGGACGGTAGAATTTCCCAGCTATCTAGCTGGTCTCATATTTTGCATTGGCATTACATGCTGCAATAAGAAGAAAAGCTTGCCTCATACCTATGCAGATTTGCCTAGGTTGCAACTTCTATCCTGTGCTCTCCAGAATCTCATTCAGGGGTCAGAATGCATCACATCTTTTCTTTACACACCCATCTGAGCCCACAAAAAGGAAAAGAAATGTGAGGGAAATGTTTGTTTGAGACTATTATAAAATAATCTTCTCCCAAAAGCACTTAGATAAATTTCCATTGCATTGCACTACTTGCTTAAATAGGTAACACTTGAATTTAGGTGAAATTAGAGTAGTTTTTATTCATTTAATTTCTGGTCAATGTTAAGAAATTTGGCACACTGTTTTAAGTGACAGCACTTTTCTTGAAAAAAAACAACCATGCTATTGTATATGATACATAACACTTCATTTCTGAGGAAAAAAAAAAGTCATCTGTATTAAAAAATGTTGTATAATGAGTCTTTCTAACTTTATTATGCTATTGAAATTTGAAGAGTGTGCAATTTTTTTCCTATTTTTATCTTAGAAAATAATTTTGTGAAGCTGAGATTTTGTGTTCTTCTAGCACAAAAAACCCTCTGAGAATTGATCTGTTGTGCTTTGCCTCAAAGAAATTTTTTACGGCACTCACAAGTAAGCTGGCATACTTTCATCAACCTTTGTGTTATTTTTTAGAAACAGCTGTTCCAAAAAACATAAGTAGAATCCACATTAAAAACTTTGCTTCTTGAACCCAGCCAACACAAGAATGAGTCATCCCTGCCGATCACCTGATTTCTTGCCTTTGAGAAAATGTATTTTCCAGAAACAGCATCTGTGCCACTATCATAAAGGAAAAATAAAGTGTTAGAAAAGAACTAGAGCTTTTTCTTTCAAGAATTCCACAAAGAAAACTTTCTCCAAAATGAAACCTACATATCACGTTGTGCTTTACCTCTCCCATGTATGTGATGTAAAGGAAAAAATTAAATCTGACAATTGTTCCAGTAGAGGACACAGTTCTTTAAGGTGCTGAGTGCCAGCTGAAAGCAAAGGCAAATGCATATAATTCTTTTGGGATGTCAGCAAAACTTTGACAGTGGTTAGCATTTATGAAAGAAAATGACTTCGTTTCCCCTCCAATGGCAGAATGTGAAGAGATCCCTTATTTCCATTCATACCTGATAATATGAAAATAAACATAAATGAAAAGTTTTTTTCCAATTTAATTTATGTGAAATATATCAATTGCTACCCAAACCTATGAAGATAATTAATGCAGAGTTGTTAGCATGTATGACTAGACATACTTCTGTGTCATTTTTAGCAAGTTTCGTCCATAATTAATTCAACTTTTACTTACACTTCACTGAAACTGTTAATATTTCTTGCAGAGGAATAAATAAACAATCATGGAGTTATAAAGAATTATAAAAATTGCTTAACTGGTGTAATTACAGTACGAATTTTTTTCCTGTTTGTCACACTGTGTTTGAGTTCTGCATGGCATAAGTTCAGTGAAAGGTCCTTCAGACATTAACCCAGGAGGTGCAGAGCAGACTCCAGCTTCTGCAGGATTTTCAGCTCTGTTGTGGGCTCTAGGAGATGATTTCTTGGGTAACCTTGTTAATAATGGGGAAGAGTCGTTCCAGATAGAACTAGGTGACCTTCTTTTCACCGGGGATACGGACTATGCAGGCATTTAAAGATAGCTGCAGCTTTCTTCCAGGTTTCAGCTATTGCAGCCAGAATTTTCTTGGGTGCTATGATCCCAGGAGCCTACGATGAGGACACAACATTAAGACTTAAGTTTCAACAGGACCTCTATAATCAGAAAGGCCTAAAAATCCATTAAGTCCTTTAAGGTTTTTTAAATACTTAGGGAACATAATCCCTCACCTTGGCTAGAAGAAAACTGGTAAGAGCCTTGAGAATTTGCATTTCTCTTTTTTTTTTTTTTATTTTTATTTAAGTTTATTGTGTTTTGTTATTCATGCTGACAGTTATGACTCTAGAGTTAGCACTTTTTTTTGTTTGGTTTTTATGCTTGTAAAAAGCAAACAGTCAGCCTGCTGAAAGATACCCAGTTGGAAACAAATAGTTTTCCCTTTCTGAAAGCAGCAGGATTTAGCAAATTTGGTTTAAATAAAACCTACAGTACAGCAAAACCAGAGTCCCACTACTATAATGGGAGCAAGATCTGCTTTTCCTCATAATTTTCTTTCTGTTTCTTTATTTTTCTTCTTGTTTGTGTTTGTTTTGTTTGCTAGTGCATAAATCTATTCCTTATTATTTATTTTTCATACTATACATATAATAAGGGCTTTATAAATTGAATGATATTTTGAATATATTGAAACTTCTTGCATTTAATTTTCTGGATTTTGCCTCAGTTCTTGTCAGAAACATGCTTTGGGCATTTAATAAGTCTCTGTGTCCCATACCTGATGTGCCATATGTGCTTGCCTGAAGGCTGTTAATTTACAGCAAGGTATCCTGCTAATGACATATCTTTCTACATTGTCTCTCTTTCCTTTATAATCCACCCAGGTATTGCTACTGTGCTTGTCAAAAATAAAAAAAGCCCCTAACTCTAGTATTAAATTTGCTGCAAGAATATGAACCCAGAAGAAGGAACTGAAAACTTGCTTACACATGTAGCTTTTATGTCACCTGAATACAGGGGTATCTTAAGTTGATTGGCAATAAAAATTTAAATCAAGAACATTTTAAATTTTTTTTAATGTATTATTTCACTGTTTCACTTCCTCTGTATACTGCTTAACAACTTCTTTTTTTCCCTTTTGTGGCTTTACAACGTTGCTCTATAAAATATCCTCTTCTTTTTCATTTCATCTCCCTTTTTCTCCTTCTTTTTAATTAGTGAAAACTTAACTTCCACAAACTTTCTTCAAAGTTACCCTGATAGGAAGGAAAGTGGTCTCAATTTTCCTTGCAAAAAGGCTAATTATTCAAAGCTTCAGAGATCTTGTTACTCTGCCTATACAAATGTTGAACCCATAGGAGATTCTTAATCCAAGAAGTACCTTAGCAATTGCCACTTCTGTTGTTCTCGTGATTGAGCTCATGGGAAGGGATTACCTCCAAGCAATATAAATATGCATTTTTAATAACACTTTTAAAAGGAGATCTGGAGGAACCAAGTTAATTGACAAAAAAAAGTTAGGTTGCTCCATTCTATTGCTTTGAATGGTCCCATTATATTTTAGTTATTGCACTTGGAACATTTAATTCAAGGCAGTGATTACAGAGTGACAAAGTGCCTCCTCTTAATTAAGACTTCTATAAGACTTCCATTAGTACCGTGCTTTTACATCTTCTTTCTTCCACCTCTCCTGCCCCCCCTTTTTTTTTTTACCTCTGGGTATTATTTTTGTCTTTTTTTTTTTCCAGATGAAATTTTTAAGTGAATTAAACCTATCCTGAAATTATGAATAAAATTGATCAAGTGGCTCCCCAGAGTGTAATTGAGAATTGCTTTTTTGAAATGGGTTTGAGCCAGGTAATTCTTTTCTCTTGTAAGCACTACTGATAATCACATTTGTGGGAGGAAAAGTAAAAATTACAATGTATCTTTATCCTCAATTCCTCCAGAAATCTGTCCTTTGTTTAGTGTACAGCCACACAAACAATGGTTTTTTTTCACGTGGTTTGGTTCATGTGAAATGTGCTCCCTGATCACAGCAAGAGTGGAAGGGGAGCAAGGCATCCAGAATGAGGGTTAAACTGATTATGTTTGTAGAAATGGAAGTGATTTATTTTTCCAAGTTCCTTGATTGATGTCCCACAGATGTTACAGAGGCTTTTGTTGCCCTGATATGTAAACTCATGCTATGTTAAATGCTTAAACTGATGACTCATCAGCCCCAGTTCTGGTAAGCATTCAGAAGCTGGGACCAGTCCATACAGAGCATGTCATGCATTAATATAGCTGAAGCAAAGTGCAGAGGTGAATCCTGAGGCTTATTGAAGACTGGAAAGTGAGGACAATATTTAGCCCACATTTTGTCAAATAACTCTCTTATGACATGCTTTTATCTCTCCAACATATTTAGTCACTTCCTTTACTGCTTTTCAGATTGTGGTATTTTTTTGTAGAGGGTTGTCGTGGGTTGGAGCTGAAGTTAATTGACAGTTTCTCGATCCAATGGCGCTTCTCTGATTTTGCATATTTAAACCTGCAGGAGTCGAGGGAATTGCCTCTTTGAATTCAGCGTGCTGCAGGAAGGAGGGGAGGGAGGGGGACAGCTCCGGGCCCGGCCCTGGGGGATCTGGGCCGAGCTCCCCTCCCCCAAATGCCAGGGCAAGGGGTCCCTGGAAGGCATCGGGGCCCCCCTCAAAGCTGAGGGCAGCCAAAGAGCAATGGGGGCTGCAGGGCCGAGATCGCCGAGCAGCTTCCAAGATCCGGGAGGGGCTTCCCCTCCCCCACTCCACAGGGTCCTCTGCGGGCCTGGCAAGAACCGATTTTCAGTTTTCTCGGATTGAAGAAACTATTAAGCAACTGGCAGCATCGAAGGAAAACAGCTTTTCCTTCAACAGAAGCTGTTCACCATGGAGTTAAAGTTGGAGGAAGAAGTAGAAAGTAAGTCAGGTGGGGTGGAACGGAAGATGGCGGCGGAAAGAAGAGGGTGGAGCCATGAGGGGCGCGAAGCTTAAACCAATCCTTTGCAAAAACATGGTAAAGAACTGTAATACCATAAACTGTTCTGTTAACCATTTAAAGGACATGGGGGGGAATTGAGAACACCCCATATTTGAATGCTCAGTGCGATGGACTGTCTCTGCCCAGACGGACTGTTGCGGTGGCAGTTCAGAAACCACGCGGAAGCAGAGAGGAGACCTCTTTCTTTTCCCTTGAGTTTGGAAAGACTTTTTAAGAACTCTAATATTAACCAGAAATTCCATCCTTGTTACCCTCCTCGCTCTCTCCCGGGCAGCTGGCACGGAGGCTTCATGCCCCGGTGTGATAGGGGCTGGGGGAGGGGAGGGGCTGGCAAAGAAGGGAATGTGGTTTTTTTTCCTTTTACTTTCTTAGTGTTTCTTTTTGTTTTAATCCTACCTAGAAATAATAAACTATCTTTATACTCTTTAAAGTTTCTGAGCCTGCTTTGTCGTTTTCTTCTAATTCATATCTCACAAAAACAAATAAGTGAACTAAACCACAACAGGAATTGGTGTTTCTGCCTGGTCACTGAATCAAACCTGCTACAAGGGTAAAGAGAAAATTCAGAGGATAAAGAACACAAATTTAAAATGCTCAGTGTGGATTTAGTTGGGAGTTCTTTCCTGCTGGTGTATGAACTGTGTGGGAGAGAGATTGGTCTATAGTGCAACTTTGTAAACTGCTTCCAGAAGCAAGTGTTTTCAAAAAGCATTCTCTGCTGCAGAATGGGTAAGCTCTTAAATTATTGACTTAGAAAACTTTTCCTATCACATTTATGCTTGAAGACTCGCCTTTATTTTGTGGTGTCTTTTTTGGCTTTCTAAATAGTTGGGTTTGTTTGGTGGTTTTTTGTTGGTTGGTTTGTTGTTTTTTGTTTCTCTCACTTGAAGTGATTGGAATCAAGTTTACTACAGAAAACAACAGAAATTTTACGGAGTTTGAGAATAATTCAAAAGAGTTTTCCCCAATCTTTATAGAGATTTTAGGAGAACAAGAAGCTCTTGTGCCTTATTCAGAAGAAATAGAGTTCTATAAAAAAATCCACATATAATAGTGTTTGTTTCTTCAAGTCTTGAATGTTTTTGGTATTATGGTCCTTTTACAGCATTTGTATTATGGTCGTGTATTTGTTTGCTTGACGTTCTTGGAATTTTAAAGAGAACAGGATAACAAAAGATAAAGTCATTGATTTCTCTAATCTGCTCGTCCTAAACTTGTTGCCATTTTGCAGCAAAGAGCTTCATGTATATTTGATTGCTGAAGCTGAGCAGCAGGACACTGGATGGGATGTGTGAGCTCTTATTTCACTCCCACGTTGTCAAGTGATCCCTTGTGCCAAGCTGATGGCTCAGAAAAAGCCTACTCTCTTAACTGCATAAACAGGAATTGGCTGTTTGTAAGTGGATATGCAAAACACTGTTTGCTTTTTATTGACATTTCTCTTCCTGCAGCACATTTCAAGAAAGGTCATTCCTTCTGTTCCTTCTGTTTCTTCTATTGATGATTCAAATTACACTTAGTGTTGTGAATAAAAATACAATGCCATTAACACCCTATGGTGCTAACCTTTATTTTAATGAAATATTAATTCCTAAAGAACTAGCAAGCTGCTAAGGGGGCTGGAGTGAGGATAGGTGGGCTGATGTGTATAAATTAGGTTGGTTGAAGCTAAAGGGAAAGGAATAAAGGGGCTGAATGTGGCAGCCTCCAACCAGTCCTTCTATTCTGTGTATTTAGGTGGATTTAAATATTAAGTGATTCTCAGGGAGCCTTTTGGCAGACAACTTAATCATTCTCTCTCACATTAATTGTCTTTAAATATTAAGTTTTCTTTGAGACTAAGATCTTCAGGACAAGAACCAAGCCTTCATGTATTCCCTTACAGAAGCCAGTGGAATTCTGCGTATTTTTAAGCCTGAGCACTTTCATACAATGAACATTAATTAAAACTGATATTTAATCTTCTCTAACTCTTTCCAATAGTCTGAAAATTGGGAGTTTTAAAGATAAACCCATTATATTGTTAATTATTTTATTGGGGGAAAAAAGCATGCCCTATATCTTGTGCTCTTGCAGATGATATTGAATAGCCTGTCACTATATTTTACCAAAATTGTCATCAGTGAATGTGCAGTCAGATAAAGGTGTGGAAGTGGTAGGCAAGTAGAGATGTAAATGTGTGTGAGACAAACAAAAAAACACTCACGTGAAGCTAAGATGGAAGGAAATAAAAAAAATATTTTTGTGAATGTAACTTTACAGCTTCTTTGTAAAAACAAAAACTGACTCTGTACAATAAAATTGTACAGACTTGTTCACTCTTTGTCCTCTTGAAAAGTAAAATCCTTCATTTTATTATCCCATGTTTTGACACACCAGAATTATTTTGTACTTGAACTGTGGTAGAGGCAAGTATTTTGTACTTATCTATGGTGTGTTGTAGGTATTGAGGAACACTGCAGCCTAATACCTTCAAAAGAATATCATCACCACTAGGAGAAGAAAAGGGTATAATCAACACCTTTTTGCTTTTAGGATGGATCTTCAAAGGACTATGATTAGGATTACAGAATGTCATTGCCTATGGTACTACAGGTCTCAAATCATTACTGCTGAGCAAAATTTTTTCAAGAGAAGGTTAAATTTGCTGTAGTCTCTTGCCTACATATAGGATATCACCAGCTTCTCAAATCTGTATTGGGAAGCTGTTAGAGCTGAGTACAAAGCTGCTTAGTTATGCACACTGAAATGTGATTCTTTGAAAAGATTTGTCTAATCTGCACACTAAGTATACTTTGAAATTAAGAATATTGCAATTTGCTGTATAGAAACAAATGGAAAAGAGATCTGCTACTTTGTATCCTGTATTACATTTTGCTTTTTTTTTCCCAGATGGGTGTTTGGAATAGAAAAATTGAAATTAATTAATTTTTCATATCTGTAAATATTATCAAATACAGCATAAAAATATCTCTTTTTTGTACAGTAAAGAAGATTAAATATATTTAGTAAGCTAGTGTATTTATTTAAAAGCTCAACAATGATAGGAGAAAATCATTCTTATTTAGAGTACGAAAGTCCAAACCATAGCTTTTTCAAGTTAAAAATGTTTAGATGGAAACAATGAGGGAGACAGTTCGGCTGTATCAGGTTTTGAGCAGCACTTCAGGTGTATCAGGTTTTGGCCCCCTATTTGTAAGACGTACAAAATGACTGTGGTGAAGACAGAGGTATTTTTGCGGGTTTGTCAAGACTGTGTTAGTGTTTTTGATGTTTTTCATAGGTTTGAAAAGCATTTATAGTGTGCAAACTGACAAGAGTGTTGCCTTTCCATCAGCTGAGTTGGAACCAGTGCAAATGATCACCACCACATCCGCCTTGGCAGGGGAAAATGTCTATAAAAGACAGAAAGCAAAATAAAAAATATTCTTCAATTAACAGCTGCCAAAGCAGAGAAACTTCATCTCCAATATCAGCTTGTCACTTAATGTTTCAAGTATATTGGTTTTTAGGACAATCATGTAAAGAGATTGTTTAGAATATTTCTAGCTAAGGCCTTCTAGGAGGGGTGGTACTTGCAGGTCCTTGGAGTTTCAATGCACTGCACATCTTTCTACGCCTCCACAATTTATGTTAAGAAACATCATAAGGAACCTTAAGCTCTCTGTATGTATTATTTTTGTTCACCCATATACATTCAAATCTGTTGTGTTGGGCCTTTGACATAAATTAGACAAGTGTCTTCATTCTGGTTTTGTGGCTACGTCTTCTTTAAACTTGACCTGTGTCTACATTCCCTGCACGTATCTGCTTATGAATTATATTTTCTTCCCTGAAGAGACTTTAAGTAAAGTGTTTTTTCTCTCATTTTCAAGCTCTCTTCTAATATTTTATTTATTTTACAGACAAATAAAATCAGATGCTACCATACTTTGAATACCAGCAGTGAAAGACCACATATTTTCCTTGAAAAGGAAACAATTTCAGTGTATTTTTCTCTTTGAGATTAAAAAACCCCATGAAATATTTTCGAAATTTGATTTTTTTTGTTTGTTTGTTTGTTTAATTTTCAAGCAGCCAATTTATTTTAAAAGTATTTTTCCAGGAAAAAAAAGTTTAAATAAAAAAAAAAAAAAAAAAAGGCTGGATGAATAGTCCTATTAAGTTCTCTTCAGAATCAGAGAGATTGCAAATGTGTAGTATTTTGCCCTTAATTTTTATTAAGGCCCACTCTCAGGAAAGAAAAAAAAAAGAGGAAAACCAAACCACAGTCCTTTGGTTTATTGTATTTTTATGTTATTTTTCATTTAATCCAAAGAAAAATATTGGATATGGTTTAGGATGAGAAATTTGCACACAAGAATCCCAGTCCATTGTTGAAACACAGCTATTCCTGTGGGTTTGGGCACGATGATCAAGGGCCAGTATTCCACTTTCTGGATAAGAGAGNGAATGACCATGGATTGGAGGATGAGGTTGCCACCTCTTCCATCCCCATTAGTTAACAGAACAGTCCATCAAACATTCTCCACCCAGGAGAAAAGAATGTAAGCAAGAAGGTACAGTTAACAAAACATTACTATGTTTATAGAAAGTGTGTGAGAAACTTTATCAAAGAATGAACACATAGAAAAACTGCAGAAGTCAGGGCAACGCTTTCTAATACCCAAAAGACTACTCAGAAATGCTATCTACAAAGTGCAATGTCCTAGTCACGTTTATGAGACACTCCTCAGTGACCAGGGGTTTCGTGTGGTGACTCACACATCTGATATTAGATGTAGTTTTTCTTTATTGCAAACTAGCAGTCAGTACCTTAACTTTCACACTACTTATTAAAATATTTTACATGTTAGCCTGCATTCAGTTTCTTATCAAAGATTTACCTTTCTGAAGATGAGATGTCAATATTTTAGATTAAATATGAGAGACAAGGATTTACAACTTAAATATTTCTAATGAATTTTCTTTGCTTTATATACCTCTTCACTCCCTCCTATCCTCTCCACCACAACAACATATAGCTATAAAGCCATCAGTAGAAAGCTTCTAAATATAAAAGTGAAATTAATAATTGATGTGTTAGAAACATTTTGAAGGAATTATTGACTCCACAGGTTTCATTTGTGGTATGGGAAATTGCTATATATCTCTGGAGAGGTCTGGAAGGAAAGCCTAAAAATGTCTGTAAATGCAAGCCACTGTCTCAGCTTAATGTCAAAGCTGAAGTCAGCATACTGCAGGATATGCAGATGCAGGACACAGTTCCACAAGATGAAAAACTTTAGGGTTCTTGAGTTTAGATGTTTTTCTAAGTCACCTTTAGCTAAAATACAAACATATTAGCTGTGTATACTAGGTTAAATGTTGATAAACTTTGCTTAAGAGAAGATTCAGTTAGTTTCTGCAAAGATGTATTACCCTCTTATCTCTTTTTTTGATCCAGAAAAAGTAGGATAAAAGATGTCCTGGTAGCTAATGATAAGAGATAGTATCTTGGGAAGGAAGTTTACTTTAAAGCTTATAACACCAACAGTAAGCAATAAAACTTGAGCTCTAACGCTGATTTTTCAAGCTCAGCTGAAGATAAATTAGGGGCTCAATTTATAAGCATTAACCAAACAAGAGAAAAGATAAAAAGTCATGGACACACACTGCTGTTTGAGCAGTTAATATTTATCATGTTTTTCCAGGGGAACTTGTCCTGTTTGATAATTGTTAACAGTTGTTTCATATGACAACCATTATACACATATTAAAAAAAAGGATTCTTAATTTGATTTCATTCCATAGGATGGTATAAACTAGAGAGACAATGTTGGTAGAGATTTCTCTTCCAAATTTAGGGGAAAATAGGCAAGCACATAAGATTTCTAGGAATGTCGTTTAACGAAAAACCTGGAGGACAGTATGAAAGAGCTTCTCATTAATATTGTATCTGTCAAGTGACATTTAAATGTCAGGAATATTTTCTCTGTGAGGTTCTTCCACATCCTTTCATACTGTCATTAGAAATAGATCATACTTCAAAATCAACAGTGTAGATATGCATACCCAGTACTTTAACAACACAGCTATTAGGGTTCAGTCAAATCCATAGTGTGAGAAGAGCACAGTACAACAGAAAAGTGAAGGTTCTTTACAGATCCTCCAGTTCGCTGGTAAATTTTCAAGATTAGCTCTATTGGTTGGTGTATAGTGCTAATAATGACGAGATTGTGGATTTGATGCCTGTATGGGCCATTCACTTAAGAGTTGGACTTGATAATCCCTGTGGCACCCTTCCAATTCAGAATATTCTGTGTGATTTGTTCATGCAGATTTCCTGACATCTTTAAAAAATCAGCCAATAACAGTAATTGCACATGTGTTGGAGGTGTATTGCAATTACCACTTATGCCTACAGTGTCTTCCAAATAAGGATTTTATCACAGAAGATGGTTACTTCCCACTTTTTCTCTTTTCTATATGTGACATCATTATGAAGAACAAAAGCAAATGAAGAACCTACACAGAGGAATGTGCTGTTGCAAACTGCTTGAACATATCTTTGGAATGGAGTTAGAATGAGAATGAGAATATTTGAGCCTGAGTGACAAACAGGTTTGAGTAGCAAGACTGGGTCTTTTTTTTTTAGCTTTGAAGAAACCTTATTTTACCTGAAAAACTGACTAGTGCATCTATACCACAAGCTTAATTTAGAATGACTTTGGTCCTATTAACATTTCAATTAACTGTTGGCACACTAACTCATCTCTGCTACCTCATTAGTGAGATTAAAAAATCTGTGATTTTTTTTTTAAGGCATGTGGAATAAACTTGACTTACACCACTTTTTGCTGTTATTGTACATCAACTGGACATGCAGATATGAGTAAGGTTACAGAAATATCAGTGAAAATTCCTTTTTACTGCAAAATCCCAGGGGGCTTTTTCTTGTGAAAGTATTTTTGTGCAGCCCCTAATGCAGTAAGACCTGACTACCATTTGATCTAAACATTTCTATGATGAAAAAGAATTATGAGCATAATATAAAAAATGAAGTATGTCGCTATATTGATGTATTTTGTATAGTGGTCTCTGTTGTTGTTTATAATGATACTGATTTGCAACCTTTTCTCCCTTCTCCTTGTTATTCTTTGTTCTCTTTTAGCTTCACATCAGCTTTCTCTGTCACATGTAGCTCTAAATTGGTATTCCTTAAGATCTATATTTCATAGACAGCATCTTGCTCTATAGGGGAGTTTGTTCTGCTCCTGTGGAGGTGTCTGTCCCACACTGTTCTTCACCTTGTCTTGGTTCAAACAAGGGCCATGTTTTCATTGTTTTGGTTACTTACTTATTTCAAAACACGAGCTGAAGTATCTGGTAAATTCTGGTAATGAACATGTTAATCACTACCTTCCAACGCAGCTGCATGAGATCTGTTAGAAACCAGCACCAAGTAAAGGCACTTACCACAAAAGCTGTTCAAGTCATGAGACTCTACTCAAACAAGGAAGGTCTCTTGAGCAGTGTCTCGATAGGAAGTGGTGTTGGAGGTTGATGCCTGAGCACTTTTCTTCAGCTCCCGGTCTAATATTTCACTGCAATACAGCAGGAGGGAGATATTTCCCCCCAAACAAGGCTTGATTGGAAGAAAACATAACAGGAGTATTCCTGACTCTGGTCAAATTTAGCAGCAGCTTATGTACAAAGGCAGAGCTAAAAATGACAGGTATTCATCATGCTATTTCAATATTCAACTTTTTCTACCTCCTGAATGATCTTGGCATTACATCTGATCCCATGCTTGTAGAAATCAATAGGAGCCTTTTTATTGATTTCAGTGGAGCAGAAGTAGGCTTGTGGTAGGCGGAGTGGCTTGGGTAGTTAAGAAAAATAGCTTTGTGTATCCCCAGCAGAATAAACTCTGCTTTGGAATGGAGTTTCACTGCCTAGTGACTAGGTTATGTTATTAAAAATGTGGCTTTTGCCAGAAACATTTCATTTCATCTATAACAAGAAGCAGGACTACACTTTCTAAAGTCAAGCAGACTGTTTATAATTTTTACCTTGTTTGATTTTTTTCTTTGCTCAGTTTTTGTAGACTTGGCAAGAGCTCAAGGGTTTGTTTAGTTTTTCCTTTAGCATCCCAAAAGGCCATGTTCTTTCCTAGGTCAAGTCACCATCATTCCTTGACTTCCACTGCTAACCACTATGTGTAATTTTTTGACCTCATTCTCTGCAAACTTCTTCTGTCTGACCCTAATATAATCCTGAAACTTTGGTGTAATTAGATCAAGGTGGGAGATCAAGCTACTTAGTGGGAGGATTACATGGGCTGAATACAATGTTCACTGTGAAATTAATTGCAGCAATGACATAATTGCCACAAAATCCCTATCACCGAGAATTAGCATCATCATTGTTCTTTGTTGTTTTGGTAACTGAATAAAATTGAATGTGAAATGTTGTTCTTTAGTGTCACTGTCTAGTTTGGGGGTTTTTTGTTATGTTTTTCTGTTGCTGTTGTTGTTTTGGTTGGTTTTGTTTGTTTGTGTTTCTTTGGTTTTTAATCTGAGAGTAGAATGTTGCCAACATGGTAAGTAGTACCTCACCAGCAATTCAATATCCTCAATATCCTCTCTCAATTCAATATTCTGAACCCTGTGGCAAATCTAATAAAAACGTGGGTTGGCTATGCAAATAGAGACATACCCACAGCGATTCCCTTCCCTCACCTGCAGACTGATATGGCATCTGAGTCCCAGACCTGTGGTAGCTAGATCAGAATATTTCAACCCTCAATGCCACTACTGTCCTGAGAGTTACTATGTAGCCTAAATCTGGTTTGGTGATTGAGGTTCAAAGGATGCTTTGTGTCAGGGCCCTGAGGTTACTTCCAGGCTGTACACACCCTAACCCATTTGCCCCTGGGACATCCCACTACAGCTCTCCATGGGTCCAGGAGCTCCATGTCAGCTTAACCTGGTGGCCTAAACCCCTTTCCAAGCTAGGCTCTAGGTATGCCTTCTTCCTGGCCCATCTCCCAGGTGTGTTCCTTGGGCCTTGACCCCCTAAAGGGCATCTGGTTCTTCCACTGCATGTGTCTGGGGCTGTTGCTGGTCCCTGTCATCAGTGTCCTGCTGGGGTTCTGCAGGCTGGCACCTGGGTCAGTGAAGGTGCTGCCTGCTTTGGTGTCACCCCTGGGCTGTCCTCCCTCGTGGAGTAACCCCATTCTTGCTGCTAACACCTTGAATGTGCACCTAAAGGCATATGATAAACTCACCACTCTCAGTACCATGCATCTGGATCCCTTCTTCAGAATTTGTATGTGAAAAAATCTTTGAATAAAATCTGAATGCAATGCTGAGAGCAGGGACGCAGCAATAGTTCCTTCCAAGTGACTGCTCTAACTCTAGAGTTTGCAATGTACCTTTCCACTTGACCTCTTATTTCTTGGTTATTTTTTTTTCCCAGTGACTTAATTCTATCTACATATCTTCAAAGCTTCAGCTGAAAAGACTTCCAAGTAAATAAGCTGTAGTTTCCTGGTTGAGGCACCTACTTTAAAGACCATATCTTCAAATTCCTTCAGTCTGGGAAAAGAATTTTAGTCTTTGAACTGTTTTTACTTGTTATTTTATAGCTGATAGGCACCTATCTGTTTCTATATACAGAGAAAATTCTTTTTTTTTTTTTTTTTTTTTTTTTTTTTTTTTTTTTGCTAGGAAAAATATATTTAATATAGAGAGAAGCTTAAGAGCTGCATATCCCAAGTAGAAGAGGACACCAGCCACTTCAGCCTCAGGAAGGATTTGGAGCCAGTGTTTCCTCCTGGCCTGCTGCAGGCAGGTTCAGGCAGAACATATCTGACTTTAGACTGAACTCTCCTTGTTCTGCTGATTGTTTGGCATTGCCATTTTGAGAAGCTGAATCCTTTTGGGCATTTGCTGGTGGATTCCTGAGGCTAAATCAGGGCTCTGGTTTCCATGTTTACTGTTAGATCCACACTTCGATAGAAATGAGACTTTGCTATTGTTGTTCTGAATCTCCT
Source organism: Daphoenositta chrysoptera (assembly GCA_013397915.1). Lineage (NCBI taxonomy): Eukaryota > Metazoa > Chordata > Aves > Passeriformes > Daphoenositta > Daphoenositta chrysoptera. The sequence continues at coordinate 379,251 of VZRO01005464.1, forward strand.
GTATCCTAGAAAGATTTTAAAACTGAAATTTCAATGTATGTGATCTGTAAGGACAAAACTACCTTACTAATAAGGCAATCAGAGTTTTAAAAAATTGGCATGTTAAAGGCTACAAGTGCCTAAAAGCTAAAAGGTTTGAGGAAATCATATAATATAAGCAGTTGAGCCCAAAAAGACTAGAAAATTCCGGTTTTCCTAATTATCAAAGAAGCCCTAAACACCAACATATTGGTGTTTAGAATAAAGTTTTAATGTTTCTAATGGACTTGGAATTATCTGTAGAAAAAACCTGGGCACTGAGGAGTGTTCATTTTAATCTCGATTACATGTATTTTAATATTTTAAAATTATATTGAGTACTTACATCCTTTAGAACTAGAAAGCGCCAATGTTAAAATAAAGAGCAAAGAAGTACTGAAGAAAGTTTGGGCAGGAAGTAAGCTTTGAAGTCTTTCTTTGTGCTAATAATTACTTCGGTTGGACAAAGTGGAATTGTTCCAAAGAAAAAAGATAATTTGATGAGTAGGAATAATAACAATTTCTAAAGGAGATATTAAAAAAAAAAAGTAAATCAACTTTCAATCCTACAAGACACTCTTCAGGTAAGAAATATAATTAACTAATTTATTAATGCCTGTTTAGATAGGAAAGAAAATACAATGGCTCCTACAGCTTTTACTAAAACTGAATCCATGTATCTGCTATCCTTGCTGAGCCTTGACAATATAGGTAGCTTTAGATCAGCTACTTATTTTTGGGAAAGGTAATAATTTAATTTTCAAAATATTCATTTTTCATCCTGATGTAAAATGGAGGAAATGTGGATATCAGAAATCTTTTTTCCTGTCCAACTTTCCTACTTGGATCAAACACTAACTCACATAATTCTGTATATCTCAAATTCTGCTTAACATTAGCCAAGTATCCGCTCAGGAAATGTCAGTGATTTTTTCAAAGGCCCCAGTGAAGGACTGTGTCCAACAACTTGGGAGGGAGCAAATCAGTTTATTTAAACTAAAACTAAAGTAGCATTCAAAATTAAAGATGCATTATGTTAAAGACTTACTTATGGTGGATTTTCATTTTACAAATTATTTTTAAACACTTGTGTTGTTAATAGTAGTGCACCTAAGTTTATTCATCTCTAAAATGGATTAATGGATTGTAGTGGGTTGGAGCTGAGTTCATTTTCTGGGCATAGAGTGGCGATAGGGGATACACATCATAAAGTCACCCCAAGACACTGACACTCTCCTTAAGAGCACTATGTTTGTTGTCTACAAAAATAATTATAGCAACTTTCTGTGTTGCATAGCTACAAAATACTAAGCAAATATATTGTTGGAGGAAATTATCCACCTCAGTGTGTTTAACTTTCCCTTAAAGTAAGAGATGAACTAAAAAAAACAAACAAAAATCCGCCAAACAAAACCCCCAAAAATCCTTTAATGTTTATCATTTATGCTTCCCACTGAGAAAATGACATTCCCAAAGGACCTTTATCTAAGGCTTATGAAACTTGAAAATATCTTAAGCCTTCAGTTACTTGAGGACAAATAATTTTCAACTAAGTTCTTAGGAATATGCTTGTACTGAGTTTGTTTATTCTTTTTCCTTAAAAGCAGAAATCAATATAAATCTTGCTGAATAAAATTATAGATTCCTAATTTCTCTATATGGAGGATTAATTGAAAGGTACAGAGTGTATATACTGTTCAATGATGCATTCCTCAAAGATCATAACATCTTCACCTACTATTGATACTTAAATTGAGGCTGAACATCAATGAGTACCTCAAGATCCTCCACTCATGACAGAAATTAATGTACTGTTGTTATAGAGCTTTTATAATGATAATTAAGTGTTTCTATTCTCTGTCATGAACCTTTGAAATATTTGTAATAAATAACTGTAATTTAGTCTTGGTGTGGAGTTATTTTTTTATTGGTGTCTATTTTTCTTTTTCTGTTTGGAATATTTATTTTCCTTAGTTTTCATGTGAGCCTGGTCCTCATCCTGTGTTGACCTGTTCATGTACAGTCCTTGTATACTCTTGTATTTATGTTAACTTTGGAATTATCATACCCACTACACAAAGACTTCTGGAGTACTGTGCACTGTGGGATACTGATCAGCTGGGCCAGACAGAGACATTTCTTCACAGGCAAATACAGACACAGCCAGAGGGGACACACAACAAAAATGTCAAATTCCAATTGCAAAGCCACTTTGGAGTTGTCAGGGCAGGAGTTAATCTTGGGTAGTGTTGTGTTTATCTAAGGCAGGATTTCTAAATGGAGACTACATCAATCATCAGTTACAAGATCTTTAGCACAGAAATTATAAATTGCCACCTTTTCATCCTTAGGGACCATGAATGCCTTTCTGTTCAGCTAGCAAAACAGCCTGTTTTGTACTTAAAAACTTTTTGCTTGCTAGCATAAGCTAAATTAACAGAAAAATACCTGAAAAGTGTTTCAAGGATACTTATAATTTTGCAATAAAGCATCAAACACACTCTCTCACCTCAAGTAGAGCACCTGTTAGTAGGAACAATGAGCATGTAATGGTGTTCAAAAGCTGAAGTCAAATCCTCCTACAGTCAGAGGCTAAAATGACACTGTGAAGTTGCTAGGTCTTCTTTACCAATAACTCTGCATCTAATAAAGGCTGATCTTAGCACCACTTAGAGAAATAAGACTTCCAATTATCATATAACAAAGTACTGAAATTAAGACCAGAGCTTACTGCTACAGAAATTCCAATGACAGTGTATCTTTTTTTTTTTTTTTTTTT
>VZRO01005464.1:391618-411779 GCA_013397915.1 Daphoenositta chrysoptera
CCCTAGAAATTCTTCCTGAACACACCTGTATGTTTTTAGTTCTTGTTATTGCATGTTGATATTTCAATAGTGCTGTGACGAAGACAGGAGGTAGATATCTTATATATATATATATATATATGTTTTGTGGAGGACATAACATTAATGAGAAAAACACATGTAACAAAATGCCAGAACAAGGTTTAAAATTGAATTCAGTAATTTATATGGACCTTGACTATCATTAAAGTACTGATGTGTTATTGCAGNTATGACTTATTGTTCAGATACTATTGTCAGCTCTGGCTGAAGTTGATACACTGTCTATGATTATATGCTAACTATGTGAAATAGGCTGCAATTTTATATTCCTTTTTTTTCCCCCCTCCTCAATTTCCAGGTTTTTTTGGCAGGTTATGGAAAATTAATACTATTGACTTATTTTTCTTGAGACCTGGCACATCATAGGTTTATAACTGAAGAGAGTACTAGATAGTTTCTGCATTAAGTAACAGCATTTGGTCACCACAAGAGAATCACTTGTCAATTGGAAAGACAAAGTACTGAGAGACAAACGAACTCTCTCAAAACTTAATTTCCTCAAAAGCAAAAGGGTATTATTACAATAATGGCTGTAAATAGAAAAAGGTAATTCAGAACAAACGGTGGTGCAAAAGACAGAAAACATAATTAAACTCAAAAAATCGAATGCATGGTGTGTCATTCTAATTGGAAGGAAAACACTGGAAATGAGCAGATGGTACCATTAACTAAATCAATTATGGGGCCATACTGATGTAATAAGGATTGTGTTGCCATGAATCATCTCACTAGTACTTACATACCACACTTTTGATAATGAGTGTTAATGACTTGGCAAAACTACAATTTTTAAGGTTTTATTTTAAGTCAAGGAAGAATAAAATTGCTGGAGAACTGAAACATAAGGGTTTTTTAAATTGCTGTTTTTTCCAAACATGAGGTGTAAACACACATCATCTGTGAATCAGCCAGCACTCTTCTGATATTCAAAGCCAATAAACGGACATTAACAAACTGAAAGTATGCACTTAAGCCAATACTTCCACTAATATGTGAAAAATAGTCTCATAAAACTTCACTTATCCCTGCTCTTAATGGAATTTTGACTTGCTGGACATGATGTATCATAATTTTAGATGAACTAAAAGGGGAGTGAAGGATGATGGAAGAATATGATCTATTTTAGTGATTTTATCAAGAAGACTCCCCACTGAGAAGGAAGAGGGAGAGTACACTTGAGCATGGAGAAAGGTCATGTTTATCAAAACAGTTACTTCTTGAGATGGAAACATGTTAAAATTAACAAAAGTACATGCATTCCTAAATTGATGAAAATTGATTCGAGTACAATGTGTGAAAGTTTTAGGGTGAGAAATTTTAACTTGTTTTTAGTAAATAGGTGGGCAGAAGAAAATGTTTACACAATCCTATAGTGTATTCTTTACACTGATACCTCCACTGAAACTTTCTTCAGGCATTAAGCAAATACAGACATCAAGCAGAACTTCATCATCTAGACTGAAATTAAATTACTGGAAACACCAATTTGTTGTATTTAGTTCGCAGCAACTACTTGTTATCTGTACATGTGTCTCCTTAATATCAAAAAATTGTAAAGAACAGCACCTACTGTATTCTTTGTGTTGCCCTTCAAAGATTAGCTTTTCTCACAATCTAGTAGCCATAACAAAGTACAAGACTGTAAGGTCCAAATGTTTGCTCCTTCTAAACCTAGTAAATAATGTTATTCAACAAAATGATTTAAAAGGAGACTGGAAATACAGATAAATAAAAAGAATATCAACAACAACAAAATAATAATATTTTAATTACTAAAACACAAACATATCAGCTATGAAGCAGTAGGGTTTCTAACTGAAAATAATGCAGAATACAATGGAAAAAGAGCACTGAATACACTGGAAAAATGGCACTGAATACACTGCACCGTGGAAATGAAACCTGAACTTTTGTTTGACAGCACTGGGGTGACAACAGGGAAGAATTTATTGTATTTTATGACACTGTTACAAATCCCTCCTTTCCTTTTCTTTTCTTCTCTTGCTGAAAACCCCAAGGTACAGGTTCTTTGCTCTTCTTCAGTTACTGTAATCCCTTGTTGATCGTTTGTTCAGCTTACAAACAGGAAAATAAGCATTATCTGAGAGACAGAAAAAGTTACTTTCTATACATTTTTGACAACAACTTTGGAATTTAATCGTGTCATGTCTTTTGTGTCATACACTACCATTTATGTGTGGGTTTTCTATTATTCCTTTAAAAGAATGGTGTGGGAGATAAGGAAAATGCTCCAAGGGCAAGAAACACAGGCAATACTTCTTTTAGTCCTCTGGAACTAATATTACTACCTGCTTTCTTGCATGTTCTGAAGTTATAAACCCCATTTTGCTATGTTAAAGTAATTCCTGAGGAGCCCATTTGCTGGATTTTTTGACTTTGCTGACCAAGCTGAAGAAGAACAAAACTGGATGAAAAGAGGTGTGCCAAAGAGAAAATGTGGAATATATACATATAATAGTCACATTCCCAGTATTATCACATCCAAACCTATAGATTTTACCCCTGCATTGTCACGGATCATGATGCCAGAATGAGATTTTAATCTCAAGCACTGAGGTCATGACTTTCTTACTGATATCTTCAGTCTGGAAGTGAACTAGCTTTGAAGGTCAAGTAGCTCGGAAGGTCACAGGTGTAATCCTGAAGTATAAGGTCTGATATCTCAGACACATAAATCACTTAAAATGTTGCAGTGGTATTAAGAAACTGAATTTAATCTTTAGATAAATATTGCCTGGTTATGGCTGGCTTGTCAATTAACTGTCATTGAGTAATTTCAGTTTTTAATGCCCCAGTTTGAGAGTTGCAGTTTCAAAACTTAAATTAAAAAAAAAAAAAAACAAACCAAACCCTGTGAATTGGAAGACTTTTCCTGAGAAATATATGTACTTATGTCCAAGTGTACCTGGAGCTTTGACCTGAGATGCGTTTACAGATCTACCTTTACTCTACGTACGTGAAATTCGTATCAGAGAATGTGATGTAGGCAAAATACCTAGATTCTCTGCACAATAATAGCAAACAGCCAGAAACATCAAAGTTTCTGTAGCTCATATTTTCTTTTTTTTTTTTGACCCAGTGTACTTTTGTAGTAGACCCACAGGTGCTAACACACATCTTTACACATTTTCTTCATAAAAAGGACTCCTTTCATAAACCCCAATGCTTCCATAAGGGAAAAAACCCCAGAAGTGATGGAAGTATTAAATTTTTAGAAGATGAAGCAGCAGAATTTTCACTTTTATCACATCCACTAATGTGAATATACTGAAGAAGTGCTTAGAAGAGGTAAAAGACAGCAAATCAGTTGCTCAATATTTCTCAGAAATTCTTTAGATACTGAAAGTAAGTGTTAAAACATTTTAGATTTTTTATGCCTGAACTGTACTCTTGAGAATAGACCCTTAATTTGATTTGTAGTTTTGATACAGTTTTTTTAAAAATCTGGACTCTATAGTGTGCATTATAGTGGAGTTATAGCATGAAATTGCAACATTGAATAGTAAAATGGGTTGGTTTTTTTTTAAGTTTTGTGTGGAAACATTGCACAGTAATTTAACCTACAGCAAATTAATGATGGCATTTACCTCAGAGTATACTTTAACTATAAAGAATGACTTCTTCTTGTGATGCTATAACACTTTATCAGTCCAAAGACTCCAGTAATTTTAGCCTTTTTTCAGCCAGTACAGTATTGTACATAAAAAATTCATGGTACACATATTCCTTGAAAAGCACAACAGAAGCAAACATATCTATCTCTCGGTGCAGTTGAAATGGTTGAGATATGGAAAAGTAATTCATCCCTCTGAAAATATTAGCAAGTAATTTTAGAAAAAGAAATGTCAGCTGCACCATATGTCCTATAAATGTCATCTGTAAAATAAAGAATTTTTTTATTCCAAAAGCTGTAGCCTAAATTGCTTACCTGACTTTTGAGGAAATTGAAAATATCGGTAGTGTGATTAATTATCTTAAAACCTATAAAATCTTATTTTCCTCTATTTTTTATTTAAAAGTACTACTCTGCAGTGGGAACAGGACTTAAATTACTTTGACTCTGTGTACCTGCCTCATGTGGAAAAACATATTAATAATGTATAAATATGAATTAGTAAATTAAAAGCCCCCCTTAATTGCTGAAATATCATATTTTTAAAAAATCCCAAACCTCTGAAGTTGTCTCAAGCCCCTTCAAAGTTTTCCTTCCTGCAAATCCTGGTTATTGCAGCAAGCCCCACAACACATTGTTTTGGTTTTTTTAAGATATTCTAAATCCCATCTTGTTTGGCATTTTAGGCAACAGAAAGATAAAGTATTTGTTTAAAGATAATGCCTTTGTTTAAAAACATCTCTTTTGCCATGTTGTTGTTATATTTAGACAATTCATTTCAGACCATTTGGCTTGGTTTCAAATTTTATTATCTGTCATATCAGAACAGGTATTAACTGTGTCACAGGAATTTGGATGAGTGGATGATCTGATCTGCTATGGCACATACTATATTAGTTCTCTTCAAAACCTATTATCCAAGACTGGTGACACACGATGGGCAGAACTAAGCTGTCATTAGTGCAACAATGTTATCTTTCAAATAGGCAATTTCATAACACCTGGGTTTATATTACGTCATCTTATCTTTATATAATATAACTTTCCAGTGAAGTCCTTCTCTGTCCTTAGGGCCACAAAGACTTCTTTCCGAGGTCTCTGAATACAAGAGGAACAAGGTGTTCAACTTTTGGATAGTCAGGGTGGTCTTTAGAATTAACTGGTGGCTGCAAAGGTTTTCTGTTCTATGAGGGAACTTGCCACAAACAATGACATTCTGAAGACAAAAGAAAAGGCAACAATATCTAACAATGAAAGTATTGTAATTCAAGCTGATGTCCATGTTTATAACTCAACTTTTGCAATGTTTCCAAGCTGGTCTATTCCAAATTTCAGAATAAAATTTGTCAATAATTGTGCCTAGCTTTAAGTGAAACAATAATATTTTTTGTGGAAACAAAAAAAAATCTCGAAGTAATTTAGTGACAAAACCATGTTTTTCCAGCAGAACTCATTTTATATTCTTAATGGAAAAAAAAAAAAAAAAATCAATGTATCTCTGTACACCAGCTTATTTTCTTTTTCCTACAGAAAGTGGAGTTTGTACACAAACCCAAGATTAAAAATACTTGAAATTTGCACTGTTTAATGTTCTGAGAGCTTAAACTAATTCTGATCTTAGAAGCAATTTCTTTTTTGCAGGTCATAGGTCTCTGTACGTTAATTTTTCATGTTTTTCATGGTCAAAATTGCCTTGGAAATTCATATAATTCATGGCTGCCTGGGAGATGACCTTCTCCCAGCCTACTCCACCATACTGTTTTACTGGGAGAAGATTGAGTGGACAGTCTGTGATTCTGCTTCTCTGCTGCTAAGTAACACTATTTTAAAGAGGAAAAAAAGAGAAAAATGAAGGAAAATGTCTAGAAGGGTAAACATGAGATGGCAAGAAAACTCAGGGCATCAAATTCAAACTCTGTTTCTCTTGCATGTGGAAAGTGCATCACTGTGCAAAGAACTCATTTTTACAAATTAAGAGATTGGGTTACAGCAAGCAAATGAGAGCTTTGAGCTATCTTCTTCCAGCAACTCATAGTCCAGCTCTATATGCGGAGCAGGACACCATAAGGAATGGGATAACCTTTTGCTCTGTTGGGATCAGCTGTCCCAGCTATGTCCCCTCCCAGTTTCGTGTGTACCCCCAGCACCACCTTGGTCGGGTGTTGTGAGAACGGGAAAAGGCCTTGATGTTCTTCAAGTGCTGTTGCTTGGCAATGACTAAAATATTACTATGATATAAACACTGGTTTTTGTCACAAATTCAAATACAGAATCATAGAGGCTACTATGAAGAAAACTAACTTTACCCCAAACTAGCTAAAACTAGTACAGTGTTACTACATTTGGATACGATTATCATCGTGAACAGTAGTAGATTCTGTTCAGTGGCCAATGGCTTTCAGTCTGCCAATGTAAGTAGTTTACAGCAACAGATTGCCTCATTTATGTTTGTAATTATATGTTCAAAAAGAAGACTATTGTACATCATAATGAACTTTGAAGGTTGGCACTGTTTGACAAAAAGTTTTTCAAGAGAAGGAAAATAGGAAAATTTTAATTTCCAATTTGTTTGGAAGCCTTAAGCTCAGGGTATAAAGTGACATTTTATTCAAATATTGGTCATCTTAAGACCCACAAATTCCTATGGAACACCTCACATAGTTTGTGGGGAAGCAGATTATACTTCAATAAACAGTTTATCAGATGTATTATAGTTTACACTCTGCAACTATTCCAGATTGAAGTATATCAAGGCCTTTAGCAGTCTACTTGGAGACAGAAGCCTCAGGGCAACTTTTCATCATTACAGTCGTTAAAAACGCTAATGTTTTCCTAAAACCTGAAGGACAAATTTTAAGGGGAAATCCATCCCCACGAAAAAGCTCTTTGGAAGTGAGGTTGTAATTTTTTTTGTGTGTTTGTAAAAAGCCTAACACAATGAAGGCGTTGATTCTGACTTGAAGCTATTTGAAAGCACCTGCGGCACTGAGATATAATTTCAATGTTCAATTTTCCTTGCTTCACCTTTGAGGAGGTTGATGAAACGTATTTCTGTGGTATAACTTATTGTTAAGGGCAGAAAATAAAGCTTCCAAAAAATGAAGTGGCAGAACTTGAAGATTTTTATCTCTTCTTCCAGGCTGAAACTGGTTGAGTCAACAGGGCAATATAAGATAACAACTGCTAATGTTCTATGATAAACAATTTTTCGGAACTAGTAGGGAAAATTTTACACCTCCATTAAAACAGAGTTCACTTGTCACTGTGGGTAAGGTGTACAGGAAATAAAGGCACATATCTCTATCTGTCCCTGTAAACCATCTCTCAAAGTAAATAAAAGGGCTTCTGCACCTAAAAGAAGTACTAATAAGTAAAGAATTAATATTAAAAATAGGAAGGAATTTCAGGCCTACTACTAAAAGTAGATTCTGAATCATATGTTGTGTTAAAAGTAAAATATTATATTACTTTATGCAAAAGCAATTCCAAAGACAGAAGTTTGAAATGGCATCAAAGTCTAGGTATTACTCACTTGCTCTGATTGACATTTATGTTTGACATGTATGATTGACATGAATGCATATTAACAAATGTTGATTTTAACTGAATGCAGAAATGCTGAGTGGTTTACTAATTAACAGCAGGATCAAATGAAGTTTAGCTAAAACTTTTGGTAGATTGTAAACAGCATATTAAACTCCCATATGTTTGGCCTAAAATAAACTCAAGATTATTATTATCCCTTTGTCTATCATTTATAGCTGGTTAATTCCTTCTTGTCCTAGTCCTGGCTGCTATTTGGTCATAAAGAGACAATGGAACAGAACATCAAATCTCCCAAGAAATCAATAAAGCTGGAGCCTCTTGTGTATATTCATTGGAAAGCCAACAAAGCAATTTGTAAATTTTAAAGGTTCAGTGAAGGGGAAAAAAGACACACTCAAGTCCAGATTGGTATCTTAGAAGTACTTCTGCTTTTATATTGTGGTTTCTGCTCTTGTGTGAGATTTTTTTTAAATTGCAATAAAGAACAGATCAAACAGAATGGGTCAGTAATTCCTTATCTGTCACAAGCTACTGGATTTTTCAGATAATAGTTCTTAATATATGCTCTTGCTCATCTGTTGATATACCAAACATCTGTTATAGGTTTCAAAGTTTTTTTAATTGAATCTGCCATTATGTTTAATGTTAGTTTAAGGGCTCACAAAATCATAGTTGTTTTCCATTTTCCAGGATTTTTTCAATAATATATTAACAGTAATTGTAGGCTTTAAAATATTAGATTTCTGTCCTTGTGACTACAAAAGTCTTGGTGTCCCCTGACTGAGAAACATGAACCTCTTTTGATCAAAGAATAATTACACCAGACTGCTGTGGTTAATGAGGGGTAAATCTCAGAAGTTCATAGTAAGAGTTCAAGTAATCATCCATAACCTGTTGTTAATACTAGGCAGTCAGAGAATTAACCATATGATTCACAGAGTTTCTCTTTCAGATTCATTGTTTGTCATTGTCTCACTGACTGCACTTTTGTTATGAGCACAGGAAAAACCTTTGTTTTTTAAATTTTTTTTTATTTCAGAAAATACAGATAATGTGAATAAAGAGGTGCTGAAGAAAAACTCAGTTAGGAAGGGATTTCTAGTGGCTGACAGATGCATCAAAATCTTAGGCTAGAATTGAAAGAGAAGAATAAACCTGAGTTATCTATTTTAGCAGAAGGAAGAATTCGTCTGGCAGAATGAAGCTGCAAGGGGGGGATTGGACATTTTAGTTGGGCTAGGCTAGGCAGAATTTGAGAAGTGTTAGGGGAATATATGCAGGGCCAGCATGAAGTGGAAGTTAAAATTTGGCATAAAGATGTAAGACACTAAATCAGACAACAATTTTAATAGGACAATCAGATCAATAAAAAATGAATTGTCTGTAGAGACAGTACATGAGTTTATAAATGAATGGTAAACAGAGCAGAAAGCCAAGATCAGTTATGTAAGGGGTAGGCATGAGTTGAAAGAGGATCTAATCAGTTTTGCAATGGCTGATTTAATGTACTGTAGGTACCAACACTGCAGCATATCCCTATTTTTAACACCACAGAGCAAAACACAATATATCAAACAATGCAATGCTACCTCTTTTGCCATTTAATTAGTTTTCTTTCTTATATACATTATTTTCAGTGGCTATGTGAGACTGAAAAATTGATATGTCTCACTTTGGTTTTGGACACTGGCAATGGGAGGAGGGAAGGTTTTCATTTCAGCTTTAAATTTTGGCCTTTTTTTTTTTCTACTGCCTGGGAAAATGAGTAGTTCCTAAAGCCCCAGTGATATGCATCATGTGAATTTACATACTACAAGACAGTAAAACTAGAAGTGAAAAGGGCACTTAGTTATAAAAAGCTGTTGTTCTCATAAGAAAAGCCCTTGATTGGGTTGTCTGGTCTATTTTGCATTAAATTCTGTATTGTCTGCTATCAAAACATTGCCGAATATGAGCTGATGTTCAAAGACAAAACAGTGGAAATAGAAGTCCAGGTGCACTCTGAAATCAATGTTAATTTTTCAAAGCCTTTAATTTCCCCTCTTTCATTATTTTCTTTCACAGTGAATATTGCTTCCTTTCAGGACACATGATAATGAAAATGACTTATTTGTTTTCATCCAGTGATCGTGATTGCCACCAGTAGAATTATCTTTGAAAGCATCATGCTTTTATCCTCCTGCTTTCATCTTTTTGCAGGCATTAATCTTCAATCTAGGGAGAAAAGCAATATCTCAAGTCAGATATACTCTTTCACACCATTCAGCTAGCACAGCTATTTTGGACAAAATCTGCTAAATAAATTTGCAATGCGTCCTCAAGTGTAGTTAATAATAAATATAGAGTTATGACAGTAAGCAGCAGCATAATCAAACCTTTCTTTTTATTTTTCAAAACTGGATGACAGCACTGTATATTATTTTTGTGCTTTGGATTATGATCTTGACAAAAGCAAAGGCTAGAGAATTCTTCAGAAATAAATTACTGGGAAAAAATATTTACTGTGACTTCCAAGTTCAATGACTTAAAAGCATCTAATCACATATCTAAGGAACATGTTCCTGGCATACAGAATGTGTATGAACACACAAATGGTTCATAAATAAATATAAAGTTCCCCCATGATCATAGTGATTTTATTTTGTTCTGGTATGAGTGTCAGTATTAGAGCTATGATGGAAAGAACATGTTTTAGACTTAGTTATCTATGGCAGCCTGGCCCTGTGTAAACATGAGAGAGCCCTAATGAAATTGAAATAATTGTCTTGGGGGTTTTCTGGTTTTTTATTTCTTTTTATTTTTTTTTCCCCAATTATAGTTTAATTTATTTCTCTGGAAAGATCTGTTTACATAACTGAGTCAGTAATGTCAGAAAACATTTTTCACCTAGAGTCAACTGCAATGCAAAGCAATTTCTAGCTGGCAGTCACTCTAAGGTCATGAAGTTTAATTTGGAAAGAGAATACATTCCTTGGACTCTTAAATTCAAAATGTTGAGAACTTATTTTATGGTGTTTTCAACATGTAGGATTTATCCAAAACTGTCACCTGTACACAAAGTATATTTTTTATTTGAACCTAGATTTGACTTCCACTCCAAAACAAACTAGGTAATGCAAGGTGTGCCAGAGACAACCTGTATTCATTATTTGTGTGATGAAATGTAAGAAGACATGACCTCACTACCTGAGAACTACCTGACCTCACAATGCAAGTGGAGAAGTATCCTCAAAATGTAAACTTAACAGAAATTCACTGGTATTTTTGCCATAAGGAAAACAAAAACTTGGTATGTGACTGGAAGCTTGTGAGTTCTGGTCAGTGACTGAGAAGCTGCATATGTAAAGACCTCAGGGCAGCACTTAAATATCACCTCAAAATTTACTTATTTTGATGCTCTTCAGTGTTGCCCTGACCTAGTGCTGTAAGGGTTGCCACTACAGGAACAGAGTACTCTGGAAGAAGCAGAGAGGCTTAAAATACTTTTCCCTTTTTTATTTTTATCTCTAGGTAAACAGTGTAACAGGTGAAGAACATGCCAATATCTTGTTAGTGAAAATCCTAAATTTCCTACTTAATGAATTCCTTGGTACATTCCCACATCATAGATGGATGCTGCAATGGTTCAATTAAATTTGATTCAGTGATAGCTAATCTGCGTTTTGGCAAAACAGCTTTTTTTTTTTCTTTTTTGCTTTTACATGTACATGTAATTGAAGAATTTTTAAGGTCACTTTCAACCCAAACCATTCTATGATTCTATGATTTTATGTTTCTATGATTTCATAGATCTGGACTCTAAAAAAAAAAAAATTAAATGTTTAGTTTAAAAAAATTGATATCAATTCGCAGTATATTTCACCCAATGTTTTTATTTTTATTTATGTATTTATAAAAATTTTTTTACACATATTTGAATACAAGCTTCTGGGATTGGTATAGGTCCTTGATACAAACATATTTTTTCAGTTTTCTATTTCCAGCATTTTCGCCTAGCAATCTTAAAGCAAATAAAAGTTTTAACTCAGAATAAACACCTCTTGATACTGGAAGCACACATAACATGTTTCCTTTATTTATTCCATAAATATAAACTTCAGCTATGTATGGTGGGAAAAAGAGAAAACAAAAAGTTTGAGTATTAACAGTTAGAGTTTGAATATTAACATCCTGCAAAAGTAGGTTAATATAATTTTAACAGGTTTCACTGAGGTTATCTCTTCTAAGAAGGAAAATTCATTTTCATAATTCATAATTTCTTTTTGGAATTTTTTTCATTCCCTTCTGATTGAGATGCATCCTAATCTTTATTCTTCTCTAGACGTGTCTGACCTTTCTCCATTTAGAAGAAATGGGGTTGACAGTTGTTCAGCAAATCTTGACCCTTCTCAAGTATGTTAGAATTGTCTAGACATTATCCTTTCCTTGGAACAAGAAAAGAAAAAGATGTGAAAACAGCTTCTGTGTGAAAAATCTACAGCATAGACCTGTTTAGATAAAATCTTTTGATGTTCATTAAAAACAAACATAAAAGCTCTCTTAAGCAAAATCTCTGAGACTGGGAAATAATTCTAGATAAAGCCCACTCCCCACTTCCCTTTTCATAAATTTTCATTTAAGAAGGTTTGAAAGTGCTCTGGATGGGACATTTATGGTTTTGAAATTGTCTCATAAGAGTAGCACAATAAAAGCAAAATAACTAGCATGTAAAGCATTTAAGGTGAAAGGATAATGAGATTGGACAGTCTCTTCCACAGTGTTCCTAATGTTCCATATTTAAAGCAATATTTATGTTGTGCTGCTCACTGTTGATATTTGCTTTACTGTGCGGAGCTAATAACAGGGGTTATGGTTTGAATAGGGAAATACACTTAATCAGAATATGTCACTCTTTGTGGTATTGAGAACCAAGTACCTACAATAATTTTAGAAATTTTCACAGTAATGTTTATTCTGAAGAGGGATTTTTATTACGTGCAGATATATGTAAGTGCTAGTACATTGTCATCCTGCATAAGGAAGAATTTCAAACAGAAGGAACTGACTCACTTAATCTTTTTCTCTCAGTATCATCAGCTGTTTTAAAAGAACTAATATATTGCCATAACCACAAATGTCAAAAACAAAATCAGGCTTTTATGTCCATTCTTTTAGATCAAATTTTAATACTCTTCATTGCATTGATTTCTCATCTACAGTATTATTATTTTATCATCCCATGAGCAAAAGGATTTCTTTGCTTTCTGTCATCCTTTTTCTGAAAAACAACAGTAACATATATGCTGTCACCTTTATCTACATGGCAGCAAATAATGCTTTTGTCCTTTTTTTTTTTGAGTGAAGAGAAAGGGAAGAAGTGGAAACCTTTCAGGATTATTTTTTGTTGTTGTTGTTTAGTAGAAGCCAATATGTTATAGGATAGACAGGTGGATGATTTGTAAGGTCAGTTTATGCTGATCTCTTTTTATATGATGTCTAACCCTAGAGACTAATTACAAACGGTTTTTCTCAAGTCTTGACAGAGACGTTTTTTCTGTGAAGTTTCAGGTAGCTTTACTTTTAATGCATCCACAATAACAAAGACACATACCAAAGGAAATAAGCTTTTCTGCAGAAAGCGTTAATTTTTGATCATGTCATCTGACATTTGTTTCTATGGTACAATATACCATTTCTTCCAGTGGCTGATTCAGATTTAAAAAGCTACCAGACTCCTTTGTTTTTCTTTTGCCGCTTTCTTTCTTTAAAAGAGACAATTCTGTAAATCTAGTTATAATTCATAGATGGAGAGGGTCCAATTTGTTTCAAGATTTTAAGGACTGGAATTAGAAATTTGAATCCTATCCTTTAAATATCAATGGTAGCAAACAATCATATACTGGCCATTTATTCTGCTGCCAATGATTATGACTACTAGGGAATGATTATCATGTGACAAAATTTGTATCAGGTGGACTTAAATTAACATTGGTATAGTTTAAACAAACTATATGTATTGCCTATGAATTTTGGGTTTACAAAGACATCCCCTGAAGCAATGGAAGGTTAAAACAAGCTAGACGGTGTTATGAAACAATTATATACTGTGTGAAAATGTTTAAATTTATAAATCTTTACTTATAAAATACGGAAAAAAACCAAAAAAAACCCAAGTAGTAAATGGAGAGGCAAAGGAAAATAACCTATTTTTATGCAGGTTTTTTTTCATAAGAATACCCACAGTCCCATGTTTTTACAATCTGTCTTGACACTGAAGACAGTCCTATAAAGATACCCCAATAAAAGATGGCTTACACGTGAGCCCTGTTAAGACATGTTTGGAGTGATGGGTTTTGTCTTCCAAATCCTGCTTTTGCATGGGGTAGCCCTGCTTTCCCGGGGATGGCTGAACACCTGCCTGCCAATGAGAACTGGTGAATTCCTTGGTTTACTTTGCTTGTGCATGTGACTTTTGCTTCCCTTAATTAACTGTCTTTATCTAAACCCATGAGTTTTTTTCTGATTCTCTCCCCCATCCTGCTGGTAGGGGAGGGAGCGAGTGGCTGCAAGAGGCTGGAGATTCTGTCTGAGATTAAACCACGGCAGACTTTATCAACTGCATAACAGCATTAATCAGACGGATTTTATGATGGCATCGCTTCTAGAGAAAGGAGCATGTTGGATTTTTAATTTAAAAAAAAGCTTTGCTGCATTCTCAGTGGAAATTATATCAGGACACTTTTGAAATTAAGCACACCCAGGCAATTAATGTATAAAAGCTCTTAAATGGCCTTGACAATCTTATTCTAGTGTCAGTCATTTACTTGATTCAGCATTCCCATAACCAGTAAATGTCTTTCTAATTTAAATGTACTGAGGTCTCATCTACAAAAATAGAACCTTTGCTATGACCAGTATTTTAATCTAAAGTCTAATTTGTTTATCTGAATCATTTTCTTTCTGCATAATGTACATTATTACACTTAGTGAAATAGTAAGAGAATGTTAAAGATGCTTGCTAAAGTACTAAAATTATTTAATCTAGTTTTACATTGTTTGCGTCACTAAGATTCTTTTCAATTAAATTTGGGGCCTGCAAGAAAATGTCCCTAGAGTTTTCATGTGTCTGTAAAATATAGTGTGGCAGACATCCTCATTTCAAAATATAGTCACTATATCACGGAGTCTGGATAATAATTGGATCTTACTGACAGATTTGAATTTTAATTATTGTGTTGAGATGAGAGACTAGCATACCTACGACTGCTTCAGCTGCTGATAGGATCTGTCTCCTGCATTTTAAAAATGAGAATTTCAAAGAGGAGCATAACTCCATCGTAAACCACTTGTAGTAAATAGATTCCGCAAGATTTACTTTTCCTGCTTTACTTGATGCAATAAATTTTACTATTTCTTTACAATTTCATTACGCAATACATATTTTCAAAATTTCTTTACACAATAATTAGTAAAATAAATCCTTTGACTGGAGATGCTAGATGCCATAGGGAATCTACTTTTTTTTCTTGTCTAATTGGGTGGTCTATTCCTTACTGTTCCCAAAAATTTGGATATTGTGTCTGGGAAAACTATGATAACTAAGTTTGAACAACTTGGGGCTTGCTCAGACTCCAAAACAATTTTTTTTGTCCTGCATCATAGTCATTGGAGTTAAAAGATTGGTCTCTCTGCAAAAGCCAGAAGACTGAAAAAGGAATTTAAAAATTGTTCTTTAGAATACAAAGTAAAAGGGTTTTTTGTGCATCCTTTTAAAAAATTATTTTTACAAGAGCATTTGAACCACAAATCAACATATAGTTTAATAAAATATTAAATATAAATATAATTTAAATTTAAATTATATAATAAATATAATAAAGGCCAGTCGTATGAAATATAATCTTAATAATTTTTTAAAAAATCTTCATTTTAAAGTATATTCTCCAGCTTTGAAACCACTGATTTAATTTAATTTTCTTACCTTCTTTTGGTTTTTATTAAATATAACCATCACACTTTAAAAATGTTGTAGATGACTATTTCTGCAAAGACTGTTAGAATTGATTTGGGGATTTGATACAAATTAGCATGCATGTATTTAGCTATCCATACATCTTTCTGTCATTTACTCCAGGGGAAAGAAAAAAGGGAATAATTTTAGGTTAGCTTATTTCTTTGCTCTAGTTAATTGTGTGACTGTGGAGCTTATGGTGCTAGGACAAAGGTGAGGGCAACAAACATTGGGAAAAATGCTGAGGGCATCAGAAGGATTGCTTCTTTTGGTGGTAGAGTTGTCATGTTTCAATTTAATTTGTGTATGAAACTATTGCCTGAGCTAAGGAAATTTCTGTCTAGAAAAGTACACTATCTGCTAGAGATCTGCTCAGTGAGGAGAGAAACACTATTTTTTCTGACCACCAGCACCACTTGCAATGTTCGGATTTTTTGTAAACAAAACCAAAAAAAAGTGCTCCATTTTGCATAGCTGTTAGCAAGGTCTGCCTGCAGTATGGATTACCTCAGTCTTCCAGTTAAAGACCAAGAGTTTTTTGTAGATGGAAATAACTTAATTACTTTGCTGGTTTATCAGCTAGTTAATTATAGGTCTATCATTATCTCAAATTTTAACAAGCTAGCACCACTGTGATTTCCCCAGTCTTTATCAATACTGAATCACTACTGACTAAACCAGCAAATTTAGTCAGGCTCAAAGTGGCCTCTTTGCCTAAAAACATCATTTCAGTCTGTCATTGAGCCACAGGGGAGCTAGAAAAAAAATCTTAACAATGAATGTTATTTTTTTGTCACTTTTTCAGGAATATTGATAGAAGCCGAAAGTAGATTACTACATTGTCAAATTTCCTATTTATTATTCTGGCAGTATCCATTTCAGGATCCAGTCATTTTCAAAAAATACAGGGTTTAAAACTGATATTTATTACAAAGAAACTGTAAAATGCAATATTTCTGAGGCATCTGAATGACTTTAGGATAAAAAAGCTAAAAGGAAAATGAAAGAAGGATTCTTTTGACCCCATTCCAGTTAAGCCCTCAAGCTTTTAGAAGTCTAATAGTTTTTATATTAATTAATAAATGTATACTAACATGTTTGCCACTCAACAGCCATGTTTATAAATACTTAAAACACTCTTAAGGCTGAGGAGTTGCTGTTGTACTCAGTGGAGCTGCCAGTGGTCTAATGAGTGCCACCATCCCTGCCAGCTGGTTGTGCACACCCTGTCAGGCTGTCCTGACACACACTAAGTAGCCCCAGCTAAAGCTCACAAGGCAAGTAGTATGAAATATACTTTCATATTAATATGTTAAGCAGCAGTGTTTTATGACAGTTGCCTGCAGCTGTGTCTCCATGCACGTCATGTCCCTGCAGAAGTGTTCTTGTCCAGACGATGTCAGCGTGTGCCATCATGCTGGGGCAGGAAGGAAATGCTCACAGTACACTTGCTGAAGCCCCTTTACCTTTAAAGTAAATTTGCATAAATTTTAAAAGTCCTGAGAAAGAGGCAGATGTATTCGTGTTGTGGAGAAAAGACAAAAAAAATCCAACACGCAAGCAGATATTGGTGTGGAAAAATGGCAGAAGTGAAAAGGGAGCAGTTGAGTTTTTCATGGAGTGGCAAGTGTAAGGGCAACCGAACGGGAGCTAACGGAATAATTTCACCAGATGAAATAAATAGGAATATTAAAAAGAAACATATATAATGAAGTCAATTAACTGTTCTTATAGGTTCCCATACCTGATCAATTTGGATGAGTAAAATGACCGTTTTTAAAGGTTCCTTCATGGAGATAATATTTTTAAAAGAAATGAAGACCTATTAAGCAAGCTGTTAGACTTTTTTTTAAGGCCTCATCCCCACCAAGCTAATGCAGTTTGAAGCAATTGTTTGGGCAATCTGAAAGTAAGTAAATCACCAAATCCTTTCTGAATCTGTCAAAAACCCGATCTTCCTAGTCAAAAACCCCTCCTTCTGTTCAGCCACACTGGAAAGTTACACGTACACATTACAGGCTTCCTTGTTAGTCATGAAAGTAACTGTAGGCCTTTTATGTTTTACTGAAGGAAACATAATGCTATTTGATCCTGCTTGAGCTGACTGGTTCCTTGGTTTGCAAATGCTCCTTTTTGACCTTAGAATTTTAAACAAAGCTAGCACTCTCATTACTGCATTAGTATATGTTTGCAGTATTTTTAAAAAATGTTAGTGCAATTGCTCAGGAAAACTGGATTTTTTGTCTGACTCCACTACAAGATAATGCAAATAACTGCTAAGTATAGATGGAATCTTTCCAGCTAGCTTTTTATATAAGTGCTGGATAGTTTCCTGTTCCAAGGACATATTAATTCCAAGTGGGGACTATGAAAATCAATGCTAATGAGCCTCCCAGTGACCATAAATCTTCTTTTATGTAAGTAAACAAAACTCAGTTAAATATAAACTTTTGTATCCCTTGATGTATAAATGAGATTTACCACAGTGTATTTAGGGGAACAAACATTGTGCTTAGAGCCAGTCAGCTCCTGGGCCAATCTGTACCAGATTTTTGCTTCTCCATTCCTGTTCCTTCATGTCTGCATAAAACACTATTCTCTGCTCCCATAGCAACTGCTATTGTTTGGGACCATATCTCTATGCATTCAAAAGGCACCTTGTTTTGCACAAGCCTTTCAGAGTAACCAGTAGGAAAATATTTTTTTTTAAATATTTTAAATTCCATTGACACAGAAGAATGAAACAAAGCTGCTGGGACTGTAAGCAAAGGGTACCGTGCCAGGCAGACAGGGTTTGTGCCTTCTATCTCGATCCAAATCTAGCAGAAACACACTGAAGCCAAAATCAGAGAAAGAAGTAGCATTTTTGCAGCTGCAAACGTATCACTGCTGAGGAGTAACTAGCAATTTTTGTCAAACTGAAATTGATAATGACAAGGAGTTTCAATATTTAAAACAATAGACAGATTTTTGTTATTTGCCCATACTTTCTTATTATCCTCTATCTTGATGTATTTATTTCCATTCTGGTACCAGCCTGCATTACTGAAGTCTTAAATAGTCTGTATGTAGTCATGTCATTGACTGAATGCAGTCACAATTTAAAGCAGCTGGAAATGGGGATGAACCATAAAAGTGAAGAAAGAATATATATTTCCATGTGCTGATAAGATATAATTTCCTTTTCTCTGTGAAGAGGGAATTTGAAAAGTATTTTTCTTTTTTTTTCTCCCTCATCTGTAATTTCTTGGGTTCTGCATCCAAGACAGGCAAAGGTACTTTTGTCTTGTGCATAATGGAGACTAGAAATTTTGATGAACTGGAACCATTACTGACAGATGGTCATGCATATTTTCATTTTCAGTATTGTGCCAAAACTCATGGGCCCAGCAATAATCAGCAGGCAAATTTAAGCTGGAAACAGAATAAAGACAGCAAAAATGCATGGCATATAATTAATTTTGCCATCCTTTTCTCAAAATTTGTTGATTATTATCACCATCTTTGATTGGTCAGAATTTTAAAAAATCTTTATCCTTTATATAAAATCTTCACAACATTGTCTAGTTATTATTATTTATTCCAAAGTTCTGTTTATTTTTTGTGGATGATTAGTGGGTCCTCAGAAGTAATTTCTAAAATTGGTGTGTCATTACAGGTCCTAACATCATTGAGGACCCATGACCCTGGAGCATGAAATTCAATTCAGACTGCTAGACTTGAGGCTCCAGTGTATACGAAAAATTTTAGCCAATTTAATAGGATTAAATTCTAGATCAAAATGAATAAGATAGACCAATATTAGCTACCCTTAAGCCAATTTAAAAGCATCAGCACAAGGGATTTCACTGGTTTAAATCAATTTAGAAATTGATTTAACTAAATTGTTACAATTTCTTTCTGTACGCAGGGGACCAGTTACGTGAGTTTTATTTTGGGAAGCGTTAATCACTCACCTACAATACAATGGATTTCAAATTTTATTTTTGGAAAGCAGGTAGGTGCCTTCCATTACAAATATTAGGGCTAATGTATACTCTCTGGGGGATGGGCATGAGTGAGAGATACAAGGGAGCTGGCTAATTATATATCATAATTATATATCATAATTATATGTTCCTATCTATGTACATTTACAATAAAGGTAAGATACATAGATGTGAAATTACAGGGTCTGGGAAAGTTGTCAGATTCAAGAAAGGATTACGAAGTTGTTATAATGCAACTGATGGTGAATAGGAAGGGTCTTTACAGTAAGAAGCTATCCTGCATGTCGAGTTTTGGATTTTTTATCCTTGAGTAGCCAAAATCAAGATTTTCACAGGTATTTTAACAGTGCAGCTCAAATCTCTGTTAATAACCAATATTTCAGTATCTGTTCAGCAGCTGTTTAGTCCTTGTATTTCTGCTAGGAATACTAGGCAGAATGTCTATTAGTGACACTTTTGACAATGCCTGTTTAGCCTGTAGACAGCTATTCCCTTGGAGCTAAGTGCTCCTTCCTTTGGTAACACCAAATTGCAAACTAGGGTTCTGTCGTTATAGATGAGATCTGAACTGATATTTCTGTTTCAGTTCAACCATGTCTCGTAAGGGTGGATTGACTGATGTCAGTCCCTGTTGGTGCATGCATAATAGTCATGGAAAGCCATGTGTGCTGGTTTGGCCAAAATTTAAAGGAGAATATCCTCCAAGGGAAAGGCAGGGTACCACCACCCTTTCCCCCACCACCAGGTTCGGGAAAAACAAAAAAAAAAGAATTTCCTCGAAGGAAAGTGAAAGAGATAAAAACTATTTCTTTAACAAAACACACAGAGAAAAGGATAATAATGCTAAATAATAAAATCCCTTGCTGTGGAGGGAAACCTGGGAAGATTTTCAGAGTCCTTCTCTGGGTGTGGCCTCTCTCC
>VZRO01005464.1:411892-427357 GCA_013397915.1 Daphoenositta chrysoptera
ACATCATAAAGTCACTCCAAGACACCATGGAAAACTGAAACACGTGTTTCCATGTGTTTCTATACATATGCCTCAATACAATGTACGTCATTACTTACCAGGACCCTAAATTTGATAAGGTTTTTTTTTTTCTTTCTTCTTTAGCAGAACTGTTGCAAAAGTGTCACTGTGTGGAATAATTTTTCATAATTGTCCTAATGTTTTCACATTCATTTTCCACATTTAGCTGTATTTAAGGAAGCATGAAAAATTAAGACGTGAATATTTCAAAAGCTGTCATGAAAGTGAAGATGGATGCCTGAAATGTAAAGACTTGTAACAGAATATTAAAGAACTCCCTAGAAACCCTTTACTCCTTAGAAAACCTTAGCTGTATTTCAATGGTTATAGAAAAGAACTGGAATGCAAGCTATTCTTACTAAGATTAAGGAAGCCACAGTTTCCTTAAAGGTCTAAACACAGATAACTATTTTATCAAGTGAACTTCCATTTTTAAAAGGGCCATTTCAAGTATATAGGATGCAGGTGCCCAAGTGTTGCAGGGTCACCCCTTGGAAGCACTGGTTTCAGCTGGCTCCAAACTGGACACACCTCAGGGGACAGCTGAGCCCCCCAGACAGAGTGGTAACACATCTGGGGAAAGATATTTAAGATACATTAAGAAAACCATGAAGCAATGAGAGGTGTGAGGAAAAACTATGAAAAACAGCCCTGCAGACACCAAGGTGAGGGAAGAAAGGAGGGGAGGAGGTGCTTCATGTGCTGGAGCAGAGGTTGCCCTGCAGCCCTTGGAGAGATCACACTGCAACAGGTTTATCCTGAATGACTGCAGTTCGTGGACAGAATCCATGCTAGAGAAGTGAGAGAAGGAATAGCAGGACAGAGGAGCTGCTGTGGAACAGTCACAACTCCACAGCTCCTCATGAGCCTGTCGGACAGGGGATCAGAGAGGAGTCAGGCATGAAGCAGTGGAGTATGAGAAGTGGGGAGAATCTATTCTAGGTTTTGTTCTTGTTTCTCACCATATAAATATGTTTTAATCAGCAATAAAATACATTGATTTTCACCAAGCTGAGTCTGTTTTGACAGTAAATGATCTCCCTGTCTTTATCTTTGCTTCATTTCATCCCACTGTCCTATTGAGGAAGGTGTGTGAGAGAGCAGCTGGAGAGGCGTCAGCCAGCCAAGTTTACTCTGCACATCAGGGTGAATTATAATAACATGGAATGGGCCTGTCCTAGAAAGACAAAACTCTGGTGACTTTTTTTCAATATAGATTCTAGAATTTCATGTTGGTTATGAAGACAACAACAATACTTTAACATATTCCATTTTGGTTTGATTTATAAGGGTTGTTAGAAGAGAAAAAAAAAGGGACTGGTCCTCCTACCTATCACTGCAGTTAAAAGAAGAATAGGCTTTTAACTTATATAAAATAGTTGACAAGCTGTGATGATGAGAGTGTAAAGTGGTGATCACATGCTGTCACTGTTGTTTGCAACAGTAATTTTAAGAAAAGATAATTAAGGGAAAGAGACAATTAGGTTCTGGAAAAAAACGTCCACAAATAGTTACAAAGGCTCTTTCTAGCAGGTGTCTAGGTTGGAAATGAATCCCAAAAAAATACATACATGATTGCTTCTTTTGATGACAATAAATCTGACCCAAATGGTGCATTTAATTTATTTAGTTCGTTACTTTCAGATTGATTCATTCTACCTTATGATTAGGTGTAAAACTACTTGATACTTGCTGACAACTTTTGAGTGTCATATTTCAATAAAAAAATTAACACAATCAAAGTCTTTCTCAATTTCTCTTTTTTCAGATAAATCCTGTCACAACCCAGCAACTTTGTAAAAAATAAAAAAATTAGGTTTGGGTTAGGGCTTTTTGTTGGCTTTTTTTTTTGCCCCAGACTTACCATATCTAAACTTTCTGTCTTGTAGAGAAATCAAAGTTTGCCAGAAGACTATGAAAATTAATGTAAATATGAGCTAATGAAAGGTGATTCAGGTTTTACCATTTGTTTGATAGTAATATCAAAGTTGGAGGCTTGGAGGATAACCCAGATATTGAGTAATTAAGAAAGATGATGAAAATAGTAAAGCTGTAAATCTTTGATATGGAAAAGTTGGGATAATTTTCTTTAGAAATCAGGTAAACAAGAAGGGATATAGAAGAAAATTCTTTGTCAGGAACAGGACAGTATATAATTTAATTTTAACGTATGAAATTGAAACCAAATTAAATCATTGTTTTTAATTAAACTAGACTATTCACTGAAGTGAAAAATTCTTGAGTCTTAGAGCTCAACAAAACAATAGGCTGATTTCACCTAGCTCAGTCCTACAAAGCTGTAGGTAAAGCCTAAAAATGAAACTTGTTCTGCTCAGAAATTAGGCAAGCCTTTCCCTCATCAATATATGTGCTGGGAAAAAGTACTGTTGAGTCTCATTACTGTCCAACTATTACATGTTATACTGAAAAGTTTCACTTAGTTTCCATTGTTCTGTCTTTAAGGTTATCCATGTGTTCAATATTAAATACTCCTCACACACTTCATTGATTTTATCTTACAAATTTTTATCTGATTTCTTAAACATATTCCAGCTTGTTTCACCAAGGTCATTAAGGAAATATTAAATGCAATCAGTCTCAAGATATTCATTATGACTTTCACAGTTACTCTGATCACAGTTCATTATTTTTTCTTTCAATAAGACTATTACCATTTCAACTTTAAGGAATAATAATAAAAAAAAAGATTGCGGTAAGTCCCATCTGTATGTTAAATAAAGATTTTTCCATATAATATTGCATCAAATGAGCCAATATGTAAAGATTTATCATATTTACATCAGTGCTTTATTTGTTATGTTATCCATGGTAGACCTGAAAAAAACCCACATATTTTTGATCCTGTAATTTTCTATGGATTCTTCCATTTATTTTCCCTCATTATTTTCATATTTCTTCTCAAGTTTTGACATTGTTGAGATCCATTCTTTCCTGTCGTCACAGAATGTTGTATTTCCTTTCCTCTAATGTTATAATATACTTTTAGAAACTGACATGACTCATGTTTTATAAATGTTCTTTGACAACTTTGCCTTTTTAATTGCCTAGCTTTTTCAATATAAATATGTCCCACTCTTTCTCAACTTCTTTTCCAGTATGAGCCTCTACTTGTATGTATTATCTTTTAATTTTTCTATAGGACCTATGGGAGCATCTCTGTAATTAGAAAAATGTGAGGGAAAACTATAAGTACAGCTGTTTTGAGTAAGACCTTGATTGCCTTTAATATTTTCCCCGTCAAAAAATTTGCCTTTTCCCCCTCATGTATTTATTCATTTTTGCTTAACTTATATGCTTGAGTAAACTGATCCTATTTGTTTTTAAATTCTTTACAACACTGAATCTAGATGGTCTTTTGGGAGCTATTACTGACCACTAAGACAAGTTTCTCTTCTCAGTCTTCTTTTTTTTCTTCATATAAACTTAAGGCTTAACACATCTTCTGAGACACTTACTTACCATTTAGGTTTGAAGTATTTTACTGTAAGAGATACATATTCTAGATAAATTTTATATCTTTTACAAAAAAAGATTGAAAAAAAAAATCATCCAAATCCCAGCATTGCAGTACAGATCCCTTGAATAATTTATTTGACTTATAAGAATTGTCTGCTTTGACTTAAAGAAAAAAAAATGCTGACAACTTTTATGTTTGTCACATTATTTCCTTTTCACCCAAAAGAAGATTATTTTCTTAGTAATGAATTTTTTTAGTGCTGATATTTCTCCAAACCAAGGAAAAACAGTTTCCACTCTTCTTAGTTCATTGATATTCTGTGAAGAAATCTGATGGATGTCATATTCCAAAGTTATGTAAGCCTCACCATAATTAAACTAACATAAAAAAGGTTTAGAAAATTACTTATCAAGAACATAAGAACTATAATAATTAAACCAAACATTTCTGAAATGCTCTGGTTTCAATGAATGATGGCTCCAAATACTTCATATTTCAGAGTTTAGCAGTGTTTTGTTATGATACCCAGATATAACATTGCATGTTATGAAGGCTATCAGTCCTGGAATGAGCACCAGAATAGTGGCACTGAGGTACTTGATGTATCCATCCAGTGTTCCCTAGCAGAGGAACAGCTTCCATTCCACCCTGCTTCCACCCCAGCCCTCCTGACTAGAAGCACACCAACTTTTATTGTATATCAAGAGAAATAGGTCTGAATTATTGCCCTGCTCCAGCCACATGGAACAAGCACAAGGCTGCCTGATAGAGACCCCTGTGTTTGTTGTCTCACTCACAGGATTTCCACGATTTACTACCTCTTTCCTCGCCACTTGAGCCCCTCTTTTTGCCACCCTTACACCTTATGTTTCCTGCCCCAACATTTTCCCAGGTAAAAAATTTCTCCCTAATTGCTTTTTCCCTGTCAGTCCCCATTTTTCCATACCTATACCCAGTTTTGATGGTTTTGATACCATTACCTGGGTAATCTTGGGTTTACAGACAATTAGTAGTGGGTCCCCAGTGCTCCCCTTTATTTAAGTGTGAGGCTTGGCTCCTGCAGCCACCCGTGGGCATGCCAGCATCTGCTGGGTGCTATCCCTCCCTCCTGTCCAGTGCTCACACTCTTGGCTGTCATGTCATGCCACTCCTCATGCCAAGTCCAGAGGTTTTCGTGTCACTTTCCATTGGTGTAGTAACAGGCCAGTGACCTGGTCATTTCCTGCAGCCTTAGCAGTGTTTAGCACAACTCTTTCCATAAATCCATAATCTTCCATAAACTTTCAAAAAGTATTTCTGAACCTTTTTCTAACGTACTGGTGCAGGTTGTGAATAGTGTTACTTTTTTTTTTCAACTGCATGTGTGATCCAGCATGCTAATCTCATCCAGCCAAAGAATGAATGAAGTGTGGCTAGATAACAAAGAAAAAACTTATCTTGTATTTTTTCAAGTGGATTCCTTTTCCTGAGTGTCACACAGTATGATTTCTTATCGATAATGCTGCATTTATCACATTTCATTTTAACAGACTGTAGAGAAAGACTCATCTACTGTTTTACGTTCATGCACTTGAATGCTGGAATATTCACATTTAGCACTGATAAGAGGGACTTTGACTTGAAAAATAGACTCTTCAAAACAGTAGCATTTGGGAAAATCAGTGTTCTGAAACTTTCTGATAAGTTTTAATTTCATTTGAAATATCTTTAAAACTGCGACACAATCTAGGAGAACTCAGAACTATTTAATACACCCTTGTACAATTTAATACACTTTATTACAATTTAAGTCCCTTCATACAAAGGATGTTAGAATGTTAAGGCATAAAAGAAATTATGTACATGCAGTTTTGTTTGGTATTACGAATTTTCATACAGAAGAAAACCCATGATTTTATGCAGGAAAAAAAATGTCTCATATTATTATGAGAGCTTATAAACAGTAAATTCCTAATGAATTGCTGTGGATATAATGCATAAACCAAAAAATAAACAGAATATGACAGTCATCCCTTGAGTTCCCCTAGAAGAGAATGTCTTTGGCATTGTTAATCTGAAAACTTACTTTTTTTTATGATCTTTTCCTCTTGTTGATATTATTCACATATTACACCATACATTACAAGTTCAAAATGCTAGAAAAAAAAGAAATTATAATTTAAAAAATAGAAAAATTAGAAATTATTTGAAACTACTTCTGCTCTGATAGTCTTCTCCCCAAAGATTCCATGTGTCAAGAGTTCAGATGAGAAATCAATGAACCTCAGCAATAAATCCAGGGTTTCAGGGATAACTTGACAGTGAATTGGTTTGAATTGCACTTGACTTCATATGCACTAGAAGTCCTGATGAGAGATTTTAGGAGAAAGAATCTCATTGAAATGGATGAACAGGCCTGCACATGCTGGCAGAGAGAGATGCAAATTACCTTTTACTGAACTTGAATGTGCCATCAGAATTCTGTAAAGGTTCACCTAAGAGACACTCAAGGGCCATTCACCTTCTCTTGAGACTTTAGCTTGGAAAGAGTAGGCCAAGAAAGCAGTGTTTATTTCAGGAGAGATTGAATTATATCAGCTTTTAAGGAATCAGAATCCCTTCCCAAGTTTTTATCCCCCATGTTATCCTTCAGAAAAATATTTGATTAGCTATGTGTTACTCGTAATATGAAGACCTCCATTTTAAATTCAAAATGATTGACTTCTAATGAATAAAATAATTGCTCATTTAGTCCTAGTGTTTTCAGAATAATTTTCTGCCTCAAGACTTTTCAACAAAACTTGATTTGATTTTTAATCTGCTTCACACTTTAGCTCATCAATGTGTGCGAATTTTTCCTGAATTGCTGTGACATTCATGTTTTTCATAGTTGTATGTAGACTTTTATGTGTAACTGGAAAACTGTCTATCCCATCTGAAACCAGAACAAAGCAAACTACAGCATCATGAATATTTCCTTACCGTTTTTCTCAGCAGTTGTTTTGGCATGTGCTTTCCAGTAATTAAGAAAAGTTAATCCTGACTTATATAGGCATGCTAAGAAAACCATGGCCCACAGCTGTATACCACTGACCTAATACTTTCTTGTATGCCTGAAACTTTAAAACAAATTTACCTTTTTTTTTGATGTTGCTGTATATGAGCTCTCTTATTAAGATGTTAATGAAATGTGCACAAGTGATAGCAAATGTTTAAGTTAATTTCAGCAACTACATTGACCTTACCAAGTTTCATGAGCGTAATAAGGCTGTTACAGAAACATTTAGGCTGACAAAAACATTCCAATCCACATGTGTCATTAAGTTAAGGGAAAAGGGGTCCCCCGGAAAGAACTCTTAAATATTTTGAATAAAAATTACTATTCTGAAAATTTAAGTAAAAAAAAAATAGTAAAATACATTTTTAGAGTAAGATTTTACTTTTCCCGTAAGGACAATTAAAATTGTTTAATAAATAATGAAAGCTCCCCTGGGATGTTGAAAGAGATTTCACTTTAGCTTATCTGATTGTTTTATAAGGATTAATTGCATACTCCATTTCATAAAATATAACAATGTAAATAATTTAAAAATTACTAAATTACAGTAGTTTCTTTGTAGTAAAGGTTCCAATTTTGTAAGCTGATTATAGTCTTTTTTAATATCTCTTTATTTTGGTTATGATGAGGAGAAAAACTCTAATATTATGTGGATTAGTAAAATAAAATATTCAAATCTGTTCCATTTTATTTCAGTATATTATTTCTATTTTGAACACTTTATCATAAAAATAAAGGTAAGTTTTGATGTAAAGTTTTTTTCAAGATGAAAACCAGAAGTGACTTATGAAGTTATATAATCTCCTAACTACTCTATATCCCTTTAAGCTGTTGCAACAAAAATCTGTAGCCTCACCATACAAGAAAAATATGAATAGAAAAATTTGAGAAGTATCTAAATTCTGCAAAGCTGAAATCCCAGATTTTGAACTGACTTTTTTGCCTTCAGGTTATTTTGAAAGTCAGTGACACTTAAATTTCCTGTAACTGGAGATTATATGTACAAACAGAGAAAGTAGGGATTGTGGTTCTGTCTACCACAATTAATTCTTATTTGTTTCTATCAGGACAAGGATTTCAGAAGTGGAAGCTAACATCATAAACTAGGTGGTTGTTTTCATTTTACGTATCCAATAGTTGCAAATTCAGGTAAAAAAAAAAGTGTCATATTTCTAAGTTTCACTTAAACTTTTAATCTTCTTTGACTTATCTAAGTTTAGTGGAAAATTGTAAATTTATCTCAAGTTCAGCCTATAGCTGCCCATTGTAATCTCACTGCAGGCCTCTTCTCTGTCAATACAATTACTTGTATACGTTATTTCTACATCTATTATTACAGACATCACAAAAAATCATCTGATCTTCTGTTGGACTCCACTGTGTTTTGTGTCATGCTAATTTATCTAGTGTATTTTGCCTCTGGAACTTTAGCTCCCACCAAATACCATACTGCATCTATGAATTTTATCATTGTAACTCTCACGTGGCTTCCAGAATTAAGTCAAGCAAAAGGCATACTCCTCTATCTAAAATGATCTTTTTCAAAGTCAAAACAATGTGTCTCTAAAATGTTGGTATGCAATTTTAGCATCACAGTTATTTCTCTTTCACAAAACCTTTCCTTCAAAAAGCCTGAGATGAAATATTTCTTTTATTATTCACCCTTTTATCAAACATATTTGGAATACATTGACTTTGGATTTTAGCTGTCCTTCAACACAGTCATTTTTTTTCCCTGATAAAGATTCTTAAAAATTTTCTTGAATAGAAAAGTTCAAACATCTTATTGTATGATTTCTCTAACACGTATTCTGAAATGAGCCACCTGGGATTGTCTTTGAAGCTGATGCTTTGATGTGTCATTCATTTTCTTTCATGTTTCGCTGCAATTGCTTGGAAGTCACTGCATTTTGTCCTTATTCTGCTTTCCTGTGAATTCATTTGATGTCTGTAGAATCTGCTGTTATCACTGAACTGGTGGAATAAAGTGAACAAAATAAACCATGACTATTTTCAGGACAAGAAAAACAACATCAACATGTTTAAAGTTATTTTAATGGTTAGTAATGACTGATATTGTACAGTAGCTGGATAACAATTATATTGACTTTCTTTCATTTTATTTTCAATTCAAACTCTGCGAGACATTTTTAGATCTGTTTTATCTAAATGTCAGTATTGCAATAAAAGCAGGTTTCTTACCTTTCTTTCCTTGACCAGTATACTCATGCATGAAACAGGCAACCAAAAAAATCAAATCAGTTCATTCTCCACTGTAAGAGACAGATACTGCATGGTCAGCTGCAGTTGCCTAAAAAAAAAAAAAAAAAAAAAAAAAAAAAAAAAAAACAATCCAAAAGCAAAGCAAGCAAACCAGAAATAGATTTAATGAAAAATTTTGCTATTTCATCATTTATTTCCACTTGATATTAATAATGAAAAAAACCAACATCTTATCAGCAAGATGTGAGAAACCGACTGCCTGGGAGACTCCAGTTGGATAGTGGAGGGCACAGGTTCAAGGCACTGATACATATTTTACACAAAGCAAGGAACTGTAAAACTTGCCCATGTATGTCCCACTTTCTACATCAGTGCTCTAACTGATGATTTCTTACTGTTGTTGCTCTGGTGCTCATCTTTTCAGTTTTGCTGTGAGTTTCACCCTAGGTCTGACAAAGATCTGATTAATTTTGTTACCAATTTTCTTCTAAAAGGAAACAGTGCTTTTCTCAATTTCTTCAGGGGTTCTGCTATTTACACTGTAAATATATCCAAGAGCCAAGTCTTAGGAATTAATAACCTACAGTAAGTGAGCACATTATAAATTCTAGCTACAGCTATTGTCCTCAGGGTGTAATTTCTGAATAAACTACTATATTAATAAACATTATTAAGGATGTGTTCACACTGACAAACAATTTAAATGACAGCAGAATTTTCTCCACTATTTCAAGATAGCACAGAAATGTCAGATTTAGCAGGGCAGGATATTTCATCCTTATGAGGAGCAGCTGAGGAGTTGTTTAGCCTGGAGAAAAGGAGGCTCAGGAGAGACCTTATTGCTCTCTACAACCACCTAAAAGGAAGCTGTAGTGAGGTGGGAGGGGTGGTCTCTTCCCTCAAGTAACTAGTGATGTGTCAAAAGGAAATGGCCTCAACTTATACCAGGGGAGGTTTGAATTTGGTATTAGGAAACAATTCTTCATGGAAAGGCTGTCAAATATTGGAACAGGCTGCCCTGGGAAGTGGTGGAGTCACCATCCCTGGAGGTAGTAAAAAGACTTGTAGATGTGGCACTTTGGGACACAATTTAGTAGTGGACTTGACAGTGTTGGGTCAATGATTTTCTTCGATGATCTTAGAGGTATTTTTCAACTTAAATCATTCTACATTTATATGATCCTGAGGGATCAGCATTTCAATCCAGACATACGGTATTTTTTCATTTTCTAAAAAGCAGTCTCATTACACAGATTCAAATGTAGATTGACAGCTGGCTCTAACTAATCCACTTGGTCAAATACAGTCCAGGTGACCATAGCTCATCTCAGGTGTTATAAATCACTTTTTCTCATTGACTACCTGATCTCAGTGATAAAGTTACAGCACTAAACAACTCTTTCACTGGTCTTTTCTCCCCTTGTTACTTTTTACAGCATTCTGCATAACGGATGTTAAATAGCTTAACAGCTAAAATGGCAATAAGAATTAATTCTGCTTGCAGGTAGGAATTAAAAATTTGCTGTTCTTCTGTGTCCTGTCTTCTGGGATGATAGTATTTTTTGAAACAGCAGATGCTTTTTTTTCTCTTCATAAGATGTTCATGCACTATACACAATAGAGTTACCAAAGATAATCCATGCAGTCTCAAAACTATTCTAAGGCTGGAAAAATACATTTTTTTAAGATTATGTATGTTTCCAAAGGTAAATATGTACATATTTACCTTTCCAAATGTATGTGAATACATCAGATTATGGATCAGTATTTTCATGGTGAACTTTATACTTTATTCATCCCTTTTCTGAAGATGTGAGAAATTAAACACTGGCATTAATTGTGTTTAATTAATTAATTCACAATTCACATTGTGAATCTGACTATAATCCTTCCTTCAAGGATTTTGAGTTCAATTTACATTAATAGTAATTAAACTATTACAGAATTATCTCACTCTAGCTTGTTTTCTTTATGTAAGATGTTTCACTCTGTATTTAGTATGCAGAAAATAGGATGATTTTTGATTATTCTGATAATAATTGAGTTCTTAGCATTGAAGTGTAAAGAAGGTGCCTTATTTAAGTGGGGGACATTTTAAATTTTCCTTCATTTGTCATTTTATGAAGAGGTTCTAGTATGGAAAGTGTGTTATTTAAACAACAATCTATAGTGCCTGGGTTATGACTTTGATTTTTATTCATGAACCAATTGCAAATCTATTGGCATCCCTGGTACATTTAGAATGGACCAGCTTTGAAGACAGTTTGAGGGAATTCCTGGCACGAAAGAACCATGTTTTCCATCAGAGAGTATAACATAGAAAGCAGGTCTTTGTAGGAGGCTTTCACTCCGTAGAGTGAAACAGAGAATAAAAGCCCTTGCTTTTATCAAATTTCTAGAGATGTTGAGATGTAATTTAAATACACTCCACACCACTCTTCTAATATTTTAGACCATAAAGGGACAATAAGTTTGAATTTTGTATGGCGATATCTCATCCTCTTCTTAGGTATTCTATTAAACCTTTGTCTGGGTTTTTTTTTTATATCAATATAATTACATAAATAGAATTCAAAGCCTGGCATTGCATGTTTCCAGTGTGGATTAAAATTTAGTAATTGTATCTTTATTTATGCATGCAAATCTCAGAACTATAGCAATCTTTTTCTTTCTTTCTTTTTGTTTTTCCAAGTGTTCTAAGCACTGCATTAAGCTGAGTAAAAATCAGTGCTTATAATCAGGTCAACGTAACTTGTTTCAAGATACACATTTAAAGATCTATTTAGGAAGCTTCCTTTGAAACTGTTGACCTTTGACATGTATTTTATCCATATTTATTTTTCAAAACTTTGAAATCAATGATAGAATCTGGTCAGTTTTCTGACATTGAAAAATTGCTGATGCCTAATAACATTAGGAGAAAAAATATCCAGCACTACTTTTTAACTCCAACTTTGAAGCTGAAGTAGATTAAGAATATTTAGTAATTTTCCATGTTTTTTAAATTCAAGCTATTGTACTAAAATGAGCTTTCTGTAGTTTCTGAGCTTCTAGGATTAAAGAGGAATTATTTTATTTTCATGGAGATGAGTTTTATACTTTTAGAGAATGATTTATTATTATGCAGCATCATTAAATCATGATGGGTTCCATAATCATGTTAGCTGATATGTTTGCAATGTATATATCTTGTCTACAGTGACAGAATATAGTTTATGTGACACAAGTGTTGGAACTGATGTTATTAGCTATAATTAAATTAGCTCCTGTGTTTGCACTGTTTGTGGTAACATCCACTCTTTTTTCCTCTGCGGTTTTCTGAACTAACCAATAAAGATGAATTCTCAACAAGTCCCCTTGCATTATGACAGAGTAAATATTTCACACTTTGCTTAAGAAAACATCACCAAATTCTGGCATGTTGTAGGTTCCTCAGGGACTTTTTCTGGAGCCTGTGAATGAGCTGGGAGTTGAGTTAGGCTGAACAAAAAAAACTGAACACACTGTTTCTTAGCCAATTGACTATCTAGCCTTTTTTTCCTGTGCAAACTCAAACACTGCACAAGAAAAGGTGGGGAGAACAGCTTACGTCAATTGTTCTTTCTAAAGTTTGTCGTCTTTTCCCCTTGGCTGTCTTTGATGTGTAGTATCTTCTTATATTAAAAATATTGGCATTTTATCCCAAATAAATAGATAAACCCACTTTTTTTTTTTTTGGTCTAAAATTTTGCTGTAAAGGTCATGAAAACCTTGAACCAAAAAACTGTGTGTGTAAAACTACATGGCATCTGGAAATGTGATTGTTGCTTGAGATCAGGATATTTTTGCTGAGCAGGCAATTGAAAACACTAAGTTTTTTCATGTAAATAGGTAGGTTGAGGAAACCAGTACAAGGACACTAGGTGTGTGTGGGGGGGTGTGTATGTGTGTGGGTATGTGTGTGCATTTTTCTAGGCAGAGAGTAGGTTTATTGAGGTAATACAAAGAACAAAGAAGTGCTTTCCTTTGCTTTAGTTGTATAGGGTCATCAAGCTCTAAGTAGCCACATTGGAGTGCTATGTCCAGTTCTGGGCTCCTCAGTACAAGTGAGACATGGAGTCCCCTAAGTGGATCCAGCAGAGGGTGACAAAAATGGTTAAGGCACTGGAACATCTCTCTTATGAAGAGAGGTTGAGAGAGCTGGGCCTGTTCAGCTTTGAGAACAGATGACTGAGAGGGGACCTCATAAGTGTCTGTAGTATTTGAAGGGATGGTGTCAAGAGGATTAATCCAGGCCCTGCTCAGTGATGTCAAGCAACGGAACAAGAGACAATGGACAGAAACTGATATTGATGATGTAACAGGAAGTTACACCTAAATATGAGGAAAAACTGCTTTACTGTGTGTGTGAATGTGCACTGGAACGGGCTGCCGAGAGAAGTTGTGGAGTCTGCCTCACTGGAGATATTCAAGAACCGTCTGAATGCAATCCTGTGCCACATGGTCTGGGATAGCCCTGCTTGAGCAGGGAGGTTGGACCACATGACCCAATGTGGTCCCTTCCAACCTGACCCATTCTGTGATTCTGTGGTTCTGTGAAATTTTAGAACAATTTGAGGGTACCTTGAGTTGGTCCTTTAAGATACAGTGAGAGGATTTTAAACTGCCACAATCAACTCTCTCATGAAGTGTGATATCACTTACAGATGCTGACTTTTTTTTCTCTTTTTAATAACTGAGAATGCTGTGTATCAGCCATAACACTACTTAAAGTCACTGTCATACACACATAGTCTGTAGCTTCAGCGTGATTTGCAGAAGAAGCAGAAATGGCTGCTGTCAGCTTCAGAACAGAAGAGGAACGAAATCTGTCATGAACCTAGAGAACTTAATATATCACTAAAGACAGTTAATTTAGCAGCCATGACCCATGTAGGCAACAGAATTAATAGCAAGTCTGTTCAGCAATGATGTTCTCCCTGCTGTGCCGTTGGGAGTGCAAGTCAATATTCTAATTTCAGCAGCATTTTCTATACAGCCTGCTCTGGCTCTGCTTCCCCATCCCATGCATCTCCCTTGGTGTCATGGTAGCCAGCCACCATGTTTCTAAACTGATTATTGTTTATTTTGATTCAGGAGTATTCCAACTCTGTGGTGTGTATTGACTGAAATGAATTGTGGGATTAAAACATGAAATAGGACTGGGACTGATTGAAAATCCTTTCATTCTTGAGCTTTTGTATTCCATTTAGAAAGTACTAGGTTTTCTCCTGACATCTTACGTCCTTTTATGTGAAGTAAAATTAAGAAAACTGTTGACAGGGCTTTTTTCACATGTGTATCGTGACTGTGTAATGGTAAGGTTACTCTTACAATGTGTCTAGGTTTATTTTCCCAACTCTTCTTGAGGTATTTTTTTTCTGTCAAGAGATCTCTTTGCAATACTGCTGAAATGAACTTCCCAAATATACAGCTGGATGAAACAGCAGGACAAACAAATATAATACAAAACCCCAGCAGGTTTCTATCCAGACTATCTTAAATAATAGTTTTCTTCACAGAGAGTGAAATTGTCAAATCCTGAAAGTAGTTTTATCTCTGTTGATTGATACAGAATCACTTTCACAGATTTAAAATTGTTGAAATATTAATAGGGTTTTTAATCACCAAGCAAATCACAATATTTCTAAAGTATTGTCTGTTGCAGATGTGGTTTTATTGTATTTGAAAATAATGACATTTTTAAAATTGTCAGGAATTTTTGTAATTTAGAACAGAATTTTAAGTTTATGTTCCAAACCACTAAAATTTGCTAGTTTGAACACAGTAACTATAGCAAAACTTTTTGAAATACAGAAATAATGCTTTGTCTTAATGTGTGCAAGAAAAAATACAACTCTAGCTTACATATTAAATAGACTCAAGATCATTAAATGTCTTTTAATGCATGTCTTTAGTTGCTTAAGTGCAAATATGCATTTAAGCAGTCCTATCTCAGAACTGGAGTTATATATTGATTTAAATTTGGCATATTTTCTTTCTTTCTTTCTTTTCTTTCTTTCTTTCTCTTTCCTTTCTTCTTTCCTTTTTTCTTCTTTCCTTCTTTCTTTCTCTCTCTCTTTCTCTCTTCCTTTCTTCATTTTTCCCTTGGCTGAAGAAAATCAGTCAGTTTTGCTTTTTGTTTAAACTTCCATGTTGGATGTTAGTCCTGTAGTTTTACACAGCTTCCCTGAGAAGTCAGTCCACCAACTGGAGCTCCATATGCAATGTGGGTAACCCCTGTGTTGGGGGTTGAGGGCATTGGAATTTTTCCTCCATCCCTGTTACTAAGAGGCAAATGGCTAAGTGCTCAGAACTATTCAGCTTGTTGTAAAAGACAAAGACTATGGCTGGGGGTGGTGAGGACGAGGCTCGATGGGCGGGGGGCGACACCTCGCTGGGACCGACACTGTCCGTGGGACACCGGGAGGAGAGGAGCTGCTTTTCTGGGCTCGGACTGGCGACCGCAGGGGATCCCACCGTGATCTGCCTTCTCCGTCTGGCTGGGTGAGCTTTTGGCTGGGGATCCAGTTTTTTCCCACACCGGGAGAGGGCGGTTTGTTTTTTCTTCCCTGCTGCGTTTCACAGCAGCTGCAGGGGGGGAAGCCCGGCTGCCCCCGCCGCCCGTCCCGTTTTCGCCGCACGAGAC
>VZRO01005464.1:427680-502256 GCA_013397915.1 Daphoenositta chrysoptera
GGAGCTCCACAGCGCCCCTGCTGCTCGCAACCGCGATTACACCACACAGGAAAGTGCGTGGCAGCCCAAAGGACACCTGCTACTGGTTTCTGGTTTTGTTTCTTTGTTGTTATCCTTGTTATTGCTTGTTTACTCTGCTATATATACTAGTAAAAACTGTTATTCCTTTTTCCCCATACCTTTGCCTGAGAGCCCTTGATTTCGAAGTTCAAATAATTTGGAGGGAAGGAGGATCACATTTTCTACTCTAAGGGAGGGTTCAACCTCTCTTAGCAGGCACCTGTCTTTCAAACCAAGACACCCCATAATCAAAACTGTATTTTTAAATGAGTGTAGTCTCAGGCTTGAAAACAAGCTGAATTAGTTATGTAGGGAGAAGGTTAGATGAGCTGGTATAACTGACATATGATAAATAACAAATACTAAGTGAGATTTGAGGCATAAAAACCCAATGTAGAGATAAAGATCTGAAATGGAAACAACACGAGCTAAGTCTAAGATGAGAAAAATTGATTGTTTTTTAGCTAGAAATATGTCAGTAAGATCATTGAAAGAGAAAAAGGAGACTTTGGACACCTGTGGACTAGCAGATGTATTATAAAGGGGAAAATAGCTGATATGGTGTATTCCTTCTAAAGGAAGACTGAAGTTTTATTTATAGCCTGTGAAACACCGAGAGATTAAATGAGGATGAGAGGAAGGAAGGGTCAGAAGAGAGAAATATTGTAAAGTATTAAAGAAATATCTGTGGAGATTTCTGAGCACTGGGATTGGCAGTAAAACAGGGAGGGATACTTGTGTGGAAAATGTTCTCCCACTGGCAGCTGCTGTTCTGTTTGCTGGTGTGGGGGTGTGTTCAGCACGTTCTCCAGCCTCCAGGACGGATTGTGACTTCCCTGGGGGCTCAGACAATGCTCAAGATGGCAGCAGGTAAGGGCAACAATACTGGCAGTGTGGGGCTCTTCAAAGCATTTGAGTTCTCTCTGAGTATTTGGGATTTAGGTGTTTAAAAGAAGCCCTTTATCCTTAAGTAACTAAGAAGTTAGGAGAGGATTTTGAAGATTACACTTTCCAATACAGGCATATGAATTTTCTGCAAACCCTTGGTGAATTTGGGCCACAGTAATCTTTTCTTTGTTCTTCTTGTCTTTGAAACTCAATGCACGCTTCTGTCAAACATACAAGATCAGCATGAAAAGTATGTGCCAAAAGAGCATTTAATTCTAGCTAAGCTTTCAATATTCAAAAAAAATTTTTTGTGGGGATGTATGACCTAGTAATATCTCAGCAGATGGTGTGATTTTTGAGGTGTCCTGTGCAGGGCCAGGAGTTGGACTCAATGATCCTGATGGGTGCCTTCTAACGCAGCATATTATATGATTTTACAAACATAGAGAAATACACCTTTCCATGGCCACATACTGATAGGAAAGAAAACATTAGAGGAACAAATCCTATGTTAGGTCATCATCATACATCTAAACTAATGTGATTCTGTTATTGTGACCCTTGTATATTGTCCCTTCTTCTGTTCATTGCTCTTCAGTACATCTGTGTACATTAATACTTCAATGCAGAATTGGCTGTTTTCTGTATTGCACTTCAAGCTTTGTGGAATAGTTTGTTCTTGAACTTCCAAGTCTTGCTTTCATATTCTTATAAAGCTTGAATAACATTTATTTTATTAGACATGCATCCTCGTCTCCTATGTATTTTGGAGTTTTAAAGGTTTCACATCTTTGAGAAATGAATACATCTCCTTTATTTTACCTCTATAACTTTTTTCTTTCCCTCTTCTTATTTTAACTTTTCTCTCTTTTCCCATACTTGGATTTTTCTAGCTTTTTCCATCTTCCACTCAAACTGTTTTTGTTTTTTGATCTGTTTACTCACCTAACAATTTTTTTCTCCAATGTTTTATGCTTCCTCCTTTTTCTGAATAATTCCTTCAAAATTCAGAATCAACATCTTGTCACAGTATATGTTCATGATAAAAGAAGGGTATATTCATAATTGCTATAAGAGTGAAATGACTGAGAAGAAAAGAGAAAAAAAATTCTAGCTAAAATAAAAGAAATAATTTTGAGAATGTGAAGAGAAAACAGAACACATTTTTTCATTCCCAGAAGCCATCTTACCTACCAGTGTTTAGACAAGAAAGGCTTGGAAGGGTTTGCAATAAGGGGCAAAATAAGATTTTGAGTATTCTACCCTTGTTGAGAATGTGCACATTATGATTGGGATGACAAGGAAGGAAAAGCAGAAGGAAGAATTATTTTGAAACCTAGCAAGAGAACATTATATTTACCAGCCTTACTAGAGACTTAAAGAACCACAGAATCGTAAGATTATAGAATGGCTTGGGTTGGAAGGGACCTTAAAGATCATCTAGTTTAAAGGCCCTGGCATGGACAAGGACACCTTCCACTAGATCAGGTTGTTTAATTCTCCATTAAACCCGGCCTTTAACACTTTGAAGGATGGGGCACCTACAATTTCTCTGTACAACCTATTCCAGTTCCTCACCACCTTCATAGTCAAAAATTTCTTTTAAATATCTAATTTAAACCTACTGTCTTTCAGATAGAAGGCATTCCCCCTTCCCCTGTCACTCATGCCCTGGTAAAATGTTTCTCTGTGTAATCTTTCAGTTCATATTGGTTGCTTTTTATTTTCGAATTCCAAGTGATATCTAGGCAGTGTTTCTTCTTCTGAAAATTTATTCTGCTAAATAGTCAATGTATTACAGTGAATGAGAGTGTAGGTGAGTTTTCATCAAACTTGTACACACAGAAACCCCATAGTTAATATTTCCAAAGGCTTCTGGAGTAGTTTAAATTATTTAGCTTAGATTATTTTCCAGATATATTAGCTATGTTGGGTTCTCCTCTAAATTTCTTGCTTCCATGTCATTCCATTTTTCTAGTCTTTGTCTAACTTTAACCAAAGGAGCTCACTTACAACTGTTAGAGTCTAGGTAATCACTAAACTTGACTATTTTCCTTAAAAAGTATATACTACATCACTGGTTTGTGAAAGAGCTGGTTGGTAAAATGTAGCTGTTTGATATCACAGAATAACAGAATGGGTCATATTGGAAGGAACCACAGTGGGTCATCTGCTCCAACCTCCCTGCTCAAGCAGGGTCATCCCAGAGCACATGGCACAGGATTGTGTCCAGAAGGCTCTTGAATATCCCCTATCTACACCTGCATTGTTGTGCAAAAACACATGTAATAATTGGCTTCGTAATCTTGTGTTTGGCCTGTAAAGCTGAACTCATTTGGTTTTAAAATGCCAAGGACAAGCTTATACATTTTCAAAATGTTTGTACATGTAAGCAAGTAGAGAAAATATAAGCCTTTAGTCTAGCTACAAGAGGGGCAAAAGAGAGGGTCTGGAGAGAGATTAATCAACTTTGTAGTACACCACCTGGGATGGTAGTGTCTTTAATCATATGAGCAAATCAGAGCATTACTCCAGTATCATACAGTGTAGGGATATTTCTACCAGTTCTAGAGCTGGACACTAAATATTTGTGCTCATAATTTTCATGTTAGAATATATGCATATATATATATTAAAAATTACTATTAAGATGATGTTAAGTAATGTATTAATTCATATTGCATACATTTTGCCCTTATTCTGATTTTTTTACAGTGTTGTCCTAAGATCTCAGTGTTGTGAAAGTAAAGTTGCATTTTCTTTTAAAAAAAATTATTTACAATCAAGTTGAAGGAGTAGCAAAATATTTACTCCTGATTACACGCTAAGTCAGTTCTAGAGGCAGAAACTGAACTAGGTTTTGCTTTAATCATTTTACATTTCGACTTGGAATGTCCTCAACTTTCTTAAACTATATCTTAGTTTAGTTGGACATCATTTTTATAGCTTCTCTTCCTCTTCTAGCCCTTCAAATAACGTAAGAGGAAGGGCATGAAAAGAATTGTTGAAGAGATGGCCCAGGGTAAACTTTGAGCCTGTGATGCAGAAAAGAGAAAACTATTCCTCTTGCCTTTTTTACAGAAGCTTTTGGTATGTAACAATAGGCTACGGATCGTTGCTGTTTTACTGCTGAACTGTTCCTTTTTAATCCCATTTGACTCTTATTATGTATGAAATGTTTGAAATTTTGTATCAGCATCGCATACTGCAAGCATTTCTATGTAATTCAACAGCAAGACTACAAGACATGTAATTAATACTTGTTAGCATATCTGTAGTATAAATGA
This sequence comes from Daphoenositta chrysoptera, assembly GCA_013397915.1. Classification (NCBI taxonomy): domain Eukaryota; kingdom Metazoa; phylum Chordata; class Aves; order Passeriformes; genus Daphoenositta; species Daphoenositta chrysoptera. Next base: position 431,916 of record VZRO01005464.1, read on the forward strand.
AAGGGACTGAATTTTTTTATAACCAGCTGTACTTCCAATGTGCCCATAATTTCCTCAATCCCTTAGCGCATGCTTTTTGAATACTTTTTCTAAGTATGCACTAAAACAAATCCATTTTGCTTTCTCTGTGTAAGAGGCAATCTCTGAAAGAAAGCAAGCACCTTAAGGCAGAACAGTAGGAAGATATTCAATAGTATTTGTTTAACTATATGTCTTTATGATATATAGTAACACAAAGTTTGTCAAATTATTGGGTGAACCTGACCAAAAGAATACATGGTTAGAAAAGCAATATTGCATTGGAAGAAAGGAAAAAAATGAAGATTTGACAATTGTAGCTGGCATACCTAGCAATAATTTTAATGCTTTCCCAGAGGGAAAGATAAAGGTCCACCAACATGTATTGCTAAAGGAAAGGAGTTTAATTTCCACAACTTTAAAATTTGAGTTTGTTCTAACTGGAAGTGAAAATAAGCAGAAGGTGGATCCTGGGACTGACATGGCCACTGTAAGCTTTGTGCTTTCTTGGGAGGTACAGCTCTTGTGGTGACCTGGCCTGCAGTAGAGCAGTTTGGGAGCCCTGGGCTAGTTTTCCCTAAACAGTAATTTATCATCCCCTGTGTTACAATAAAAATGAAGTTTTGCAGTACTGAGCCCAGTGACAAGTTAATACAGAGATTCAGGCAACATTAGGTTGTTTTAAGAACGATTCAGAATATTAATTTATTATGTTAAGTGATCTAGCATTTAGATGAATTAGGTTGTTTTTAGACTTTCTTGGTAGACCAGAGATAAAATGGATGAAAGTTACAAGAAGAAAATGAAGAGTGAAGAGAAAATGTTTAAGAGATGGAGATCCATCTGCTGCTTTTTTCTCCACAAATATAGAATATACAGCCAACTTTACTGTAAACACCTATCCCACTTTACTGTAGGGCAAATGTTCACAAAAAGAACTTCCTATGATAACATATATGATATTGCAAATAATTTTTAAACTCTTGTAACATTTCTATTTAAAATTATTTTGTCCTTATTTTCAAAATTGTCAGCATATTTTCAAATATGTCAGCAATAAATAATTGAAAGCAAATGCAGAATAAAAAGACCTATTTATAGTTAAGCAATAGTTTTCAGAAATATATTTCTTTTTTGTTGTTTTAGGAACTAATATTTGCTTAAACCTTAACTACTTCTCAGTTTATTCCTTTCCTTGTGAACAATCCTCCCAAGTCTCACTTTGTTCAAGGTTTGCCAGCAGCAGACTTTTCTCCATGTTCAGTTTAGGATGTTCTTTATCTATCAATGCAACATAAACCCTCACACAGTTTTATCTGTTTTCCTGTCTCTTGTCCCGAAGTCAAGAAGTGTGTAATCCTCTTTCCTTTTTCCTACCATAACTGTTTTCTTTTCCAACAAATATTTTTTAACACATTAGGGAAACAAGGCATTTGTTAGTAGATTATGAAAGTGGAAGAATAATTTGGACCCCTTAGTAAATAGGAGATGTGGATGCTAGAGCAAGACAACTTTGGATTAAAACATCTAATGTTTACTTGTCATGTCTGCAAGTTTAAAAGATTTGTAAACTCCTTTCAACATCCCTAAGATCCATCTTGGTTCAGTTGTCTAAGCACAGTCATCTGGTACCCTTTGAGGCAATTTGTTGTTACCCAGGATAAACAGACAGAGCTGGCAGAGAGATCATAAAATCTATGCAACCTCTTCCTGAAAAAAAGTGAATGATCAGGATAGATTCATGGATCACCAGTAGGACAACCAGTGAAAAGTCATGAGGAACACAATCATCTGAGCCTAGGCAGTTATTCAGACTAACCTAAAATAGTGGTTGATTAACAGAGTAACTCTCCAGACTCCATATTCAGTGTTGACTCTATTTTAATGGATTAGAATTCCAAGATAGATATGTCTTGCACATTCATATGAATGTAGGTGTCAATCTGTTGTTGGATCTCATCCTAGGTGATGATTACACATGGCTTTCAGGGACATGGTAAAACCGAGGAGCTGCCCCAGATGACAGAAGACTGCAGATGGTAGATGAAAAGTGCCACTTGGAGCTCAGACTTCAAATTAGCATAGCATGAAGAGGCTACAGAGGACACCACCTAGAATTCAAAGCAGGAATAGGCAGAGTGTAAAAGAACAAGATGAGAACAGAGTATTCTGTGTTTAGAAAAGGACAGTATGTAATTAAGTGAAAGGAAGCTATGCTGTTTTTATTAAAATTATATATCAGTATTTATACGTAGTTAAAGTCTATGCATATCATACAGGCATATGATATAGTTCACAGGAGATACAAACCCACATAAACCCCTATGTATATTTACAATGTATTATATGTAGAGAAATACAAAACAAACAATATCTAAAATGCCCAAAATGTGATCACTTCTGCTGTGTGACTTATTTTGCCATGATAATGAAGAAACCATCACTTCCTGTTATGGTCTTTGTTTTAATCATTTGAAGCACTCCATCCAAATGTCACTTCATGATGTGTTGAGCTTCTGAATTTGTGAAAAGCTGAAAAATTCTGAAAGCTGCAGGCTTTCTTTACCTCTCACACTCATCTATGTGTACTCTAAGAATGTGTGGGAAGATTTTTCAGAACTCACACCAAATATTTTACAGTAATATTTTAACAGTACTGCAAACCATATTTGACAATAACTTTCCATTTGCCTATTATAGAATTTCTCCTAAAAATGTAGTTTTTCTGGATTTAAATAGAACCATGCCATGCTCAGGGAGACTGAGCATAAATAACCAGAACATTTTGAACTCCTGCAAATTTTTATACCTGGAGTGGTCCCAAGAAGTTTCTATGACATATATGAAGTTTGGAATAAAACTTTCTTTCATAATGAACAAAAAGTTCTCTTTTGTCTAAGATCTTCCCTCATAGCATGTAACAGGAGAGAAGTCTTTTGAACATCCAGAATTCATCTTTATTTACTGACAAAGACACCAACTGAGAAGTAACCTTTAAATTAGGTAAGAACCAAATGGTTAGAATTCCCACAGATTAAAAAAAAATGACATTTTGAGTTACCCCTCAAAATTAATCACGAAGCATGTCAGACTCTGAAAAACTTTCTTAACAAAATGAGAAACATTCCAAAGAAGTAAGCAGTAAGACTCTCTGACTCTAGATGTAAGCAAAATGCAAAGGTCTACAAGTGCAGATTTTTTGTAGCAAACTCTGTACTCCACTTGAACTTTATATATGATGAGAATTTTTATTCTTTCTGTTACAGCTGTCTGTCAGAGTCTTTTGCTTATCTCTTTCCATTTTTACACAGCTTATGGCAATGCAGAACTCTTCTGGTATATTGTGAAAAAGGTCTTCTTAGATGTTCATTTGTAATGATTCATGTTTGAAAATTAAATCTTTATAATACAGTTGGCAAGAAACTGATAACTTTATTTTTTTTTAATGCTCTTTCTGTTCTTTTCAGATTGTAATTGCAATTTAGATTGTAATTTTGAATTAAAAAATTAGCCAGTTGAACTTAAAGAATTGATACATAACAAAAGCTTTCTTTATGAGCTCCTTCAGGGAAGTATTTAGAACAGAGAGATATCAAGAGACATCTCCTCAAAAAAAGACCTCATATTTGTACATGCATGTTGACTAAGAATACTTGAGATGTACTCAATTATTTTCAATCTACAAAATGTCTGAAATCTTTGGTTAATGAATGTTTCCCTAGGTTTTTTAAAAATATAAAAGTCATATCCAATTGTCTTTTACTGTTTGGATAGTTAATTCTGTGAGAAGTTAGCCCTCAATAGAAACCCAGCAGGGTATCCGGGAGAAAAGTCTGATAGGTAAAACCAATGGAAATTGGAGATGTGCTTTTTTTTGCACCAGCTGAGGAAGATAAGAAACAGTGAAAGCTTGTTTCTTACTGAAAGAAGATAGGGAGGAAGGAAATGGGGAAAATGATGAATACCAGAGAATTAACCATGTCTGAGTCCTTCTGTGAGAATATGTGGCACATTAGTAGAGGGTATGAAGAGAGAAATAATTTTTGTGTTAGTGGATGTCTTAAGTAGAATCAAAAGCTCCTTGATTTAGCCTATACAGATGTTACGTCAGTACATAACATACAGGACAAAAAGACATTTTGGAAACTGCCTCAGACATTATGAACAAAATTCTTATTAATAGCATTTAAAGTAAATAATATTTTAAATCTTAATAGTTGTTGAAAAGTTTGATACCTCTTTCAAGAGGTTAGAACTTTGTTTTTAATGACCAAATTTAAAAAAATATTATCTTTTAGACTGGGGCAAATATTGTGGTCCTGCACCCAGTAACAGGCACCAGTGACTTCTGAGAAAATTACTGTTTTCTGAAGTGTAAGGTGGAAATGCTAATATGATAAGTAAGAAAGGAGCACATGATAGACTCTTCTTTTTGCTCAAGGAGAACACATAAGTTATGGGGCTTTTTAAGAGGTTTTCACTCAGTGTTCTGAATAAGGATGTGATTGAGGTCCACAGCCATGTCAGTCTAGCTGTTCTGGGACACAGAGAGATGGACTGCAGTAAGATTGTGGTGATGCTAACAGGGTGTGAACAGATGGAAAGGTCTGATATTCTATCAGTAGATCAGTAGACTAATTGATGTCAGGAGCAGTAGTAAAGGACACTGCTGTATCAAACGGAGATGAAGACTACATTTTGTTTTCAAGTTAGTCTACATATTAAGTAAAGGAAAATTAAAGAGGGTATATTAGTTTAGTTTGATTCCCAAAGCATGCTTTGCAATCATATTGAAAATCCTTTTATATACCTTGTTCCCTTCTGTGGAAAGGACTGTGGTTGGGACTGGGTTGAGTTTTGTTGAGCTTTTTTTTTTTTAATTTATGCTTAAAAGCAGGAAAACCTGTGCTCTTCTGTTTTGCTTAAAAGTTACTCTCTCCTAATGCAAATGTTAACCTTTTGCTATGGATCATATATATAGTGGAAAAGATCAAGACGTTATTTTGAGGAACCATTTTATGTGGGAAATTTCTTCCTCCACTTCTATATCAAATATCACAAATGTTTCTATAAGAAAAAAATTTAAGATGCTTTAAATTTACAAAGAGCACATTTTTTTCACCGATTACTACTATGCTTCTGATACAGATGGCAATCAAATGCATAATGTTGTACAATGACATCAAAGCAAATGCTTTCTATTGGAACTAAATATGTGTATTTATTAGGATATACATAATTCAGACCTCTAAAGGACAGAGGTAAAATTGCTTTCTCCTCTAAATGGAGTAGATTTTGCCCTTTAATGTTTCTATGTACATGATTTATGAAATGTTACATCATTTTAAGAAAATTCTCAATCAGATTCCCTATGGAAAGATGTTATATCTTTTAAACAGTTTTATTTTTATTTCCTTCAAAAACCTGACATAAAGATGGTTCAGACAGTATCTTCCAATTAACTGCATGATTTATACTATGGACAAATGGAGATTGTCCATCAAGCTAGGAGAAATCAGTTATTTTTTCCTACTATTTCCTACTATTTATTAAACTATGCATAATGTTATAGGAGTATCTTTCCTTTTTCAAAAGCTAGGTTTAGAAAAAATAGCCTAGAAAATTTAATCTTGAAGTATGGGGTTAGAATCAGCAGAGTACATACTTTTTTGTATAGGAAAGATAAATTTTTAATCAACAGCTATCTCTTGCTCAAAAAAAATAACACATTTTTCTTCTTATTAAGGTAATGGAAAGATTTACTGCAAAGGTAAAAACAGTCACTGATGTTCCAATAATGCAAAGTTTTAGAAAAGACATGTAGAACTGGTTGGGTGAAGTCAGTCTGGAAACTAGATGAATTTCCAGCTAGAAGCCTGTTGTGGGAACTTCTCAGTTTAGTGATTGTATAACTAAATGGAAGACGTGACTCTGAAATACAAGTGGATCCCAAATAAACCTGAAAATAAATGCAGGAGGGTTGTTTCTACATTCATTTGCAAAGTCCTGCATGCAAAAGACATAAAAATTGATCTTCTATAATATAATTTTCTGCTATAACCTCATCACAAAAAAGGAGGCCCAATCTCTATATTTGAGCACTTTCCTTTATGAATTCTGTGGTGTAACATTCTTACATGAGTTCCAGACTTATATTTAACTGTTTGACATACAGAATTTCCAGATTTTAGGTAAACACTGAGGACCTAGATTCCTGTTTGATTTTATCATCTACATTCCCTTCATCTCTGTAAACAACACCTTTAGATTGAACCTTGCTGCTTCCTGACACTTCTGGCAAGTGTGATTGTCTAAACTTCTGTGTTGTTCATGGTGCACCCTGAAGTATCTTTCTTAATTGCTGCTTCCTACCTGGCCACCCCTTCCTCTTTCTTAGACTTGGCACCATCCAAATTCAAAGAAGAGGAATGCAGACATCAGTTTAGGGTGCCAGAGGCTCTGCAGGTTCTGGAATGGGATTTCTGACTGGAAGCAAGCTGGGCTGTGAGAGTCAGGCATGGTTTCCAGTGTCTCTGGAGTCTCTGGCCCTTTCCCACATGAGTGCTCTGTGGACAAACACCCCTTATATTTGCAGGTGTTGGTCAGGATGGTAATGAGATCCTGTGAGGGATGACAAATAGAGAGCTGATGAAGCCCATCTTGGCCATTTTGCTTTGAGGAGAGAGAAACAACCTGTTACCACTGCATGGTAATAGCAAGAAGACAATGGCTGTGGTTCTATTATGCCATTAAATAATTTCATAAATAAGTGTAAAGACGTCATTTTAGCTGGGAATAAACAAAATGTCGTAAAGGCTTAGCTTAAATATAATGTGTTACCAAATTATTTTAAGCTGTTGAACTTTAAAATAGTTGGTATGGCAAAGTCAACTACCTCCACAAAGACCTTTCATGCACGTGGCCCAGCATTTTCATTTAGCATTTCCTCATGTGCAGTGATGCTCACAGGAATGGGGTTTAAGTTTAGCAATTTTGCTTGTTCAGTGATTATGTGAAAGAAAATAAATTCCAGTATAAACAATCTCATAGATGCAACACTGAATTAAAAAATCCCTAAGCAATTTTGAAATTGACTGGTTTGCTGTGTAGACTTGATCTTTATTTGCAGTTGAGAATTTCCAGTAATCTTGCAGCAACCTGGAGAGCTAATAAGAGAACTGAGATGAATTGTGTGCTCTCAGAAAAATTAATCCAGATCTTATTGGATTCAGTCTAAATCTTTCTACTGAGTCCAGGGGGCTCAAGAGAAGGGCTATATTTTAGGGTGAGATAGATTAAAGTGCAGTTCTTCAGATTTCTAAAGTTTCTAGGCCATTTAGGTCTAGACCTTTAGAAAAAGAGAGGATAGGTGTGTTGTTGGTTGTTTTTGTTTTTTTTTTTTTTCTCTTCCCATGTATTAAATTAGATTTGTACTAAAGTTGGCAGAAAATAGATGATAAATTTGATGGAGAAGTAGAGATAAAAAGAACCCTTTTCTTCCTTCTCTCTCTTCTTGTCATTAAATCTCTGCAGTCGAGCATGGAAATGCCAAGGTGAATGTGAGTAAGTTGAACTTCATGGGTGGCAGGCGACTTGATAAGCACCTTTTATAGCATCACCTGTGGAGCTCCTTCAGATGTGAGCTTGTCTGGTGCTGCTTTAACTTCTCCTTACAGTACTGGAAAAGGACTGAGAAAAGAGGGCATATGAGATGCAGAGTTTAAAATAAGGTGAAAAAGTAGTTTGACTAATTTTTTCTGTTACGGATGTAGATTGACGCATTGACAAAAGTGTTTAGCTGGTGAAATATTAAGAGACACGGAAAACCGAGAATCAGGACAAGGAAAATATTTTGTGTATGTTTTTATGTGAATATGGAAATTGATAATACATATATTATTCCAGAGTAAATCCAGTCTTACATCAAGGGCTGAAAGGTGTCTAAGTGACCATTAATTAACAATAATCACATCCGTAGAAGAACATATACTTAGAAGACTAAGGATATCTGTAGGTAATAGGAAGAGGTCTTTTTGTACCTTTAGTAAAACAAGGTTTCAGTTTTTCACGCAGTCAGACCTCTGAGTATCTCATTCCACATAAGTGGTGTGACTGAGTGATTAGATTCTGGTCATGGCTCTTTCCTCCAGAGTTGTCATTCTGATACTTCTAGCAAGGTTATTTGGTTGAGATCTCTTGGCATATAAAGTAATGCTGTGTAGTGAGAAAATAATTTTCTTGTGAGAATAGTCAGGCGGAAATCTTGTACATGATTTTGCATTTTTTAAAATTTATGTAAGCTCTGTACATCAGCTCAAGGAATGTCATTTAGTTATCGCTTTCATAATACAGTTTCTTCATGTGCATTTTGGCAAAAGGAGGAAGAAGTTGCTGTTTTCCATGAGGTTTTAATTAAAGATAGTTTTCAAAGCTCTGTTGTTTATATTTGAGCTGACATTCCTGAAAGAAGGGGTTTTCCTGTGTCATTGACCTACCGTGGAGCAACTCAAGGACATAGATTCTATAAATGACCAAGCTAAATAGATCTCCATGTCACTACTTTTACATCCATCAGAAAACCAAAATACCAGGTACTACTTGACAAAAGGACAATAGAATATACTCCACAGCTTTTTTCCAGAGCTTAAAAATCTGAAAGCTTCAGAGGTAAATAAAGAAGCTAACTGGAGTAAATATCAAGGGCAGAAGAGGATGTACTTGACTCTATGTAATAATAACCACGAGTGGACCAGCCATCAGACAGCTGTAGCTTGCTATTTTTATAGAGGTCATTAGAAACGCTAGACATTAAAAAGAGTTTGCAATAAAAACCTCATGACTCTGAGGTTTTGTTTTCTTCTTCTTCTTCTCTTGTGACTAATTTTATTGATTTAAAAAGGCAGAGGAAAGTACCTTTTCCTCTGGTCTTATGATAATATAATCTAATTACATCTAAGAAACTCTGGTTTCCCAAGTTTTAAAGTGAGGAGCCCCATCTGAATCTTAGCCTTTATTTACATTAACTTATTTAAAATTATTCTGGGTTTATATTCCACATAAAATCTCTTTAACTGATAGCTTTAGTGGAAGAGCAACACAGATTACTCTTAGATCTTATGGACTGCCTACCATTCACAAGCTGTCTCAGAACAGCTTTTGTAGAAAAGCTACGTCTTTTTTTCCTTCTGAATAGCCACATTAGCTAAGTAGTAATGCATGGCTAGAACTTAGTTTAACCAGATCAACTTTGAGAAGGAAGGATGTGAAATTAAAAAAAAAAATAAAAAATGATTGCAAAGGTAATTTTAGAACTGTCAGTTTGGCAAAATGAAAGCATTCTACTATAACAGTGGGTTTTTCCAATTCTGATTTCAGAGAAATCTGAAGAGGATAGTTTTGAAAGTCCTTGAATTTCGGCCAGCTAAGTGGCACAGATGGGGTGATGAAACATCTCCGGTTCCATCTACCGAACTAGAGAGTTGGCCAGACTGGTTGCTCTGTGACCAAGAGCTTTTTACAGAATATTCGGAGTTGGATTCAGGATTAAAGTTTAAAATAATGTGTGAGCACAAAACCAAAAATAAATTATACTGCAGATAGCTTGGAAATTGAAAAATGTGGAAGTTTTCTATGAGTAAGAACAACTTCTCTGTCCACTGCTCTACTTAGGAAGGAAGAGACCTGTCATTGAAATTATGTAGAACAATCTGTGTCTTTACAAGAAATGTGAAGAGCAATTTTGAATATGTGGGAACTCTGGGGTAAATCAAACCAGATGCAGGAACTTTTTCTTTCTTTGCCAAGTCATTACTGTCATTTCGGTGAAAAAGTAATTACCCTTTACTCTGATATCTATAAATTCTTCCTTCATATAGACTAGCATACAGTTTTGCTCCATCAGACTCCATAAAGGAAGAAGTTCAAAATTCTGCACAGAAAACAAATCTGAAGGTGTTTCAGGGAAAATAAAATAAAATACAAAAGAGGATGAAGGTTCGGAGGTCACCTGTTAGTGAACATCTTGCTAGACTTGCTAAAAAGAAACCTTCATGTTTACCCCAAAAGTATCTTCTTGCCACCATTATAAAGTAACTTAATTAGAACATAGCTCTTACTTTAACAAAGGTAGTGTCCCTTTTTTTTGTTTTAGCTATGAAATTAATTTAAAATGCATTTCCATCTCTTAATAAAATATTATCTTCTTTTTCAAACTTAAGTCAATTTCCTTTTACAACTCCATCTGGTAAACAACTGCTTAAAGATAAAGTTTAAATGTACCAAATTAAAAGGCCTTGGTACATTTTCAGTGTGCTGGAAGTAAACTGGAATGATTAAGAAAGAATAGTTTGCATGGGTCTTTGTAGATAAAATTTCAAGCCTACAAGAAACAACTCAGAAATTTTTGACCTGGGATTTCCTTTGGTTATCATAACAAAGACTGCTGTGAAATATTTCAAGATTAAATTAACAGAACCAGATGTCTTTCTTCTTAAAAGGAAATTTCTGTGTAGTATGCATAAGTTCAGGCATTGCTGAGATTGATGCACAGACACAAGAATTTGTTTGCTTACTATAAACAGTAGATAATAATTACTTTTTATTTTCCATAGTAACTCTCCTGTCTAGTCAGATCTGAAAGCATTGCATGCATGATTTTTATCTTGATCTATTCAAGACCAAAGGCTTCTGGATTTTTCTGGTTTTTTTCAAATTCCTATAATCATAGAAGTGCACTGTTGGAAAGAACCTTTGAAGCTTATTAGTCCACCTTCTAGCATGACTAAAATTAATTTGTACTAAAACTGATGATGTCAATAACTCCAAATTCCATGTATAATGCTAGAAAATGTAAGCCTGAAACATTTTCTCTAGCTGTTTAAAAGAAACAACTTAAAAATGCTACTACTACCTGGGGAAAGGATGGGTAACTAGAATACTTTTTTTTTTTTTTTTTTTTTTTTTTTTTTTTTTTTTTAAATTAAGGCACTAGTTTTTTCTTTGAAAATCTCTTTTTCTTTTAACTTTAGATTTTTTTGGGAGATCTCAGAAAGTGAAGGTAGGACATGTCTGTGCAATATAACAAGCATGCTGCACATTGAGCCAGCTCTAGAATCAAAAAGCCCAGCAGTGTTGGTTTTGCAGCAGCTGCAGAGTTTCAGGCTGTGATAAGCTGTGTGTTCCATAAAGTTTTGTACTCATCTAGTATCTCCTCAGGTCAGAACACTGAATTCAAGCTCTAATGTGTCTTTTGTCCAGGTTACTGAAATCTTCAATGTAGGGTTGAGTTCCTCTAGTCCTTTTCCTTAAATTAGTTTGTCTCTTATTCCAGCACAGAGAAAGGAGTTCCTCCTCAGGGCTCTGCACCATATTAGTGCACTGGAGTGGGTGTAGCTTCACCTAGTCTATTTCAAGTACCCTGCATCCTTCTCTCCTTACAAACCACACACTGAAATTTCTTACACATTTAATTTTACAGCAGGATTTGTCAGCCTCAGCACTTCTCAACTCCCACTTTAAAACTTGTCAAATGATTACTGAGGGATTAAAATAAAAAAAAAAATTTAAATACATCCCTGGAGTTTTATATTTTTGTTGAAAGGAAGCTGAAAATTAGCTTATCCATATCCAAAAAAGAAAATAAAGTGCTAAAAAATTAACATGCCAAAAACAAAAAGGAAAAAAATAAGAGCAGTGAACACTTTACTAATTTGCTAAAACAATTGAGTACCACATAGAGAATTGTAATATTTAGAAAGCAAACCTAGAACCTTTTGTGACAATGGTCATTTAAGCTGTTCTGGGACTTAAGTGAATTATGAATTTAGGAATGAAAAGTTAAATGGCTATGAAAGACCTTAATTAATATTTTTTATTATGCTCTGTAATGCAAAATAATAAGACCTTGCTCCTTTTCCATTCAAAAATTTAAAAAATAGAAGTGTTTTATTTTTTTGAGAATCAAAAGAGTAAAATCATTAATTCTGGTGAGCCTTTCTGACTTTAGAGCAGGAAGGAATATGTAATAATCAAGATACATGAAGAACAAAAAAAAAGCACATCCATATGAAGTAAACAAGCTCAAAACTCAGAAGACTGCAATCCAAGTTTTAATACTACTTTTCTCCTCTAAATTTCACTGCAACATAGAGTTAGTAGTCTCTTTTAAACAACAAATGAATGGGGAGAAAAAAACTGTTTCTCTCTTTTTAAATGTTCCTTTTGAACCTGAACAGACTCATCGCCTAGTGCTTTCAGTCCTGACTAATGGACCTCAGCTTACGTTGATTTAGATATTCTTAGAATTGAAAATTACATGCTAAAATGTGTCCAAGACCCTGAGTTATAAAAACACATTAAAATTTGTTACTGTGATATCTGCTTTTATGTCCAGAGTTCACGTTTTTCAAGGGTCTTTTTTTTTCACCCTTTTTTATCAGGTAGGACAAATAAAATGGTGTAAGTGGTACTTGAAAGATGAGCGAACATAATAGCAAGAGTAATTCATGCAGGTCAAAAAAAGTGAAAATGAAAGTAATTTGAAATAATGTGATCAAAATAATTTGCCATAGAAATTTTATGGCTGATTCACTACTGAAAGAAACAGTTTAGAAAAACAGCAACTGCAAACACTTCTCTTACTGTCAATAGGAATTACATGAAATTTTACTTTTTCCCATATAGACTTACTTTTCTAAGGATCCCCTCATCCGCACCCTGAATAATCCCATTTTCTCTGAGAACTGCATCAGCAATGCCAGATCTCACTGAAACAGCTGCCGGATGCCAGCTCTGAAGTTTACTCTGGGTCAGTCTGCAGGCACTGTTGGATTGGCCTGACTGATCAGGCAGGTCTGTGACAGGCTAGAATAATTTTGTTTGCAAGGGTTTAACCTCCATAAATAGAGAAGTATTTGAAAGCATGAACATGATGTAAAAATAGAAGCAGCACAGGTCAGGGGTTTTTCAGTGAATTTTTCTTGTGTCTGATGATAGACTCCTGTTCTAGTAAACCTGCAGCATGAATTGGACCTTCACCAGCAACCGTGGAAACCTCAAAGAAGAAATTCTCAAAATGGACTATCTGGTGTCCTAGAAGGTACAATCTCCAATTATATTTCTCAGGTTCCATGGGACCTGTGTTCCGTCTATACTTTTGTTTGAACTCACAGAGTACTCCTTCCCTCACCAATGACAATAACACAGTCTCTGTTTTCCTCCTCTCTTCAGCTGCCTAGTTTCAGACATTGCATCAGAAAACACTACCTTTGAAATCTGTCTTCTGTAGGTCAGTATATCAAATTCATATTAAATTACATTCTTTAAAAATATTACTATACCAATTTAATATAAGATATAATCGATGCCTTTACCACCCCTGTCTTCCTTAAAATTTATTTAATATTTTTTTGTTAGTGGCAAGCAGCAGAATTTAGAATGAACAGAGACAACCATGTCCACAGAAAGTTATGTTCACACAAATTTGAGAAACCTAGGTTAAAAATAAGCATTTAGTAACCGCATTCAGTAGAATACAGAGCAGTTGAATCAATGTCTGCATACATATATGGGAAGTAACACGATAAACACATAGGTTTGTTAGCAAGTAGAGTTGCAAGTTTATTGAGACAGGAAGAAATCTATATTGAGTCTGCAAGCCCTAGGGGGAAAAGCCATCATTTGAAATTGTCTAGTCTATAAACTCATGCTATAGCGAAAAAAGCTGGACAGACATTATGGAACCATCTTATCAAGTGGTTGCCAAGGTAACCTTGAATGGATGTGTAAGAACAGGACAACTCATCACTTTCCTGGGATGCATGGAGCACTCAGAGGGACTATCACTGCTTAGAGGTCACAGTCTACGGTAGTCTGCTGGTTACAGTGGAGTGAGCATGTAATTATACAAACCCAATTATTGTAGTTGTATTGGAGTAAATCTAACACACACAACCTCCTGTTATTTTTATTTTTAAATTTTGTCCTTACCTTTGGGCTGCAAAATAAATAAATAAATAAGTAAATAAATTTATGTATGTATTATTATGTATGTACTTATGCATTCATAAATAAATAACCCCAAATCAATTTCTACATATCCATTATCTTGAAATGCAAATGTAGTGCTTTGAAAGCTGGAAGTGTGAACTATCATTAAGTATTCTTGCAAAATATATATAAGAAATCTATAAATTTTCATGCCTTGCTTCGTTCCCAACCTGTAAATTTTGAGAAATTAATTCTGATCTTTTTCATTTGAAGTATATAAAAACCATTAGTATTTTAATCTAGCTTAAATTCCTATTCTGAGATACAAATACTAAGTACAGTTATGTGGTAAAAATACATAGGTTTTTTATTTTTAGAAACATTGTGTAAAGCTTATGAATAAGCACAACTTTTATGTATAATGAAAATTTATTCAGACTTTGAACTGTAAATCATATTTTTCCAATAATTCTGCCACTGTATTGCTGGTCATACCCAAATCATGAAGTAGGATAGAGTACACAACTTAGATGAACACATTAATTGAATTTGAACCCAAATTGAAACCTTGAATTCTTTTTGGTTTTCACATTTTTTCATATATATCTTATTTAACTTCCGTTAAGTAACAAAATAGGAAATCTGAAAGTACTTGCTTAAAAAGTGGATATGTGGCACGGTATAAACATGTTTAAAAGGTCACAATATTGAAGTAAAAAAAAGCAAAATCTTTTTAAAAACACCTGAAATCAAGTCTGGTTTGTGCTAGCAAGGTTTAATTTGAAGGTTGAACAGTGCTATGTACAAGATAAGTAATACTAATGAAATAAGCTTTTTCTCCTGAGCCCTTCCACTTTGCCTCATTTGATTTTCTCTTCAGAGCCGGCTTGCACTGAAACAGCTCAAAGAGCAGACAGCATAAACCCAGGTCTCACTGAAAAACATTAAGCAGGACTTTTCTTCCTTAATATTTTGGCAACACCTATAAAGTAAATGTTAAGTCCAGGTGCCTCCTGCTAAGCAAGTGTATGACAACAAAAATTATCCTTTGACTGTGGGATACCACCTTGCTTCAGGGCCTGCTTTGCTAGTGAGCACATCTTTGTCTGTGGCTCGCTGTGCCTGGGCTGAGCAGAGGTGCCTGACCCAGAGCCTGTACCATACTCAAGAGCTGGGTATGCTCTGCAAGGTGCTTATGTCTCTTTATTTGCCTTTTAACGGCCTGGAGTCCATGCCCTGCAGAAAAGGCAGGTAAAATGTGATTATAGTCCGTTGTTGAAGAGAGATGTCGTTAGGTTTTTCATCAGAACATCAGGAAAAGGGCAAGGAGTGGGAGTCAGAGAGTTTACATTGAATGGTACCACTGCATTTCACCTAAGCTGGGCTTACATTGCACTTGTCACACGGCTTTGTAGAAACTCACTTGGTATTTATCTCATGCTGATCTACTGCTTGGAAGTGCTAGCTCTTGAAGGGATAAACTAAGAACTGAGGAAAAGGGCGTTTAATGCAATTTCTTTATGAATTACTAAAGCAGCATTGATTTAATTCTCAAGGTTTCTGTGACAATATGTAGAGAGAGCTGCCCATATATAAGGCTCTAGAAAGTGACTCCATAGCTTTGTTGCTATGGAAGGAGCCTGTCATAACATAAATCAGCTGTGGTATGATTCACCAAACTGCTTTGGTGCAGCACTAAAGGCATAAAAATAAACCAGTCACCATCATGTTTGCCAAAGTGGTGATAGGAAAAATCTGGTGGAATTAAACTTCAGTAACATATGCTAATGTTTTCATTGCAAGGCAAAGACCTGTCATTGTTCATGGTTGTTGTTATTGACAAAAAAGCAAAATAATTTGGATGCCAACAAAATGAATTATCACAATTCTCTACATCGAAATAAAATGGGCACAAATCAATGCATTATGTCAGTATAAGAATCTACATTTGGTGCAGCACTCTTTCTCTGTGCTACTTCTTTTCTCATGATATGTAATTATTTCTTAGGTTAATGAGAGCTTCATTCCTACTAAACCTTTCAAGATCATAGTACATGCACACAAAATTGCACACAAGTTTTGTTACTCCACTGACTTCACTGCTAGAAATACTGAACACTGCTAATAATACCATACAACATACACCACCAACCCTTCCAGCCTGAGCAATCAGCCAGTACACGGAGCCTTCGTAATTGATTGCCAGAATAAAAATCATTAACTGGATGGTTCCAATGTATCATAGGAGTAAGCTTGTTAAATCATCTTGCCTTTCTTCCAGTATGTTGGGAACAAGCAGGAAGGTCATCTTAACATTCCCAGATTTGCCTTTTCTGTAACTATCGTGGCCAGTGGAAAATAGGCTGTTTGGCTTTCCCGCAGGTCCATGCAGCACACACCACCCAGCTCCTGCCTGCTGGGCTGCTGCTCCACTCACACAGCTGCAGCCGCTGAAACCATGGGGATCCCTGTTTGCCTTTGCTTTTACAGCTCACAGTTCTGCTCTGATGGCTTAGCTTTTCACTAGCCTTTCCAAGCAGCAAGTTGCTGTGCGTAGTGGCACCCACTGTTTCAGCATTTAATCACCACTTGAGAGAGATTTAGTTCCTCCTCCTGTTTAACATGAACAAAGGGTGGTGAGCAAGCCTCCACTAAGATTTTGCTATGGAAGGAGCAAACTGAGGTGAAGACAGTGAAATACTTGAAGGAAAAAAAAAAAAAAAACAAGATTTATTTGAAGGCTAATGATATGAAAAAATGAAAATCACACATATTTTGATTTCCAGTGCACCTCCAAAATATACTTGTGTCTGCATGTATGAATATCTGGAATACACACAGATAAAATTAGGCAACAGGAGAGATTAGAGACTGAGGTGTCTAAATATCTTGTTACCTAAGGTTTCCAATTTGCAGATACACATTTTTAGCCAAGCCATTGAAGCGTGAAAGAAATCTTCACCTTGTTGGATTAGAATACAAAACAAGGCAGTGTTTTTCAGGACCATGCCTGCTCGGTTTCTTTTAACCTAGCTAAAATCCTCTATTTATTTGAGTGATAGGGGTTATGACCTTATCACTTTGTTATTGAAGATGAGAGGAAGAAAGTGACATTGGCTCTAGCATTTACAGAAAAAAGCAAGGATTGATGTGTAGAGGATATCTTGTTTGAAATCAGATTCCATACGTGGACAAGGCAGACTATTTTCTCTCTTTTACATGTCATTACCCCAAAAGATCCTCATATCTCCAGCAGGAATTCTGTGGCAAAGATAGGATTTGGGAGGCTAACAGTGTATTTGTACACCTGTGCTCATCTCATAAAATGCACAGAAGACTGAAACAGTCATAATCAAAGATAGATGTAATTCTCGAAGAAAACAAGTGATGACATAATTCAGAAAACATACCTGGAGAACATTGATAAAGCTTTCTGATTAAACATATTTAGATCAATGTGTATTTATATATTCTTATATTTATATTCTGTTGATTATTCATTGTATTAGAATAAATCAATTATTTAATATTATTTGCATATTGTTCCTTTGATGCTAGTCACCTTGAATACTAAAAGTCATGGGGTGAGTAGTCCCATGTAGTTTCTTCATGGGAGATGGCTCATTCCCATAAATCCCACTGCCCTGCACTTTAGGCTCTCCTCCTATGCCATGACCTTGGTCTTTAGTGGTGGCCTGGAGGCCAAACACCCGTAGGCTTGGGAGGTACACCCTATGATCAGCACCCCAAGAGAAGAGAGGAAAGGTGAGTGACAGTGTATTGTGGCTGCAGATGTTGATGTTTCCTGCCTGTCATTCCTCCTTACAGCCACAAACCAAAAACCCAGCCATCAGTCTCTTCCACCTGCTTTCCTGATATGCCTATCTGAAGCATATGAGCCCCCAGCATGCACCAAAACTGGATTTAAATATCTTAATTAGCTTCCTGCCACACCTGCCTGGCCATGCGTACAGCCAGGATCTAACCTGGCAGTGTTAAGTGATAAAGGAGGAACATGCTCACAGCTGAGAAGATACTTCCTGGTGTTTACATGGAATGTCAAGGTAGTAAAATTCAACACAAGGTAACTGAGTGCACTGCAGCTTTTGACAAGACCTCTTACTTGCTGCACTCTAACCCTCCAGTTTCTTTGAAATGAAAAATTTAGTTGAAACTTTTTGAGATAGCTCTTCTTTAGCTAGAACATCACAAGAGCCATCCTTTTTAAAATTATGATCAAAACCTGTTTTCACTGTCACTCATGTCCAGATGCTTATTAGATAAACCATTTTATTTTGATTGTAATATTATCAACACTATACAGAAGACATATTTAACTTAAGAGTATTTTATTGGCATTTCAGAGAGAAAAATAATCAGTGATTTAACAACAGGGAAAAATTCTTCCAATATATATGAGACAATTACATTTTACATCATAACATTATCAACAACAAAAAAAAAAATAGTGGGAAGCCACAATATTCTACTGTTATAACATTCAGACAACAATCCTGAAAGTTCATCTTCAGTATTAAATTTCAGTATAAATTTTGAGAGCAGATGTCTAACTCTCCTTGTCCTTCTTCTAAGCTTTTTTGTTCTTCAGTTGAGCTGGCTGGGCAGGAGGAGCTAAATCCTGTCCCTAGGAGGTATCACTCTATCTTGAAAACTGATGGAGGCTACTTTAGGAGAAATATAGGAATAGTAGTATTTCCCAGTGTTTCAGTGCACCAAATGCATAGTCTACATTTAGATTATAGCACCTAGCCTCTTGGACCAGCAGACTTGATAAGGTTTTTGATTTCCATTTTGTAGGGAACCAGCCCTTCAAGAATCTGAGCAGCTCTTGGACGTGGCCATCTCAGATACCTGAGACTCTTGGACCCTGAGGACTAAGGTAAATTTTACCTGGGAGCAGCCCCAGAGCTGTAAAATATTTCTGCCCTCTCTGCCACTGAACAAAATTGGCAGAATCCTTAGATTTTCTTTGGTGGTTTTCAATGGTGGGCAGCAGTGAAACATGGTGCAACATATGTCTTCTGGCAGTGAAACCTAAACTCTTCAGAGGTACAACTTCTTTTATTTTACCTTGTCTCATTCATCTTTTATAAGAGCTTTTCAACCAGGAAAATTAACTCTAGAGTTTTTCTTGCAAATATTAAGTTACATTTCAGGCAACAATAGCTTAAAAGTCGGGTCACTTAAGTGACTATCGGTGATTTGATTAAGTTATTCTCCTATTGGTTTCATCTGGGACAGAGTTAATTTTGTTGGTTGTAACTGGTACAGTGCTGTATTTTGGATTCAGTATCAGAATATTGCTTTGGTTGTTGCTAAGCAGTGCTCGCTCTAAATCCAGGACTTTTCAGTGCCTCGTGGTCACTCTGCCAGTGAGCAGGTGCACGAGAAGCTGGGAGGGAGCACAGCTGGGACAGCTGAACCAAACTGGCCAAAGGGATATCTCTTCCCAAAGGACATAATGCCCAGTATATAAACTAGGAGAGATAATGTCCAGTATATAAACTAGGAGAGATACCCAGAGGGGGCCGATTGCTCCTCAGAGACAGGCTGTGCATCAGCCAGCAGGAAGTGACCAATTCTCTTGTGCTTCACTTACTTCTCTTGTGTTCCCTTACTTTCTCTCCCTCTCCTTATCATTACAATTATTATTATTAACACTGTTAGAATATTTTATTATTATAAATAATAATATTATTAGGATATTGTCCTTCCATTATTAAAATTTTCTTATATCAACCCAAAAGGTTTGCCTCTTCTTTCTGATTCTCCTCCCCACGCTGGGTGAGCTGAGGTGGGAGGCAGTGAGCAAGGGGCTGCATGGTACTTAATTGCCAGCTCGGATTAAACCACATCAGTTATTTT
Organism: Daphoenositta chrysoptera; assembly: GCA_013397915.1. Classification (NCBI taxonomy): domain Eukaryota; kingdom Metazoa; phylum Chordata; class Aves; order Passeriformes; genus Daphoenositta; species Daphoenositta chrysoptera. The sequence goes on from VZRO01005464.1 coordinate 451,806, forward strand.
GCAGCCCATGGTTTTAACTTTGTCATTTTAGATGTGAGAGGGGCCTGACAGATTGATTTGGATAATTTTTTGCATAGCAATATTGCTTCAAGCTTTGGATTTTGGTTCTTTGTTTGTTTTACGTGCAAATATTTCTATTATTTTAATTATCTTGATAAAAATACATTAGTGCTCAGTAGCTTAAGTAAAAATGACAGCCTGAATTAGGGAGGTCTGAAATTAATTCCCTGGTCTGCCACTGATCCCTTCCTGGTGGTCCTTGATCATCAACAGAACTGCTGGGTTATGTCCATGTCTCTATAAATTACCCAAATGGTAATGTCCTCTTCTTCAAGACTTTTGTCATCTGCCTTCCCTGCCCTGCCCTGTTGCCTACATGAACACAGAGATTCCTTCATGGGTTGAAGGACATTTTAAACAGCCCTTGAATTAATTTTTGCCCTTGCAATACAGGAAGTTGGACCAGATAGTTTTGAGATTAGCTGTAGCACTGGTTTTAGGGGAAAAAAAAAACAAAGTAGATTCCCCACTGCAAACTAGACGCCCTCAGCTCTATGGCAGCATTGTGTTTATTTTCCATGTCAAGGGGATCTATGAGCATAAAAGCCTTCATGTATGGGATGCTCAGGTACTAAAATAATGGGGAATACATATACCTTTATAAAAAGTAATATCAATACATTATTTATAAAGCAACAGGACACTGAAGAATAAGATAGAGAATCAAAGTGAACAGCAACAAAAGTCCTCTGTTGCCTCTGCTTTATATTTCTTAGAAAAACAATACCGCTGAAGCTATGATGATTTATGCTGTCTATTACAGCAACTGCATTTTAGAAATATTTAGCAAGTGCAAGCTGCAAATGCATAGCCATAACTATAAATACCACCAAAGTAAACAGAAAGCTCAAGTGTTGTTTAATAGCATGTCTCCAGACAGACAGCTTTCATAGCTGAATAACCTGGTTCCCCTGTTATTGAATTTCTGCCCCAGAAATATTATACCAATAAAACTGCTATGCTGAGTTTTGCCCAGAACAAAAAGATCATGGCATATTGGGATGAAATTCACTCTCCATCCCTTGGAAATGTTTTGTTTCTTAAATAAAAGAGTATCATGTTGAAATGCCGATATAAAAGCCAGGGGGATTTTGGTTTAGCTGAACAACAATGTGGCTGAGTTTTTATGAATGTGTTTTGATAGTAAAAGAAGCATTCAGTGACTTAACAGTTTTTAAACAAAAGGACCACATTTTTTTGTATTCAAATAATGGATTTCTAAAGAAAATAATTTAATTTTAATTAAAATAATTTATATTTCTACTGTATTATTTTCATAGCTTATATCAATATTGCATTGATACAAAAATATTTTCAATTTATAAAAAATCCTTGCACTGTGATTTCTGCCATGTTATCTCTTTTAGAATGAAAGGAAAATCAAAATGTCAGATATTGTATGGATTTATGGTTTCCTCCCAAAAATGTCTCTGTCTCTTGCTCATACAGTGAGTGTAGAAGTGGAGGTTTAGCATCACCAAATAGTCTTTAAATTATAGCCTTCAGAGTCTGAGCATGTATCTCCTTATGGGTATAAATCATTTCATAATGGTCATTGGTAATTTTTACTAAACAAACAGTTAATTCATAAGGTCATAAAAAAATCTATATTCTTTATATAAATGCATTCAAACAAGCAATATGCAGCCCTAATAATGTTAAAACTGGTGTTTACTCAGCTAGCCATCAATTAAATTTACAATTAATTTTGTCAAGACACTTCAAAATGGTCCCTGGATATGCATATACAAGCAAGAAAAGCATCTCAGTTTGCATGAGATGCAAAGTAAGTAACAATATTTTTTAAATCTTCATTTTTTTCATATTAAAAAGCAAGTTAAAATATTATTTTGCTTCCAGTCTGGTATCAATTTTCCTCTTGCAGATAACTGGTTTGGGGAATGAATTCTGGGCAGTGGCAATGAAATCACACTGGGGCTCTCAAGAATGAGGGCAAAGAGATGATTGTTTGCTGTGGCTGAAGCTTGAATGGTTCTGCATAGTTAAAAAAAAAGAAAAGAAAGCAAATGTGCCTCTTGACAGGCAGAAGGTCACAGGATCCTCTGTAGGGGGGGAGGATGTGTGTGCTGGAGGAATGGAACTCTATCTATACACTTCTTGTAATGTTTTATGTGCAAAAATTAATACATTAATAAATAATAAAGATGTTTTGTACATGGAGATTAGAGAGAAAAAAATAGAGATTAGAGAGAAAAAGCTAAGCGTCAAAAGACTGCCTCTTCTTAGCCTGTGATTTAAATAACAGCCCTAGAAAAGTCTGAATTAGTGCAGCAATAAATTTACAGACTACCAGAAGGGAAAAAAAAAAAAAAAACCAGACACGAAGGAATTAGTACAGAATGATAATTTAAAGTAGAAACTGATAAAGTGGCACATAGTAAACTCTTTCCAAATCTTAAAACACATTATTTTAAAAACTGTTCAAAACTCTACCAGATAGCCAGGATGAGACCCAAGAAGCCAGGGTAAGAAATCAGTGACTTGTAGGTCAGGCTATAAACAGGAGATGTTGTGACTATTACTATCCAGGCAGACATAAAACCATTAGAATAGTTTTGAGTGGGCATGAGATTTAGAGTTGTGTGAGATTCGGAAATCATGTTTCTTATATGAACTACATTATTTGTAGCTGTTGACGGATTAGAAAAGCCATATATTGTGTCTACATGGCTTTTCTTTCTATTATATAGTATAAAATCTACAAATTGATGAAGTTTTGTAAGGATTCTGTGCATAAAGCATGGGCTCCCTCTGTCTGTATACTTGAAATTTGCATTAAAAAGTTGTTTGTTATAAAATAGCAAGGAAAACTCAGTATTCCTCTATGTTCTTCCGTGTACATTTTCAGTTTGAAAATATACGTATTTTATTACATTTCTTTTAAATATGAAAAGTCTGTTGTTTTAAAACTGAGGATCATATGCAAGTTTGCAGTCTCTCAAGTCTTCTCCCATGAAACATTGTATTGTCTTAGGTTACTGAGCCTGATCATTTGTTAATGATCTTAGGTTTTGTATTTTCAGATAGAGAGAACTGGAATAGGTGTCAACATTTTTGGACTTCATGGCTTTCTCAGTGTAGGAAAAAATTAATGATTTAACAACTTGGTCATCTTTTCCTCTTTTGCACAAAGAAGCATCACATCCAAGGTTCCTTTCTTTCCCTTTTGTTTTTTCCTCAGTGACTTGCAAGTTTGAACGAACTATCTTTGATTTTCCTTTGGATGAAACATATTTTTCTTGAGCAGTAGGACATCTCTCACAGTGTAGCCTGATACAGGCAATTAAAAAGAAAAAAATAAAGTTATTGCTTTTATTTTTGGTTTCTGTACCTTCTTAATTGGTACACTGTGTCCTTCCCTACTGTGCAACATGAAGTGCAAGGTGTATGAATATTGACCCCGTATACAGAGTCGGTGTGCCATTGTAATTCTGTGTCCTCCTTTACAAAAATAACAAAGTAACCCCTGCTTAGTGTAGATGTCTCAAAATAGGCAATTAAAAGAAGAGTTTCAGTGAACAGGATATCAGCATGAGTTTTATTTAGACTATTTTTTCCTTTGTAAGTGAAGAAAACCCAGCAAAGAACCCCCTCCCAAAACAAAACTTCACCAAATAAGGAAATTTATAAAAGAGAAACTGAATAAAACAATATAAACCTCTACAGTTCTGGATATTTATAATAATTCCAAGAGAAATGAAATAGTTTTGAAACAGACCTGAAAAGAGAGGAAGTGTTGAGTTCCAATGGGCAAATGTCACATTTGTAAATAATCCATTCTGACAAAAATAGATGCTACATGATCATAGGGAACCAAAGGACCTGAAGACAAAAAAATAAAAAAGAGATGGCAGATGAATTTGTAACAGAAATCAAAAGTCACATCACAGCCACATTCAGCTTTGGGATGTAACAATGCCTGAAACTGGATAAGAGAGATACATAATACAAAGGTGGCAGTAGATGTCAGACACATCTCTGAAACATGTGGCAGTGTTACAGTTATCCAAAATAAAATCAGCAAGTGCAAGGGACTTGTTAGATAAGGGCTTTGTCTCTTGGCAAAAGGAAATCATCACAGACTAAAATAAGCTGCTCCCAGGAGCTGATACATTAAAAGGACATGATGATATTTGTGCGTTCCTCACTCTTGTACACATACATTTTAAAGATACCCGTTCCTGAATAAAAAAAAAAATATGGTTCTTGCAAAGAGAAACTTAACTTTATGGTTATTTATCAAAGTGGGATATTTAGCAAGTTTCCAGTTGGCTGATTAGTATGGTGGTGAAGTTTATATCTGAAGACTCACCAAGTTTCCAATACCCCAACAATCTTCAACTCCTGAGAACACTGGTATAACAAAAAAGGGACCATCCTTCTCAAATTTCTGCTAATTTTCTCGTTCTTTTGAGAATTTCAATGAACAAAAAAAATAAACAGTTTGTTTGTTTAATATCTTTTTGGCCCAGGATTAATCAAGACAAAGGTAAATGAGGGACTGCATGTTGTGCGTAGCCATACCTTCCTTGCTTCCCTGGAGATTCCTAGGAGCTATTATGGTTACCATGCAGAGGTGTTTTTCTGTATCTAAAAGCTGCAGGGAATATTATCTTGGACTGATACTCTATTCACCATCTGTATATTTTACTAATCTGCCACATTTATTTGTATATACCAGTGAATTAAAAAAATAATATGTGATCCTCAGTTATTAGATGATTGGCTAATAGATATCAGGCAAATTGGTTCCCTGAAACACCTAAAAATGAATTATTCTCTATTTGCTCTACTGAGTTGCAGTAAATCAACTTGCTACTTTGTGCAAGGGTTTTCCTTTTTCCTGGTAGTTCTCTACTGTCGTAGGAAACCACAGTCGCTTAGCCTGGACTGCCACGAAGCCTTGATTCCTGTGAAAGGCAAGTGAGGATTGCTTTGTTCTTGCTTTTGTTTTTTTCCTCCTGCAGAAGGGATACCAGTGGAATTTCTCCAACAGACTAACCCTTCAGTGAAGGGATATATTTAGAAAGGAAAAGTGTGTTTTTTGCCACGCCCAGAAGGGAAGGCCGTGGTGCAAGCGTTTTGTTGCTGTGAGGGAGGCTGGCACAGGTCCCCTGGAGGCCGTGCCCCAGCTGCCCTGAGGACTGACTGGCTTATGCTTCGGTTATTGCACCAGGCTTTCCTTTTGAGAAAAAAACCCTGATATTTTTACTCGAGATACAAGGTTGGCAGTCTAGATCGATATTTTTCTCTGTTTACGTATTACTCCAGCTTTGCTAGGGAAATTATAATACAGGCTGCTCAAAACTGCTGCCAATGTTAATCACTTGCACATTGCTCTGCCTCAACAATTGTTAGAAATCTATCAACCTTGAAATTTCATTTTAGAATTGCACATGATTTACTCGGCCATCAAGCCAAATTGATGCTGCAAGTGAGCTATTAGACTTATATTTTCGTTACCTAAAAGACTGATAGAAACCTACATTGTTATGGATATATACATCTTATATGCATATAATTTGGATTTTATGACTTTATCCAATCAGTGGTATCTACGTTGTCAGATTAAAAAATACAATACATAGGAAACAAACCAATAAGAATTAAAACTAATTGCAATTAGGTGACCAAAAGTAGATTTGGTTAAATTAGTAGTGACAATTAAACAGACAATATGTACCTACAAGCACTATCCAATACTACACCTTTCAATTACCTTTAATACTGTCCTTTAGTATTAATTTTAGGTGTTTTGGAAAAAATTAATCTGCAGTCTATGCATGTTTACTCAGTGGATGAATGAAACATTGCAACTGAACGGGAGGTACAGGTATATTAAGTAGATTTAAATCTTTGCTGTCTGGAGACTTTGAACAAAACTGGCCAAATTCAGCATATTGCCAGTGAAATCTTCGTCTTGAAACTGAACAAAGTCAAATGTGCTGGCTCATAAAGGAGAATACCCAATTACTCTTGCCCTTGGGTTTGTGCTGGCTGCCACTCAGTGAACTCACGATCTACTGTTCTGCAACCTACTTTTTAATTTTGTTTAAGTAATCTTACAAAAACATGAGCATAATTCTCCACAGATGGCAGGGAAGATATGACAGTGGTGAATGTATCTCCATTTCTTTCCCTATTGACACTGGTTTTCATATTTGAAGCAGGTGTATAATTTTAGAACAGCTTTATGGAAACACAACACAGTCCATTCAGCACAACTGCATTAGCTCCAATTGAGTTATGTCGAGGATGGATTTTAGTACAGACTTTTTTATTTTTTTTTCAGTTAATAGCAACCTTCATACTTTGCAAGTACACTTCCAACATTTGGTGCACATTTCTTTACTATTAGCACTGAAAGGACTCAAATGTTCTCATGTCTTAAGTGAAAAAAATTCCTTCTAAGTTTGCATTTGACATAAAATATTTGAAACAACAAAGTTAAACAGATCATTCCTCAAGGTCATAAATTTTATACCTGTGTCTTTGTTGGAAACTCTGCTCATGACACATTATTAAGTAATACATAAAGTCCAAAAAGTAGATTTAATTAAACCTATGTTTACCTATCTTCAAATATTGCCAAGAAGAAAGCACTTCTCATTTTGATTTTCACCATTGTTAAGCCCATATATGTACATATTTGTATATACATACACATACATAATTACTAAGCCCATATATATGCAATTATACTACCCTGTATTTGCTGTATTCTTTACATTTTTTGCCAAAAAGATATTATATAAAAGATTTCACATACTGACTGCTCTGCTAAAAATCAAACTACTTCTTATTTCACCACTACCATGTTAAAGTTTAATGACATATAAATATATCATACATGTTGATCAACAACACAAGCAAGCATTAACATTTAGGCAATAAAATCTAATTTATCAGATGAAACTTCTCTTGTGTAGTTCTGTTTATATTCTAATACATTTGAGTATAACTGGTAAGTGTTAAATACTATTTTGAAACAACTTTGGTTCAAAGATCTAAGAGAAAGGTTGGTTGCCTATCATTTTAAGATCTGGTATTTCTCTCTTGGACAAAGTGATTTTTTTGGTATTTTTGTATGAGGAATGTATGCAAAAGTATTACCCAAGGAGATAAAAAATAAGATGGTGTACTTGAAGTGTTATGAGAAAGAAATTTGTAATTAAATTATCTCAATTTTTGTTGTACTGAATGTCAGGGGAAGAGGGGAGAGAAGCGCTTACTTGCTTGCTGTAGCTGTCTAATCGTGCTCTAAATAAGATGAAGCAGGTAGGGATAGTTCTTCAGTGTGTGTGCATATGCATCTCAGTATGACTTGACAAAACAGACGGTTCTGATGCTGTAGAATTATCTTGTGAGTTATCCACTCATAGATAACAAATACTACAGGTTCCTTATTTTTCCAGTTGCAAGTTTTATGTCATGCTTGTTAAAAAAATTTACTTAGAGTTTCAGATGTTTTCCAGCAAATGCAATATCTGGAATCAGAACATAAGACTTAATTAAGGCATTTAGGCCACTGTCTTAAATGTGCTATATATATGACAGTAGAGTGCACTATACTTGGTAGTGTGCTATATATATACTATATATATATGACAGTAGGGTGCAATTTAATCATAATTGTTCAATTAGAACAGTATTATATTTTCTGCTAGTTGTCAACATTAAAGGCCAAGAAAAGAAATAACAGTACTATAGTACAGCATTTTTACAACTTTCTTGACATAAGATTTTCTTCTGCAATCTGCTACTGATCACACATTACATACAGGCTTTATTCTGCACTACCAGCAGTTAAACACTGAAGTGGTTATGCTTGCAGTCACACACATGTGTATACACTGATACTCTGCAAATGAGTTAGCTTTGATGGCATAGATAAACATAGAAATAAGAGGCAAATTATAGGTTGCAGCATTAATTGCAGCCTGTCCATGTGTAGAAACCATATGGTAGTATATGTCACATTTATGCTCATTATACTCAAAAGGCTCAATAAAATCAACCTACTGTATTTACCAGCAGAGTATAAACGTTACACATGGCTATAGAAAAATAGCTGCTTGCAGCACTTTTTACTTGATTTGTCCCTGGAGTTTGCTTAAAGGTATTTGCAGAATATTAAAATGACCTCCCTAGACCACAGAGTATGGGTTTAAATGAGAATTATTTTGATTGATTAACTAATTACCCCAAAGTACTGTAGTTTATAGTTTGCATATCAACAAGCATGTTAGTAGGTGGTGGAGAGAATTAAGCAACTATAAATACATCAAATGGAATAAGTGTGCAGTTAGATATTTTTTCCCAGAAATATTTTTTGCAAGTCTTATTTTTTTGGTTTGCCGTGTATGTTTTGTGCTTTGGAAAGACAAGGATGTTTATTTCTTTATTTACTTATTACAGTGTTTACCACTTTTGTTTTTGACTCTTCTGTTTTTTTTCCTACTTGATTTGCATCTTTTTTTTTTTTTGTCTGTGGCAGTAGTCTGATAACTGATGCAGTCCATGGGCTTCTCTTAGTATGACTGCATGGATGGAGTGCTGCTGCTGCAGCTTCCCACAGCTCTATAGCAGCTGTGTGTTAAAAGTCTTTTCCTTGGGACAAGTCTCACCTCCTGGTAAAGGTGACTATTTTAGCACTAGATGAATTATTTTGAAGAACGAATCCTGCTCCATCAGCTGCAAGAAAAGGTGAATATTAGTCAGTTTAAGATCTGCACAAATGCATTTTCCTACTATCTAGCTCTTCAACACCACCCAGTGCCTAACCCTGAACATGCATTTCTTTGTGATGCACAGCGCAAAGTGTGAAATGTCAGCCAGAGCTATAATGACACATTAGCCAAGGAGCTGAGCAAATTACTTGTGGTCAGAAAAACTGCTGTAATTTAAGTCTTATAGTGGCTACACGGAATATATTTTGGATTTGAAACATATGTTAGCTAGGCTGAATTCCCTGAGCAGCATCATCATGTTGTTAGCGCCCCACAAGCCTCATTTATTTAGCTTGTCTTGTGCATCCTCATGAAAACATGTCGTGTGGACATCCTGTTGCTCCAAAAGTATTTAAGGCCTGTTCAACTCACAAGCATTTTACATTTTAAAGACTTCCTTGCTTTTTGAATCAAAAGGTTTTTTATATTTTAGATAGCTTTGCAGCATAGGTGGGCAGAATACTCATTCAGTGATCAGTAGCAATATGGTTTTGAGTTGCTTCTTTTTCAAACTGCTGGCATAAAACAGAAGCAAGAGCTGAAAATCCTCTGTTTTATCCAGAAGCTCAGTCCTAAAATCACAATCCCTGTAAATATGTTTCTTTACAAGAGACTCTGGAAAAAAATTTTATTAAAAGGTGAAGTTTGTCTGTACTGATATTTGGAGAAGCCCCTGCACATCATTAACATCATTGATAGGAGGACTACTGCTTTTGAGTAACCAATGTTTTGATTTGTCATGATTATTCCTTTTCTGAGAATATTTAGGGAAAATATTAGACTTGGTGCAGCTCATGCCTATTGTATAGTAAACTTCAGCTATCTTCCATGGAGCACTTATACTTTGAGAGTAAAAAATATTTATATTAATTCAGAAGTTATGCCTATGCTGGAGTTTTTTTCACCCACTTTGTGTATTTTTACACCTCTACCAGACTCTGGAGATTTTGCCAGAAGTCTTGAACAATGCAAATGTTTCTGAGTTTTGGGTTTTTTTAATATGGAAAATAGCAAGTTTTTCCATTCTTTCCTAAAGCTAATTTATAAGAGACTGAATGTAGAACACCCCACTGAGCAATACTTTATTCACTAAGTGTCTAATAAGTTTTTTGCTAAATTGCTGAATTGGGAATAACAAGAACTCAATCTCCATAAATTGACCTTTTAGCTTCAGCTGAGCAGCTCTCTACTGAATAATAATTGTAAATAAATAAACGTAAACAAAATGACAAGCATAGGCAAGCCAGTGAACAGGAAGGTTGAGCTGTTTCATGAAGCAAAATGTAAGCTAAGGCCAATTCTGGCAGGACCCATGAGAGGAGACAAGCTCAGGCAACAGCCCTGTGGTGCCTGTGTGAATCCACAGTGACAAAGCAGGTCCGAGTCAAAGCCTGTAAGTTGTATCAACAAGGCCAGAATCAGCAAGATAAGGGAACAAAGCACAGGAATACCCATGGCACAACACAGGAAAGGGACAAGGCTGATGGCTGCAAAGCCTCTTGGGTGTATTTAAGACCTCAACAAAAGCCAAATTTAACTTTTAGTGAATCAAATTCATAATCAGGTTTCCTAGTGATACATGAAAAAGGGAGAGACATGAAGAGAAGAAGGGCAAATATTTGCTTTGGCACAGCATGTTACACTTATGGCGAGTATTTATAAAGAAATCAAGAAAGCTAATTTCCTAGAAATGTCACTTCTTGTGCAACTTCTTTTTTACACAAAGACCAGGTGGTGCAACATATGTGCATGATTTGTGAGTCCCATCTCCTCCTCCTTTACAGAATCTCCAAGGCTACATTTCCTATCTCCTAGTCCGTTCCCTGGTGTGTCCTACAAAATAAGAAAAAGTATGTAATGGAGTTAGATGATCTGGTGTTGATAGCATGCCATCAGGCAATTTAACCTGTTTCTCTAGCCTCCCTGATTTATTAAGTCTGTACTCATTTGAGAAAAAAAAAAAAATTCCTGATTCTTAGAAAACTCCCACCACTTTAAAAGATTGCTTATTAGCCATGGCCATTCCAGTTAGATTCCTTTATTAATCCAAGAAGCTTTGGTATTCTCACAGGCAATGCCCTTCCAGAGGCGTAAATGAAAGCTCCAACTAACAAACCAGGGCCCCTAATTTTATCTTGCAGGATAGTATTTCTTCCAGAAAATGCTAGCAAACAAAAAAGTGTCATATCATCAGCCTTTGGTTTTGTGCAGAACTCTCTGATAAAGGCATTGAGAGTTAAGCATCAAAAATAGTAAAAAATTATAATGATTCACTCACTGTGATTTACTGGAATGACTTCCAAAGATGTTGCAGAATCCTACAAATGTTAAATACATTTAGAAGTCTATTCAGTAAATATGACTTGGTAGTTTTTATTAGTCTAATCTTCCTAAACAAAACCCTACATTCTCCTACATTTGGGTATTTAAACCCAAATGTAGGAGAAAGATGTCTGATTTATTACCACAGAATCTGCTACATATTTATTTTAGTAGAAAATGCTACTGTCATAAAACATACTATTTGACACATACAACTAACACAGTCCAAGTCTTGTAATAAATCATTGCAATATTGACAGAAGTACCTAATCTCATATATTACAGTACAACTGACTTTTTTTTGGTATATATTACTAAGTAACCCTTTCCCTGGACATGTAGTAGAAGAACATGCTCTTACATGGTATTCATGTTTCCCTATTAATTCAGCATCTATCACAATTCCAGACCACTGAATTTTGATGAACAATGATAAAACAGAATCACTGATGACTTCACAGGGAAAAAAATCTGCTTTGCCCACAACAGTTCTCCTTATTTTTTTGGACAAATTTTCCCTTTTCCTTAGTTAAAAAATCATATATCTATACTAAGTATTACGAACATTTAACTCTTCAAGGAAGAATGCATATTAGCCTTTATTATTGAGGGCATAATCCTTTTCAATTTTAAGTGCATTTAAAGTCAATGTTTATATGTATGTCTCTAACAGGTTAGTCAAATCAGCAGCTTTTTGAACTGACAATTTTTTAATTATCTCTTACTGTTCTTATTGCTGGAAGGATCAAACTTTACCAAGATTCAGTATAGATTTGACATATCAATCTAATTGATATATGATTACATTTAATTCAAAAAGTTATTTTTAAGAAAATCTGATCATAAATGATGTAGAAATAGAGTTCATTTTCTTAAATTATACAATTCACTACTAATGTACTGCTTTGGGTGACAATTATTCTTGGAGTTAACTCAATTTCAAGTAAGAACTGTCACTGAACACATCATAGAGTATTTGCCATCTACTAAGGAATCTGGAACCAGTGAGCAATCACACATTTTTAACAATTAGAGTGGATCCTACAGGGTGTTTTATTACAGTTACTACCTGCTACAGACAGATGTAACTCTTCTTCCCAGATGTAAAGCTTCGTCTGTGCACTTACTGCAATACTAGGTCTGAAAGATGTGTAAATAAGCAAAATGATTCTAAGTGTAAATTCAGGAACAGACAAATGTGATTTCACTACTACCCTTAGGAAGCAAATGATGTTTGTTTTTTATGTCACCGAGAGATAGATCTTCATGATCTCCATTCCAAATGCATGTGAAAAACAGAAATATTACATAGACACTAGTTTTGAAGGATTGAGAAAAAAATCACAAAATATTCAACTGCAAGTTCACTAAGCATTTCTATTGACATTTACCAAGGCACATTTTCCTTTCATACCTAATCTGATATAACCTTGATGTGTTGCCTAGGCTTTTTTCCTCCTCTTCCCCTGTATCATCTATCTTCATGCAGCTTCCCAGGAGGATGAGTTGGTTCAGCTCAGTGATGACAGAAAGCACACTTCTCAGCATGTGGGAGGGAAAGAGAGGATTAATTTTCTATCAAGTGAATGTGTCAGCCAACTCATCCTGTGGGCTCAAGCTTGCAAGCGAAAAGATAGAAGTGTGTACATGGTAAACAGGACCTTTCAGCAGCTGAATTCAGCTGCAGTGAAAGAAGTGAAGTGAAATTCACTCTGCAATTGAGAGTCCAAGAACATGGGTAAGATTACTTGGAAAATCTTCAGCAGAAACCACATGGCCAAGCAGTTTATTCATGCACACAAGGTTTTATGTTTGCAAACAGGATTTACGTGTCACACATGGAACATTTGTGACCTATACCTGAAGTCTTCACTTTGCCCAAGTGACACTGCCCAAGCACTTACAAGAACACAGTCACAAGTCAGCAAGACATCAAGTTTGTCTTTTAGCCGGCAATTACTTCTTTTAGCTTCTTGTGCAGATGGAGGGATGTTCTGTGTTTTCCTAAGGTTAAAGTCCTATAGCATAGCATAAATACTATGGTTTCCACGACCTGCTTTCACTAAGTGGTGGAACAGAGGTGGAAAAGCAGCTTGAAGCTTGCACCAGTCTCATTTAGAGATGGGCAGCTCCCCGAATAGACACCTGCCTAGCATTGTGTGCTCTTGTCTGCTCTGGTAATGATTTAAGAGCTGTGAATTCCTACTTGTGGTGGGTTAACTTGACTGACTGTCAAACCCCCTGCCAGACACTCTCTCACTTTACCCCTTCTCAAGAGGTCGGGGTGAAAATGGGATGAAAAAGCAGATGGCTGAAGATAAAGACAGGGAGATCACTTGCCAATTGCCTTCACATGCAAAACAGACTCAACTTGGGGAAAATTAATTTTTTACCAGTTAAAATAGATTTGAATGGTAAGAAAAAAATTCAAAAATCAAAACAACACTCTTCCCTGTTCCTTTTCCTTTCCAGGCTCAACACGTCTATTCCCAGCTTCCCTACCTGTTATCCCTTGGCTAATGTGGGAAGATGGGGAAGTGGTTTGTGACCAATCTGTATCAGCTTCTTCCTCTTCTCACATCTCCTCTGCTCCATAGTGGATCGTGTCCATGGGCCGTAGTCCTTCAGGGTAAAACCACTTCAGCATGGACTTCTCTACAAGCTCAAGTGTAGATGTCTGCTCCTTTGTGGTGTCTCCACCAGCTGCAGGGGAAGCTGCAGCAGCATTTTGCCTTTTCTTAAATATGATTTCCCAGGGGCATCACCATTTTGGCTGAGGGGCTCAGCACTGTCCTGTTTTGGGTCCATGGGAGCTGTCTGTCTCCAGCACAGAGAGTAGATCCTGGTCCAAAGTTACACACTCTACACATTATGGGTGAATTGCACCCAATCCGGTTCCTTTCAGTATCTTCAAAGCATAAACAATCTGTTTGTGAAGATACTAAATTTCCTTAGGCAGTGTTGCTCTATAAATTTTTGTAAAAGTGTTCTTAACCTATGAGGTCATTGTGGGTCATCACTGGTAGTGATGCTGTCAGTTACCCAGGTCTGGTTTCACTGTTCGAAATTCACTGTTCATTTATTCAAATGTCTCTACCCCTACTTGGACAAACAAGTCCCACATACTTTTCCTGAGGCAGCTTTTTCTTTAGCCATACATCATTCTTCTAAAAGACACACTACTTGGTGAAAGGCACTATAGATTTTGTTATTGCTTGCTTTTATGGTTTAGTTATATGGGGTATGATGAGGATCATGAGTAAGTCTAAAAGTATTATCATGGCTGTGCTGAGCCAGACTAGAGATCACTCTAGCACCAGACCTATATACTGTTTGACAGTATATGAGGAAGAGATCCTTAAATAAAGCTATAGAACAAAGCTTACGACTTTGTCATACCATTCCAGAAATAAGGAGGAAAGGACCTTTTAGAGTTTAGCTCCCATTACATCTTTATTAACAGCCAATTGCACCAATTTGTTTAAAGCATTTATATTTTATCCTTTCCAAATTAAAATACTGTGTGTTTAGTAGGAGTTTACTACAGATGTTGCTTTGCATTATTGCACAAAATTATAAAGTCTTCTGGCTCTTCTCATTCATGTTTAGATTAAAAAATTTCTTGCCCTGCAAACTTTGATCTTAGGTAATTTATAAACACATTAAACTGTAGAGGCTTCAGTAATAAAAATAAAAAGAAAAAAAAAAGAAAAGAGAAAATGTGGTCTGTCAAAAATGTGGTCTGTCAATATCTGTGTCATCTCTCTGTTCTGCATGAGTGCTCCACTTTACAAGTTCAATTTCCTGACCTCAGCTTCATTAAACTAGAATCTTATTGCCAAGACCCAGATAAGCTCCTGGTGTGATCCAAATACTTATTAACCTGTAACTCAAACTGGGTTTAGGGACCTGTCTTCACCATTTTCAGTGATTTCTTCTCTGAAACCAAAAAAGGGGGAAATCTTATTTTGGAACTGGGAAGAAAAATGAAGACCCTTAATAATCAGGAGTGTCTAATTTTTAGTCCACTTTTAAAATTTTTTTCCTTTGAACTGTAGGTAAGAAAGAGACTGGGAGACAAACAAGTGAATGAGAGAATGAAACAACCATTTCTTTGAGACAGCAGCTATTATTTCTTTGTAGCTAAATTTGATTTTTGCTTCTCATATAGCTAACATAGCTAATATTAGGGCTCTTGATCTTTTTTTCTTTCTGAGCAGAGGGTGATGCTTATATGCCAAATGAAGATAAAGTGTTTCAATTTTATCATGAGGTATGCCAGGCAAGGTCAACTCAAAATAAAGGAACAAAATTAAATTCTTCAAACTACATAAAGGTACAATGGAAACATGTTTTTTAATTTGGTGTTCTGGGTAATTCAGAGGCTAAGAAATAACTTTTATAGAACTACTATAAAAAAATCTGTTAAACTGCTCGAAGTGGTTCCTGTGCTTCTGAAGTACAAAACTTATGGACTGTTTAGCCTGGTGTATGGCATGGTCTCACAGTGTCTCTCAAAGCTGCGGTTAAAGTACTGTAAGTTTTCATACTGGAAAGAGGTATTTCTCTGTAAATCAGAGAGTGATTTAAAGCTAAATGCTTCTAAGGATGGTCTGGCTTAATTTATATGGCTTTGGAAGTGTTCCAGCTTAGGCGAAGAAAAGAGTAATATTTCTGATGCTGGTCATTTTGGCAACATAGTGCGTATCATGCTATAAAAATCATCTGCTTAAAGAAGCTCTTAACAATTCCAGGCTTATTTCCTGGGTAAAACTACCAAAATGGTTTTAAATGTAATAAATCACACTCTGTGTTACCCATTGATATCTGCAATCTACACCAGTGTTTATGGTACAGCGTATTTCTGTGAAAATTCTCTCATCTTCATAGCTAATATAGAAGGCCGTATCATTAACAGTAGGTTCGTCACATCCAAATTATTTGTTTCTAGGGATATCTGAACGTATTGAGCATTCTGGGAGATGGAAATATGGATGCAATAAAAGCAGATACTAATGAACATAAATCCCTGGTTGGACATTTTTTTTTCTATAATTTCCATCGGAGTTGAATCTAACATCTTCTTCATATTTTATGGAAGAGAAAATGTGCTGACATGAATGACAATTCCTGGGAATGCAATCTGCCTGACTTGTGGGTTCATGAAAGGGCTGGCTGCACTCTGTGACTCTAAATTTAACCACTGGCTTCTGATGGAAGGTCAGTCTGAGAGGGACTCTTCCATCCATCTTCCCATCAGTTTCTTATTCAGATGCAGATTCTATTCACATTTGTACAAGAGGCTAAAGTGACCTTTTTTTACTGTTTGTGTAAATGTTTTGGTAATTCTTGTATGGAATTTCAGATGTACCTAAGGAGCATAAACTCAGCTCTTGAACCACTCTTGCAAAAGACACAAATAATAAATAAGTAAGGCTAAAATGCATCCTTTAGTCTAGAAAATTGGCATTGAAGCACTAGGTTTAAAATAAGGTGTTTGCATATGTTCTATGTGTGGTACTGCTTTATGGTGATCTGGTATAATTAGTAACAAAACTAATAATTTCCAGCTGTCAAGAAATTGGGTAGGCCTTTTCATAGGCCTTTTGATACTAAATACATAATGGATTGTTTGCATATGCTTCTTTGTGGTATAAAATTTTTTTATAGTGAGTATAATATTTTACTGTTGTTTTACTTCTTAGGCTTTGTTTCAGAAGTAACAAGCTCTGGTTTTATATTTCTTGCAGTTATTTGCCACCTATCAGACAGCTAACAATTTTACATGCCTTTTTTTACATCAGCAAGAAATGGACTAGCCTAAACCAAGGTTTTTTATTGAAATGGGAAAGAGAGAAAGGAGATGAGAAAGACAAAGTTGGACCTTATCTAGTTTTTATTGCAAGCCATGGGTAAGTATTGTCTGAATGTTAAAGGAATCACTAAATCACAATATAAGCGTAGGAGTTTTCCCTTTCCCAGAGTTAGATCATTAAATGAGAAATCTTCTCTTAATTCTGATCCTCCAATGTATTGTAATCCTTTCAAGACATTAAATATTGCTGGATTAATCGTGGTTAGTGCAAAGCTTTGCTACAAAAGCACATTTATATTAACCAGTAGTAGTAAAGAATTTCCACTTGGAATTCATAGGCAGGTAATTGAAAAGCCAATATGTACCTTCAAATAGAAGATGAGGGATGATGCACTATTTTAAAATTTGCTTTTCTTGTTTCCAAAAGCATTCTATAGGCATCCCCATACGGTCATATGTTATAGTTGAATGATTCATGATTGCAAGAGTGGCCAGTGTTTTACAGAGAACTATATGGTAATTTTTCTTATTTCTAGAGTCTCCCCTCATCTTAGTATACAAAAGAAAAAAACTATATAAAAAGTATACAGAAGAAAGAGCTTTTTTTTGGCTTTTTTTTTTTTTTTTTTCAGAAGTAAAGTTTGCTTTTGCTATTCACTATTTATTTACCACTGGTTCAGTTTACCATTCTTGCTCAATATGCTTTAATCTGTTAACTTCTAGCCTGCAGACCCAATTTTCTGTTGTCTCTCATTTTTCCCTTTCCCCTGAGCACTGACAATTTGTAGTTGAAACTAGGAATTAGCAAATTTGCAGTGTATCTATTTCAGTTTTCCTGAGTATGTGATTTATTTGACTTGATATTCAGCTCAAAATTTACTTCCCACACATTCTATTTCAATGTTATTTGCAGTCTGTTTTTTCCAAAATTGAACCTAAAGCTTATATTTCCCCCCAAATTATTATATTTTTATCATTCTGATGAAAGTGACAAATATTATAATGCAAATATATTTTTAGCATTTTCTGACTAATGAAAAGTCAATATAAAGTAAAAATAGCAAACATAATTATTTTTCATTATAAATCTATTTAAAAAAATACTTTCAAACACAAGAAAAAATGTAGTCTTGTATTTAAGTTTTGGGTTTATATGGCTAGATTTTTATAACACTGGGGGTGGCAGGTGTGACTTCTGAGAAAAGACACCAGAAGTTGCCCCCACGTTAGGCAGTCAATTCCATCTGGCTCCTAGAACGATGCCTTGCTGGCTGAAATTGAGTCCCTAATTCAAGTCTCTTCTGTCCTTGATGACATTCGGTAAGTTGTCTCCCCATCCTTATCTTCACCCACAAGCTTTTAATGATGCTTTTTCCTCTGCCCTTTTGATGGAGGGGTAGAGCTAAAACATCTGTGTGGCCACCTGGCATCCAGCCAAGGTCAATCCAGCCCGTATATGAAAATAGATATAAGCAATGTCCTCAACTTTAAGGACCCTTAGGAAATTTAGAGGAACTTTCTCTCAATCTCTCTCTCTCTAATTGCCAGGTGAAAACCCTTCTAGCAGAAACCTCTTAATTGAAGTTTTCTTTGCAAGAAAATAAATTAAAATGCAAAATATTGCAAGTTTTCCAATCTTTCTGGCACAGAGAAATAAAAAAGTAAGTTGATTATTTAAGAAGCTTGTTTTCCTACAGTATCTAAGCTAGGTATCTAATTTTAGATTACATGAAAGCTGCTTTTCAAGGTGCTCATTAATGTATGTAGCTGGAACTGAGTGTCCCTGATTGCACTTATTTCAAGACACGAGTCAGTAGAACTTGGGAATTAAATACTTGCATGTTACTGGAAAAATCCTTTAAAAACTTCATGCCCGAATGTATAGGTTTTAGGTTTGCTGATAAATTTTGTTCAGTTCCATGACTGATCTGCAACTCTTTTTTTTTTCCCTAATCTGATTCTTTCTTTAAAAGTTGTGCAGGCGGTGTTCAATACTGAGACAATGTTAGGATTTAACATAATCTGATCTCTGTGACAGCACATTCCTTAAGCTGGTTTCCACGTAACACAGAGAATTGTTGAACAGTGTGGTTATAATTATGTGGAAAAGATGATTCATACCCTGAGAGGTAAGAATATTTACTTATAGGGATAAAAATAATACTAAAAACTACAACATACAAACACCCCACCCAAGAAATACCTGTTAAGTCTGCAGTTTTTAAACTTACAAGAATGTGTTTGCTCCTAATTTTCCTGTAGTGATAGATTTCAAATAGCTTTCTGCCTTTTTAGTTATTTCTTGAATGATTCTTCATATATTCCTACAAATCTAGAAGAAACACTGTGCTTCTCAAACATAGTATCATCCTATATTAGTCCATTATAGAAAAGTAAATTTTTAGAACAATATGATGGAAGGAATAAAGGCCTTTCTGAAATTTCTACTGTAACCTGTTGTAACAGTGTTGGACAAGATAGACAGAATGGTAACTAGAGGGAAATACAAGCAGCAACTCTGCAAGTGTACCTCAGAACAAAAGACATGTCTGACTGTGTCAGATCATCCATTTGTCGATCTTCAGCATTTGCAATAGGAGCTACAAAGCTGGAAGATACTTTATTCCAGGCCCTTTCTCTGGCTCATTCCCATCATATACTGCTATTATCAACAAGTGTTGTTACAGATATATTTAAGGATACAGCCCTGAAGATTAAAAATTATAATTTATTATAATAATTATATATATAATAAATTAGAATAAAATTATTTTTAAAAAATTTTTTAAAAGCTCTTTTATCCCCAGGTCCAGAAACTGCTTTTAACAAAGTAGAACAAGACTCTTCCTTTTGTGGGATGTATCTTGTCAAACACCAGCTAAACAACTGTGATGTAATGCATGGCATAGTAACATTGTCAGACAGCTGAAAAGGAACTGGACAGAAATTGAAATGAACATTTCCAGTCCATATTTCACTCAGCCAAGTTCAGACTACCTGACTGATCCTGTAATACACATTAGCAAATCACAGTTTTCTCTGACATATTTTTTCTGTTTGCGATTTGTTCATGAATCACTGACATGGCATCCTTCCTTCTGAGCTGTGATTGTTACATTAAAACAGGCAATACTTTTCATATGCATGCTTAAGTTGCATCCACATTTAATTTCTATTACATTTTATCAATATAATAAGTTTCCCTGATGTTTACAGAACATTAATCCTGAATATCTTTATATTGGAGTCAATGAAAAGATTATTTTTGAAGGAAGGAACAGTGATTTAGCAATGGTTCTAACTGAGAAGGTACCCAGTAAGGTTTTCTCAGAAGAAGAAAATAATTTAGAAGCTTTTACCCCCTAGAATAAATAAAAATGTCAGACTTAGAAGTCAGTATAAATTATTAGCCAAAGCAGATGCAGATCCAAACATATAACCTAGTGGGAATAGAAAAACAGGACTATTTATTTTTTAAAATATGTTTATTCACTTACTTAAGTACACCATTTACTATAGTTCTGTTATTGCCTTCCTGCATGGTTACTAGCGGTTTTTCAAATTGATGTTATCTGTGAAATTTTCAAAGCAAATATGTTGGATAAGCCCTCAATTCCTGCTCAGCACAGAGCAACTAATGTGACATTGCCTGGAGGTAAAAGCATCATTGTTCTACATGCTTTCCGATATGGCTCTGCTTTCTTTATTTAATCCAAGGTCATTATTTTCAAACCACAGCATGTTCTCATGGAGATCAAACGTTTCCCAAGAAGGAATAATGACAGCATGGTATACTGGAAATTAAAAAGTTAAAAGTCATATAAACCATTGATCAAATAAGAGTATTGTCAAAGGAGGAAATTATATTTTTATTTAAAAGACTGAGCTGTTTACACATGGGAACAGATAATGGTGAGATATGTTTTAGAACTAGGGGAAAATTATTTCTTTCTTTAGTATCAAAAAATATTTCATTTTTCTGTTTCTGTTTGCTGTTCTTTAGTTTGCATGCCACCCCCTATTTTACTCTCCCACAAAAAGACACTTAAATGGTTTATATTGAAACATTTCTATGTTGTAAGATAAGTTTGATGCTTAATATATAAATATTTGTATCACTATTATTCTGAGGTTAAAAACTTAGTTTATATTGTTGGATAAAATGCCAGTTCCTTGGCAAATAATTACTGCAAAATAGAAGTCTGAAAATAAAGTAAAATTACATAGTGTTCCGTGTTTTATGCTAACATATTTATCCATTTCTTAACTGATCTTGAGGGAAAAAAAATTAATTTTCATTTCTGAATGATGAGTACTCTTCAGAAGAGTGAAAGATTATAAGTTATAATTATAAGAAGCAAAGTGGGTGTTAAGTAAGTGAAGTAGCATGAAACAAGGACACAAACACTGAAGTTTAATAAGGAGTTTTACAGGAATCTAAAAAAGGCATTGGGAGACCAAACCCAAATATTTCCTGTCCTTCTGAGATGGGGAACTGTCCTGATTTTGGCTTCCTGCAAATGCTATGTAATTTCAAGTACTTGCTTACACCAGTGAGTGACAGATTCCAGTATTTCCATTACTGATGCTGTGGTGCTTTGTTAATGATTACTTAGCTCAGACGTGCAGATTCCCCCATCAGCCTTGTTGGATAAAATGCAACCATAGAAATAAACAATAAGTAATGGCTTATTTCTGAATCTGTGAGCTGGTTTACCTCGAGTTTTATTGTAAAGTTTGCACAGGTCACTGAGCTATGAATATCTATGTTCAACCTTCTGAGAGCCTCCTGTATAACTCAATTAACCCACAAAAGCCTGAAAATCAAACCAGTGATACTGCTCTGGTTTTGAATCCTCTGTATCCATCCAGATAAGCACATCAGAGATAGTTTAGATGCATTTGGGGTGGGTTTAAGGCATATGTGGATCCTTGGTCACCTCTTACAATGCCATCTCTTTCATCTGCCTTAAAAGCCTTTCTGGTAATACGATCAAAGGCTATGTACTGATAATATGTGCACAGACTCTAAAAGCAATCTCAAGGTCACATATATGCCAGCAGGTAAGGCCTAAGTCAAAGATTCAATACCTTTTTCGTACATGTATTCTCAATGCAAACACTTCTAATAATGATCCTCCCAATTAAAACTGTATGCATTTACTTGTGGCTCCAAAAGAGCTTTTCTGCTTGGAGTGCTTTCATATGCCTTTTTTCTTCTTGTGCCAAACCACGTATTTTCAAAGAGATTTAACAGGTGAAAGAGTGAGGGTTCGGTGGGGTTCTTTAAGAACAAAATGTTAAACATAAAATACTGGTATCACAGTCAGGTAAAATGTGATTATTCCATTTTTCTTTGCAGCACTTTGCTCTTTTGAACTAAAAATGCTAGTAAAACATTGCCAAATCGATTATTTTAATTTTTAGCTTTTCACCTAATTATGAAGTAGGACAGATTTTTTTTTAATACTCCTTTGGCATTACATTTCTTCCAAGTAGCTTCCAAGAATCTATTCTTTTGTGGCAAATAATGGAATGCAGGAAAGTAATTTCTGTCAGATGGCTACTGCTACCTCCTCTGTATAAGCCTATTTTTTTGAAATAGCGATTTTCATCACTCTGGAATCTAATTTGAACCACTATGAAATTGCAATTATGGTGAACAGTATTAGGATGTTTTGTTTCCTGACACTAAGGCCATTAACTTTATGGACTCTCTTGTCTAATCTAAAATAGTTCAGTGTTAGGAATACAATTAAATATTAATTAAATATAAATATGACTGTGTTTGAACAATTACATATTTGATTTTTTTTAAATGGCACCAAATCCTATTATGAACCACCAAGTGCATTATAAATTACCGTTTTATTTTTTCTTTTTAATAGTTTTTGAAATGAGACCATGCTGGCAGGGGTTAAATTGGCAAATTCCCAGGGTTGAAGCAGTATTAATTATGTCTTGGATCATAAATATTAAATTACTTGACATAAACTCACAAGAAAGTCGATTAATGCATTAATTACCAATACTGTGAATCTTAATTAAGTGATGCAGAGTTAAATTTGTACTGTAGCAAACCATTTGCATTACAAATAAAGAACAAATGTATACATCGACATAAATAACTCTGAGGAGGAAAAACATGGAGATGCACATCTTGTCATTTTAAAATCAAGACGAAATTAAACCTTTTGTAGATATTTGTTCAATGAGTAAGAAATTGTAAATAAATTTCTGTAATAAGAAAATAAGAAGTAATGGAAGGATTAACATAGCTGTCAGATCAAAGGTGGTCTGTCTGACTCTGAAAGAGGACAAATTCCACCAGTTCTTACAATTTCTTTCATACTCCAGTATTTTCAGAATTCCATCTAATTTCCATATTTTTCCTCATTAATTATCTGTATCCCCTATCTTATATGAAAACTTAGAGTAAAATTAACATAAGCTACATATGTCCCCTTGAGCATTAGTTTCCCAGTCACACATTTACTTCATTCCTAAATTGGTAGGAAGGGATCTCAGAAGTAACTGTGTTCCTAAAGTATCAATTAATCACAGAATTAATTAATTCGCATACAGGAAAAGGAGAAGGGGAATAGAGACTTCAAATTATCTGGAGACAGAGAGTATAGGATTCATAGATATATTTATATTTATATTTATACATACGTTATGAAAACAGATATTTGGCAGGTCCTTGGTTCTAAATGTCTTCTAAGGAACAGAAACTGTGAACGAACTGGGGGAAAAATGCAATAGGAGAGAAAGGGAAAAGAGTTTGAGAGGCAGAGAAGAGAAAGGGTGAGGAAAAGATCCTTGCATTAGAGAAAGGAGAAAGAGCTGTGAAGGAAATCATACAAAAGAGAAATAAAAGTTAACATAAGAAAGTTCTCGTAAGAAGAAAATATACATTTTGTAAGTAGCATAACAATAAACTACCAAAAAACTCAGTGTCACTGAAAAATGGAGTAGTTAAGCTGGTTGGATATGATTATGGATGAGATGCATTCTTTTCAAATATGATCTGAGGATAGATTTGAATTTAAGTATGATGAAGCTCTGAATTTCTTTTAAACAATTATAAAACCTGGGACTAGCACTGGCTGGAGCACATCCCGCCTTTTTCCATGCTGGCTTACAGGCTGGCTGCTGTACTGGAGTTATCCATCCTGGCTGCCCGATGCCTGTGTGCTGCCTAAGGAGCCCGTGGGTGGAAAGGAAGCTTAGGGGACAGGTCATGTCTTAAATCAAACTCAGTATTAAGTTTGCATGTCATTAATTATTTTTCCTTTACCACGTTACTTTTTTTCCTTATGTTTCCCCTTTGTATTATAAATCCCAGGTTCATTAAAAACATTGGCTGGCACAATACTCAGTTTAAAAGCAACCGAGAATTTAATCAAGCAAATCCTTTAATTCACTCCTCTAAGCTATACCTGATTATACAGTATAATATTTCTGGGACAGATTTCCAAAGGTGTTTGTGTATTTGATTTCTTTTCAAATAGTTAAATCTATAGAATTTAAATATCAAAATATTTTTCAAAATCTGTTCTTTGCTCATTATTTGTAAGATACTAATTTACCTTCCATCCCCCATACAACTGGCTGTCCCTGTCCCACAGAAAATCTACATTTAAAAATAGACCAGGAAAACAAACAAAAAAACCCAATTCACGTATTTTGAGTTCCTGAGAGGCAAGAAATCTAGGTCCAGTAAGATGATCATAAAACCAAGAAGGAATTTCCTGTTTCCTTCACACAAGAACATCAATATTCATTATATGTTTGCATAAACAGTCAAATTCCTTATTATTTTTTCTTTGCTCATTCATGTATGTTTCTATTTATCTTTCTCATCTCACTCTTAGGGATTCACAATTAAAAAAAAAATGACCTTGCTGTTGCAAACACACAGTAGAGGAGGCCTTGTGTTTTCAGCTGGTTATCTGTCTGAGAGCTGAAAGATGAGCTAGGGTGAAAAACTTTAATATTTCCTTGTGGTGACAAGAATTGATTCTGGGCTCTGTGGCTTAACTCCAGCTATGAGACAGTCTGATGCCAGAGCTTCTGAACAGCCCAGTTTTGACTTGACAGTATCTAGATTTATACTTCTTTTATGTGATTTTTAAAGTAAATTACTAAAAATACTTAAAAACTTTGAAGCAGAAATTTTGAAACACCAGAATTTTTTAAATTACTAAACAATGCCATTTCTACATTCTTAGCAGCACCATACATTATTTAGAGGCACAACAATCATGATTTTTGTATTATTGAATGGGACTAGGATGAAATTTTGAAATTCTGCCTGACAAAAGGAAAAAAAAAGAGAGGAGAGGAGAGGAGAGGAGAGGAGAAGAAAGAACATTATTTTCTGCTTAATACTTTTAAGCCACCACACAGGCAGCTGAAACATAAAGAAAGAATGAGATCAAGAGATGTTAAAAAATACAGTATTATCCGTATGTCCAGAAGTGTCTGTTATTACCATATTGAGAACATAAATATATAAATACTCCAAAAGCTTCTACACCTTTAGAATTCCCTACTGTGTTCTTGAAGACAGTGCCACAATTTATTAGGGGTTCTTAACCTTATTTAAATTTCAGAATACTCAATTAAAATTTGTAATTATCATCTTGACTGTCATGACTTTAGTAACTTTGGAACAAAGAGTCACATTTACATCAAAAGGGATGAAATGCTGATGTTTGCTTTTTTTTCTCCTCCTGCCCTTTGCTTTTGTGTGGTTTAAGTTCACCAGTGAATGGTTTTGAAATTTCTCAAGCATATAAACTTATTATAAGCAATGACCAAAAGAAAGGTCATTAATTGTGGTTTCTGCTGATTTTTATTCATACCGTAACAAAAATAATTGGAGGCTTGCTGAGAAGTATAAAACTGTATCAAGGGGCACACCTTGAGGCATTGTGAATCTAATGAGTAAAGCAAGCAATCACCACCATTTTAGAGTGTCTCAGCTCTGGCAGGATCTTAGTATGTGCTTGTTAATCAAATGAATTCTGAGACAACACCTTTTTAGGTGAAAAATGTTGGGGAACTGTCATGCTGTTAAAACACCTTAAGAGTGGGGTACCACTCCAAAAAGCTGAGGTGCTAGCAGTAAGGGCTGCTCTCTCTGTCTCTTCCTCTCCTGTGCCTTCCCTCACTCATTCCACGAACTCTGTCTTTTGCATGTGTGCAGTAACAGATAAGTTCAATACTTTGGGCAAAACAAAATCCAAGTGTGCTTTTGAGAGAGAAGACTGAAGGCTGCATCTGTTCAGTCCTATGCCTAATACTAGGGGAGCTTTACCTCACTGCCTGGCTCTGAACTGGAGCTAAGATGTGCTGCCAAAGACATCTTTTGTTTGTTTGTTTGTTTGTTGCTTTGGTGAATATGAAATGGAATTAAGACGAGCTAGAGTATGATGGAGGTTCTCAGGAATATGAGATATTAACCTATCTGCTACTAATTTGCCTCCAATCAAAGGCTACCTCTTCCATTTAACAGATACCCAATCCCACTCATGACTGAAAGCTTTGCCATAGAGTTGAGAATCTTTTTGGTTTTATCAAGACATGATAAAATTCAATTTGTATTCAGTAATGAATGAAACACCAAGAATTATAAACAAGCCATTTCAAACCTCTTTATTCCATTTTCTAATGCTTCTAGGCTTTGAGAAAAAAAAAATCACAAAAAGACAATGAATTCAAGGGAGATAAATAATGAAAAAAAAATATTTTTCATTCTGCCACTATTTGGAACTATATATATTTTTTTAATGACAAGTGACTAATCCAGATAAGAATGTACAGTCATACCACACACATCATAAGAGTTTTGCAGCAGGTAAGATAACCAATACTATGTGGGCAAATATGGGCTTAATTTGCTACTTTCTTGAATAATTTTCTTCTGATTTGTTCTGTTGGATAGTCTATTTTCCTTTCACTTTTAAGCATGGATATAATTTATTAGTAGGATATTTAGACTATTTTGAAATACTAATATCTATTTTCCTCTTTTTGTATTCATGGCTTCCCATTTCAACAAAATATGTCAGTTATGTGACAGTATGAACACTATCAAATGATACTTAGGCAGGTGAAGTGAAGCAGCAGTAGAAGCTTGAGCCCTCGCTGACTGGATGACTCAGACTCTATTCCAGTTCTCTCTATAAGAGAATGAATACATGTTCTTATTTTTCAATGTTCATAATATAATTTTTTTCTTTCATTAATTGCTCATGGATGCCATCAGACACCTCCTTCAATTATGTCTATTGAAGAATTTCTCTGCTTGGACAAAGTTTGCAATCTCAAAAGTGAACCGTCAGATTGACACAAAGCATTTGACTTCTTCCCTTTATGGCACCCACTTAGTGCAATTAGCTTAGCTCACTCTATAACATTCCTTGAGAATTAGGAATCTAAGGACAGCATTACTCAGTTCAGGACTCCCTTTTATCCCATTATTCACTGAGTCCTTCATTTATTTCCTTTCTCTCTTGAGTTATAGTGTACCAGATTTCTCACTTTCTATGAGAAACTTCTAATTATCTCATTAAGCATTTCATGAAGTAACATAGAGAAAGGTACTCTGTGGTGTGCTGGTTTTATTTATAGAAGATGTCTCCATCTACATTTCAAGGTTGTTCCACTTAGTAGTGGGAAATTAAATAAACCACTGTTGATGTGAGAAAGTCAGGAAAAAAAATGTTGTGTAGTCCAGGAAGTGGGATACTCACCTGAGTATGAAGGAAACTTTATTGCTTTGATCTAATAATATTTTTACTATTATATAGTGCATACATCAAGGCCAGAAGCTGTAAAAAATTGTCTGCACAATCTCTCTCATTTGGATTGAAAATATCACTCTTTCCAGAATCTGACATCTAAGGCAAAGGGAAGAGAATGATCTAAAAAAGATAAACATCAAAAGAAGACATTGAAAAAAAATGTTTCATGTATTCCCAGTGAATACACTCTTTTCTGAACTCTGGGGTTCAAAGAGGGGACCTATTTTGAAGAACCTAAATGATTAGGCATATTCAAAAAATGCCCATCAATGCCATCCCAGGAAATGAAAAAGAAAAATCCAACAGGATGTAATCATAAGGCACATATCAGTGCTGTCAAAAGGAACTGCCTTCAATGTCACAAGAGAAGATGGTGAAGCCTGATGATCGGTGATGAGAGAGGATAGCTGGTAGCTAGAATGAGGAAAACGCAGCAAGAGAAAAGTCAGAAAAAGAGAGAGAAGCTTAATGAAAGTATGAAATGTAAAGGATGAACATTTTGGGAAGTCAGAGAGCTGAAGTAAAGCATCAGGGCAAAGGAAGTGAAAGTGAGCAAATGGATTATTTAACAAAAAAGCCAAGGAAAAGTGTGGGATGCTGAGGGAAGCACAGAGATTGAAGCCGAAATTAGAGAGGAAAGCTGAACTATAGTGAGATGATTGGCAGTTATAGGACATGGCCACAGCTGTAAAGAAGAGAGAAGACTTCCTGCAAGTGCTGTAAATGAAAGGAGAATTGAGAGGGTTTGCAGGAAATGATGAGGGGAGTGTCCCAGTACCAACAACGTGATCTGGTCTACAGTGGGTAGATGAAATGAAAAGATAAAATATTCCAGGTTTCCATAAATCAGAGGATTCTATGTTAGTAAAATTGCTGTGAATGGCTGTGTTTTGGTTCCATTTTATTTTATTATAATTTATTCTAAGGATGAAGGAAATGCCCCAGACAAAGGAAAAGGATAATAGATATGGCCCTAGAAATGACAAAACAGCTCACACGTGGTGAAGGTTCTGCAGAGGATAGGTAAGTGTGATGGGAATAATAGGCATGCAAGATGGCACTTGTAGAAGAATATAATGTCAGAAAGCTGATTGAAAAACTCTGGGTATGGGAATCTGGATTCTTACTTGTTTGAAAAGGAGAACAACAATGAAAAACAGAAAAAACCTAAGTATCTTGAGTCTGTAAAAATATAAAGGTGGTGGGTATAGTACTACATTGTGAGAAGTTTACATGGTATACTTATTCTGAACATGGATGTGGATAAGGCAAAACACATACAAAAATGCTGTGGAATAGGTAGACGTTACTGCAGCATCTGTGAGCCATCAAAAGCTTTCATGGAAAACAAAAAGTTGACAGTTTATTTTTTTCCATGCTTCTGAAATTGGATTATTCTGGATCTCACCCAGTGTGCTCACAAAAGCAAAAGTTACTGGTAATCCAACAGTTGAGAAGTCATGAAAGTTCTCTTAAGGCATATCAGACTTGAAAAATTAGGTGCAAAGTTGAATGAAGTTGCCTTAGTTGTATGCCAGCTGAATGAGGTTTCTGGATTCTAAAGCTGTTCTAACTGACAGAACTGTCATGGATAAAAACCTTCTTGTCTATGTGATTCTTCGCACTGAAGAGGTATCAAAGCAGCAAGCATCACTGGGTAGGATCTTAAGTGTGTCCTTTAATGAAATCTAAAAGCTTTGCTGTGGGGACCTCTGTGGTGGCCTATAAGGCCAAAGAGCAGAAGCCTCAATCTCCTCCTGAAAGGCAGCAGCCGGGAGATCTCTGGTTAGGGTGAGCGGATTGGCTCCTCCCAAGATCCTTTGTTCCCTTATCATTATGAATGCACCTTTCGTTACTGCTATTGGTTTTGTATCTCTCCTCCTCTTATCTACCCTGTATGTCTCCCCTTCCAGAATGTTCTCCCTTCCCCGCTCTCTCATTGCTCCCCGTTCCTGGCCACTCCTTCGGGTTTCCCTGTTGGCCCCTGTACCCCAACCCCGCCCATGCACCGCCCCTGTGCCCTGAGACCATTGGCCCTCCTGCTCTCTCCGCCCTCCTCGTCCCCATACAAAACCCCACGGCCCTGCTGTGTCTTTGTCTTCGCTTCTGGGACCCTTCACGCCATGTAAATTAAAGTTCTTCTGTGGAACCTCATGTGAAGACCCTCCCTCAACTCCTTTATCTCCGCCAGGCTGCCGGGCTGTGCTCTCTGAGAAGGTTGCGGCTTGCTACACCATGCCAGGCCTAAAAACGCACCGCAACACTTTCCATCTCAGTTTGATGTACTTACACATATTTTACATGTGCTCAGTATTTCACAGCATGCCAACACTTTACCCTGTAACTGAAAGATGGAAGTTTCTGCTACAAGTTACATTCAAATACTGGAAGTACAAAGCTCGTATTTTTAACTGAACAATCAGGATTACAGATTGTCTTCACTTTTCAGAAAGCTGGACACACTCAAAAATAACCAGAACTACCTGAAATTGTCCCTGATCTGATTTACTGTAGCAGGTGGCCTAGATAAACTCTACAGATCCTTTTCAGCCAAATTGTGATTCTGTAGTTCTCAGGTATTTCTGTGAAAAAACACTTTGATTTGTGTCTGCAGAATAATCAGACAACCCTTCAGTTTATTCTTAATGAAACATGATTTTCAGAGAAAAACTCTAGTTGATACATGTTTAGAGGATATAATTCAGATTCTGGACTTCAGTTTTCCATAAAGAATCAAGTTATTTTTTGTACTAAAGATGAAATCATTATGTTTACCCAGCACAAAACTCCCTGTATGGCAAATCGTTGTTCTATTGAATAAGTGCTGGATTCTGGATCTAAATGTCATCTAGTTAATAATATCTTGTTATTCATATAAAATAGCATTTTACCTTTAAATCTTAAGTTTATAAAGTGCATGTTTGGTTATGGACACATTACAGTAGGATTGCAACACTGTTTTCTGCAGACGTTTCTGTAAGCCATAAATAAAAAACTATTGCATCACTCTACTTGTTCTTGACTGTCACTTATTCCAAAAAAACAATGTTGAGGACAAAAGCCAACTCTCAAGGTGCTGCAGAACTGTAGTACAGGGATTGAGCTCCATCTTGTGGAAGAAAGAGAAGATTACAGCACATTCCTTTTTCCACTTCAGAGAAATTATTGTGAAAAGTATAATTTGATTAATTTCTTGTTGAAAGTTTCCCTTGTTAAGTTTTGAAAAGTTAGGGAAAAAATTACCATGATACATCACATTAATATGATACATTACAGCTAAAATTGTTGAGAGATAGAGCAATGGGACATCATGTTTTGGTGAACAGTTTCTTTAATGCAGGAGATGACAGAAGCATTGTCAATTGAACTGTTAATATTTTTAAATATACATATAAACATTGAATTTCAGCACTCAGGCTTTTAGGTCCTTTAATAATTCACTTTATCCATTTGCTGAAAAAAAAAGTCACTTTCCAGTTATACTGTAGATGCATTTAACAATATTTATGAAAATAAATGAATGTATTCTCAGATGAGCATACAGACATTCCTATAATAAGATTTAGTAATCTGTTCAATTAAACTTTTCTATTGAAGAATGGTAATGTTAGTATTAATGGTAGCTGAGGGAGAAAAAGTCATTATATGTTCATGGCACAGTGTTAAACATAAAAATGTTTTTGAGACTGAAGAATATTCTCTTTGACTTTAAAAGAAATACCACTGAAAGGCATTCAATGCTGTATTCTATGTGCAGAATTTTTGCATATATAATCACTCATGCATACACATATATGACTGGAAAATCTAGACTATATATTTTGTGCAGCTGTAAAGATGAGATCATCTGACATTGGGTTTTCTTATTTGGGCTAATCCAAGAGTAAAGGCAGGGGGATAATTTTTTTTTTTTTCAAAATCAGTCCACTTATATCTAGGCATCAAAACTGCACAAAAGCACTTTGTGGGTGTTTATAAAGTGTCAAGCACACAACTTTTGTATGAGTCGTAGTGACTCATACAAAATCTGTCTCTTTCTAGCTAAATACCTTTCCAAACCTGGCTTTAAAAATTATGTACCAATTGAACTTTTGAAAAACCTCTCCCTGTGATTGTAACTTTAATTTTTAGTGGTTCCTTTGAGAGTGTCTAGGAATTTCAGTGAAACAAATGTTCCCAAAACTCTTACCTGTGTTTCAGCTTTGTCCTTGTTTATGTAACATTTCTAAAATAAAGGCTGTCTCGCAGGTCATTGGGTGTCACTTTGGCTCAGCACTTTGCACAGAATCATAGAATCATTACGATGTAAAAGGCCTCCAGATAATCAAGTCCAACCTTTGACCTCATACCACCAAAGACACTAAAATATTATGAAGTGCCACATCCATTGTTTTTTTAAACACTTGCAGGGATGGTGACTCCATCACTTCCCTGGGTGCCTGTACCAATGTTTTATCACTCTTTCAGTGAAGAAATTCTTCCTAATACTAAACTTAAACCTCCTCTGGTGCAACTTGACATCATTTCCCTTTCTCCTATCAGTAGCTCCCTAAGAAAAAAGCCTCCACCACCTCACTACAGCCTCCTGTCAGGTAGTTGTACAGAGCAAGGTCTCTCTCCCCCGAGCCTCTTTTCTCCAGACTGAACAACCCCAGCTCCCTCAGCGACTCCTCACAGGCCTTACATTCCAGAACCTTCACCAGCCTTGTTGGTTTTCTCTGCAGCTCTGTGTTTCTGTGTGCCAAAGGTCATAGATGTAACTTTGCAGTGTGTGTGAGCAGAGAATAAAAAAAAAAACCAAAAAAAACCCTAAGCCAAAAACTTGTAGCTTCTTTTCTCCTCCTCCCTCTGTCCTTTATCCACGTGAGCTAAGTGAAGACTGGCTGGTTTTGCAATTTTTGACAGCAGTGATATCAGTCTCAAAAGGATTACCAACTTTACTGGAGACATGGTTAGAGTTTGGGGAAATTATTTTTGTCCACAAAACTGCTTCACATATACTCCTTAAGTGAATAAAGAATAACAAAATAATAATAACAATAGTAATAGTAACAAAACCACCACCAACAACAATAATTATCATTAAAGTAGACAATGAAAATTTGTACTACACAAAAGTTTCCCTTTAGGAACACTATTTATTTCATTCTTGCTGTGTATATGCAAATTCTTCTCAACATCTTTGGAACAATTTACTTTTATAACACTTCCTTATGCAAGTATTAAAACTGATGCCTTTTTTATTTTTTGCCAAATTACCTCATGATATTCTGTCTGTGCTCTTAAAACTGCAAAGTGTCTCAAAGAGATTGAAGCCTAAGGGGTAGATGAAACTTATGTTATAACTGGTACTTGCCTCCCCAAGTAAGTAGAAAATGTGTTATGGAGCCAGAGAGGACTGATGTTTGCAAACAACTGTATTTTCTAAATGCAAGGGATTTAACAACAAGTATATATGCTAAATGATAATCAAGTTTAGATTGACTTTTATTTTTCTGTATTTCCCTTTATTAGAGAAGTTTTGCCAAAATTTTTGCAAAATTTTGTGATTGTTTTCTACATTCTTTAATCTTTTTCCCCAAACATGTAAATAATAATATCTCTCTGAGATTTTTGTCTACCTTTCTTTTTTTTCTTGGAGGTAATTGTCCTTTAAAAACCCAGAGTAATTCTAGATGAATTGTGATGGAATACTCCTATTTCTGACAGTTTTATTACGTTATCCAGTTTCTCAGTTGATGCTCTTTGGTGCAGTGCCAATAAAATACTTTAGATATAATTCAGTTGATCAATGTCTAAATTAATTTTTTATTTATCTAGATGTCTTGACAAAAGATCAGTGCATGAATTAAGTAAAGTACTGTAAGTAGAAATTATAGAAAATTAGAGGAAAACCTTTCTTCCAAACTCCGCAGTACAAGGAGTTTATGATCAGTGGGATTAATGCAGTGCCTCAAATAACCTGGAGAATGTCTGAGGTGTCTGTTTGCTCTCTCTCATGTTTGTGATTCAGGAAGCTCTAAGGTTTCATGTAGAAAAATCATTTTTCTCTAGTCAGAGAAAAAGGAATTTCTGTGAACTTCTGCCTTCCTCTTAAGCGCAGGCTCTGGTCTGTTTTGTAAGAGCATTCCACTGTTTATTCCTATTTGATACTCTATAATCTTAAATCCTTAGGATTAGTCTTTCTTTTCTCATGTTGTACATTCAAAAAGGAATACAGAAAGTGACCTTGTGAACCTGTTACAGAGTTAATTTTTTTACAGTAGCTGTGGGGGCGTGGATGTGAATGTGTCTAAGAGGTAATTCTGTAACACCAAGGCCAGGGGTAAGGGACATGTCAAAAAAAATAGGAATATATGGATATAATGGCTGTATGAGAAGATGTATGTCTTCTTTAGGGATAGGAATAAGAAAGTGGATGGACCAGACCTTAGGTTTGGGGCATAGTTTCATTTATTATTATCCTGAAGGCTTTAGACCACATAGTTTACTTTCTTTTGAAGCTTTATCAAAGGCTTATGTTTTAGGTGCTGAATTCAATGATTCACTTTACATTCAAAGGCATACCTAGATGTGTGTGAGAGAGGAAGGGAGTCCTCCTTATTTGCAGTGACATGTGTACAGGAACCAATGTTTTCTCCTTAAATTTATCTTGAGTGAGAAGGAAAGCAACCTCTCTAGAATGTAGGATTGATGCACCTGAAATGATAGGCAACTAAAATGATAGGCAAATGCTTAGAGCAGAACATGATGAAACATAATCGTCTGCAGCATCCATTTGATTCTAGCTGTGCTGCCTGGACTTAAGCTGCAGGTGCCTGACAAACGTGGCACGGCTGACACAATTCCAGTACACAGTTATGTGATCAGTTTCTCTTGAGGGCTCTTTTGCAAGCTTAGTGTGCTTGAAATGAAGCAGGTGAGTTAATCCTTTTCATCCCAGAGCTCTCTACCAGCAATGCAGCTGATAAAGACTTCAGGCCTTATCAGTCTCAAGTAGGATTATCTCTTCCACTTTTAAATTAGGAGTGTTTTAGCACTTTTTTAAAGCAAATGGTTTCACAAGTCAAGCAGAATATGATTACCTCCAATGTCTAAAATAATCTACATTCCTGAGAGATTCCCTCCCTGCCCCCCCTCTTCCCACACCCCCATCCTCCTTAAATACCTTGAGCTGGAAATTACCTCTAGAACAAACCAGGGCAGTGCAGGTTCACATTCTGAGGAGCACAGTATCCTCATCAGCTTGGAGCAGGGAAAGTTCCAGTCTGAAATCAGAGGTTGCCCTGGAAAAGCTATGTAAAATGTGTCCCAAGCAGCCAATTCTTTTAAAATGGATTTGTATTATTGCTTAGTCATTAAAAAAAGAAAGAATAAAGAAAAGAGTAAGAGTGCTATCCAGTTGGATTATATTGAATAGTACTTGCTGAACAAGGTAGTTTGGCAGAGACAAGTATCATTTTGTCCCTATACATAACAATCATCTGACACAGACTCCAAGGAAGGATGAAAAATACTTTTTTTATAAAAATACATTTTCGGACATTAAAGCTGCTCAGAATTGAGACACTCATTAAGTAGTACCTCACTTCATGTAAAAACATCTGTTCTTGTACTTCAATATCGACTTCTAGGAAATATTTCATATGACAATTCCTAGGAACAGATTGTGCTTTCAATACTGTATGTTGTATGATATGTGCTGAGTGTGATTTCCAGAGGTATTTTGGTTGTAATGAACTTAAAGTCAGTATGGATTTTATGTAAGCAAGAAAGAATTGGACATTATATGATATTCTAATGTATCAAGTCTGTAATGCAATTAATATGTACTGTAATAAAGATATAGATTGATTTGTCATCACTCCAAGTAAAAGCACCTTCTGGATTAAAAACCTGTTCTGAAATATGTAACAGATGGTGATAGGATGAAATTCACCACAAAAACAACATTATTTTCTCTATAATTAGTTGCATAAATGAGTCATATTTAGTTTTGAATAAATACAACAGCAGCTGTAACTCTGTATATATCCTAGTTTTACACTCAATTTATACTGGCATTATGGAAACCTGAAATTTCCTAATAATTTTATTTAGAATAAATAAGAAGTCAAAAGCATTTAAAAAAAAATTTAGTTTACTAAGTCTTTTCTAAAGGAAATAAAATATCACTCTTTTTATATAGTCTATTTATTTTTCTTAATCAAAACTATTCATCTGTGAACTAACCCTAGTTTCAATCTTCGTTGTGTCAGCCTTTACTTTTTTTATTATTATTATTAGTAGTAGTAAGTCTACATTAATTAAACCACACTGAAATATAATTAGAATGAACTGGAAATAAAATACAAATATCAAGAATTTTTAAAAACATCAGTGTATTAAGCACCAATATGTGGTGTATAAAAAAAATATGTTTTAACATATTAGAATGTGTACAAATACATGTATTGATAGAAATAAATATACCTAAATATATGTATATATGCAAAAACACGCACGCGCAAATGTGACATAGACTTTAAAACTTTTTAAAATAAAGATATTTTAAAATATTTATGGTTGTATTCTTGTTTGACTGAATTGTGGAAATTGCTTCCCTGTAAATTTCCATGTACAATGGTGCTGATATATAATCTGTTTAATGACTGTTTTCATAAACTCACGGAAAGATTCAGTTTGGGTGGGAGGTCTTGAGGTCACCCTGTTGTAGGTCTGGTTCAAAGCAGGAGCAGTTGGACCAGGGCTGTGTCTAACCAAGTTCTGAAAATCCCTGAGGACAGAGACTCCACAGCCTCAGTGCACCCTGCTAGTGCTTAACAATCTCCCACAGAGTTAAAGACAATTACTTGAAAACAGATTGATATAAAGGTCTTCGGAACTACGAGAGTTTCCGCTGTGGGGGGGTTGTTTGTTTGTTTTGTACATAATTGGAAAAATTGAAAAACACATTCATCTTGAAATTAAGGGGAATTGCTGAGAAATTATCCATGCAAACAAAATCAATTCTCATTTGGAAGTGTGATGCAAATTATTATAACATGCTGGGATCATCATCACAAACTGAAATGAATACAGAAACTATTATTAAAAACTAAAAATGCTAAACTGATTATAGCTCAGCAGCAATATAGTGCACCTTTGTAATCAGTATTGAAGGAGAAAAAAACTAAACAATGACTAAAATAAGTTGGAAGCCAAATACTATCCTCATTATCACATTATTTTTTTTTAATTAGATGATTTATGTTTTAGCCATTAACTGCTCATTGCAGAAAATTGGATACACAGTTGTTCTTCCTAGTAATGTGCAGTGTGAAAACAAAAATCATTCTTTTCCTTAGTTGCTAAATTGTTGTAGTTTGTTTTTACATATCCACAATATAACCTAATTAGAGAAACAACTGGTCTTTATTTTTGTTAACAAGTTCTCAGAAATTCTTCACAGATGGGGATTGTATCCATGTGTTTGGAAGAAGCACCTGGCAGACTGACTAATAAATGTCTTGTATGATTTTTCCAATGATACTATTCAAATAATTCTAAGACATCCTTTAGTACAAGTAACAATAAAGTTGCAATTTTTGAGGAAAAGAAAACTTCTCATAACTACATCTCAGAGCCTACCTAGCCCTGGAAAAGGCTCAGACTTTTAAAGGGGCATTCCTGTTCCTCTAAAGAGCAATACTTGAGAATTTATTTTGTCTGATCAACAGATTTCTCCAGGGACATCTTCTAGTCCAGACACCACAAAATGCTAGTGATAGAACACACAACAACATCTAACAGAACCCAGCAGTTTGAAAATTAGGCTGTCACCAAGGTTGTGGGAGATAAAGGCTCAGTTTTTTCCCATTGTTTAAGCTAGTGCTCTTTTCTGGTTGAGAAAATGTTTCCATCACATTCAGCTCGACCCTGTTTTCTACCCAGGCTATTTGCTTAAGCACTGAACAAGTACATGACAAGAGACTAGCCTAAGTGAAAAGCTCTAGAAAGGATTTAAGAACTGTAAATCCTAATCTAAAAGAATTTGTACATGACAAGTTTAAAGCTATGGTTGATAAAATAATTTGTCTAAGTCCTAGTTTTCCAAACTCTCTCATTGTCTTACCACTTCTTAAACTATGCTAACCCATTTCTATTTGACTTCAACTTCTAGCCCGAGTTTTAAAATTCCACATTCCAAGAATCTTAGAAACATCTATCTTCTGTTAAGATCTGTGGTGGCAGAGAACCTCAGTGTTCTTCTAAGTAAACATTACAAGGGATTGTATCTAGTAGTGTACAGGACAGAACCTCTCAAAAATAGAGCTAGACTGCTTATTTTAAAACCTACATAAACCACTCAAAAATCAGTGCAAAACCCTTTGACTGGGTTTAAAGTTTTAAATTATTATGATAATCTGTCTTTCAAATTGAACTTTTTTTTAGTCATTTATTGTTAAATATTTACCAAATAGAAAGACTCAGTCATAATGATCTCAAAATTCTGGTTTTTTAATTGCCCTGGAAGAAATCTTTGGCAATACTATCTAGGCTGCTCCAGGTAATACTGTTCTCTTTTGATTCTGATACATAATTGTGATGCAGTAAAATATAAGAATCAGAACAGATGGAAGAAAGAAAAAAGAGCACAGCTTCATAGCTTACTTGTTAGCTTATTCATCAAGAAAAGGAAATACTTGGGTTCTGAGAAGTGTTTCTGGACTGTGTTGATCATGTATATCCTATTTTACAGAAAAAAGGAAACATTTATTTTCCTCATCACCACCTTTTTCTTTAAAACAGGAGGTTCTTAACCCTGAAAATTTCAGCCTAAAAGTTCCCTTTAAGTGACTGAACAGAGTATTTCTCCTCCCACTGTAATGATGATTTCTCTCCTTTTCCTTGGTTCCTAGTTCATCTTGGCTTTTTTCTTTTTTTTTTCCCCCACAAATACTCTGTGTAGTTATCAGAGTTTATTTGCCAGATATGAAATCCATTCAAGGGTTATCAAGGGTACAAAGGACCATTAGACTGCTCTATTTGACCAAAGGGATGTGGCTTTCAGAAGCAGTAATTTGAGAACAATCTCCCCTTCCATTCTTCCCAGGATAAGTATTTGTGGGTTAAAGACAAACGTCAAGAAATAAGGTCAAATACATAAAAGAGTGCAAGGATACAGATGGAGGGAAGCAGTCTTGTGTCATTAGATAATGATTAGCTTCTTGTCTCTTGGAAAGATAAGATGTCTCTTGTTTTAAAATTTTTTCTCCATCCAAAACTGTCCAGGCAGAATTGGGTGTCTGTACTGCCCATAGTACAATGAGATCGAGATGTTTTTTCAGCCCTGTAGGGATTTCAGTAATAAAAATTAATAACAGCACTATCCATTTCAGAGAACATGAAAATTAAGTAAAGTTTAACTGCCACTGAGGAGTAATCTCAGAGATTTAGACAAACTGTCCTTCTAATAAGGCTCATTGTTATGTCTTAAAACTTCCTAAACGAAATGCCAATGAACATTTAAAATATCAGTGCACTTCATTGCACTCTCTGTCAGTGAAATTGCTTTGAGATCACTTATTGGCATTTTTCTGCAAAGCACATTATTATAATTTCATTAGTGTTGGATTTTAATCTATCATGTTGGATGTACCTTTGAATTGAAGTTGATTATGGAGTAGCATACTCTATTGATGGACTACCACTATCTTTCAAACTTCAAGGTTTCCTGTCAAACATTTGAAATGGCAGGCATTTACGGTTCTCTTTTTGGTTTTTTGGGTTTTGTCCTGAAACATAAATCAGCTAAAAAGGAAGGCTTGACTTTTAGACAAGTAAATCTAGCACAGCACTATGCAGTTGTTGAATCCAATTTGCAAAACCTCGCTTCAACGGCTTGACAAACTTGATATGCAATTAAACTACTGCCCTGGGAAGCTCCAAGTGGAGTGGAAACTCCATTCAAGTCTGTGGATATTTCAGCAGTGACTTAAGTTGGTGTTGGGGTTTCTAATACACGTCTTGCTGCTGATTCCTTTTAGAGAATGGTAAGCAGGTTAAGCAATGCTGTACTTCAGGGACTTAAGGGATGCTCTCAATAAAACATGCCATCTAGCCAGAGGAGTAGGTTTAAGCTTTGGTTCATTTACATATCCTATTCTGTAATATATGATGGCTATGTGTGGGAAATAGGCCTATGAAATCAAATTACTCTTCACTTAAGATTTTCAAATTATAGGCAACACATTTTATTAAGTGAATATGGCAATTTTTCCTAGTTAAAATACCGTTTCCAGCCAATTGAAAGAGATGGAAATCAGTATCACCCTATGAATTGCTGTTCATCATCATGCTTGTTGAAGTATGACATAAGACTGCACAGAATCTGAGCAAACCTGCCTAAACTCTTGTTATTCTCAAATAGCTTTCAAAAAATTTTTTGTATGTGTCCTTAAATATAGTAGATATTTTTCCTTCACTACTCACTCTGGGAGTGTGTTCCATAGTCTGACTCTTCTAATAGTTAGCAATCTCCTAATTTCCAGTCTAAATTTATTAATTGCCAATTGCCAAGATCATCCTTTAGTTTAAAAAGTTCTTTCTCCTCCTGGGCATTTTGCTACCCTGCTCATTCCTGGAGTATTTGTAGAGAGCAATCATGTCTGTTCCCATTATTTGTTCGAGTTTCTGCTTTTTTAAGTGTGCTGTAAATCACACAGTGTTGCTGTTGGTCCCTGATTAGATTGCTGAACCTCTTAAAGCAGGATGAGGGCTGTTAAAACCAGTTAAAAATACTTGCATCCATACTTGGGGAAATAGTGTCCTGTAGGCAAATATCTATTTGTAAGGAGTGCATTGAGCCTGAAGGCGATGCTACTCATGGATTTTAATCTTAGCAGCAGCTTCTTTATATCTAAAGAATGACACCTGCCATGTTCAAAAATACCTGCAAATGGAAAGCTTTTTGTAGCAACCAACCTTCCTCAGCAGCTACCTTTGCTGACACAGAAGTAGGGCAGGGAGGGAGAGGGTAAGAAAGATAAAGGATACTATTTAGCTGGTGTTAAAAACTATTCATTACCATCATCTGCTTCAGTGCATTTTAATAGCTTTGAATCCTTTTAACTCTTTTCTGAGTGAGTGTTTTCCCACCACAAGCTTGCAGTCCATTGCTCTCTGTACAAAGAGACACCTGTTTGATCTATGTCTAATGAAATCTTGCCTAAACCTTTAAAGCAAACTATTGATTGAACAATTATACTTCATTTATACTGAAGTGTTATCTGTCCTCCCATTCAGTCCTCTGTTTCTTTATCTGACATTCTATAGACCCTTGTTATAACTCTATTTATAAGAACTGACACACTTAGACTGTAAATCAATTTTCCATTTTCATTGTATTGGAAAATTGCTCTTCAACAGAATTTCCTCCCTCAAAGGACAGGTTCAGTGTAGCCCTTACATTTAATTGACCCACCAGGTTTGCTACTGAAGTCCTTGCCAAAGTTGCCCAAGTGAAGTAAGCTGCAATATTCTTATTGCTGAAAAAGCTATTTTACTCTAAAATTATTGTTGAACTTTCTCACCTTTAAAATAAATGTGTATTAGGCTGGTTTGTGTGATACTGAAATTATTTCCTGGTTCAAGACCATTTTGAACTCGTACATCCTAGCTGATATTTTTTCTTTCAGGTCTTTGAAATGACTGGGAGTACCCATCTCCCTACAATTTAGGGGCATTTATATTGATAATTAATTTATTAATTAATCAGTTTAAGTATTTTCATTAACATGTTAAGAGCACTACCCGGAAGAATTTGCCATTTCATTAAACTCTTTAGAGAAGACTGAGCTATCCTCTGAATCTAAAAATTTCATAACAATATCCAGGCTGTGTCATGGAACAATTCCTCATTTCTTATGACACAATCCTAAGCCTTTCAAGACAGAAACATCCCAGGACTTGCTTCTCAAGAGTTATGGGGGGAAAAAACATAAAAGGAACACTTTAATAATATTTTAGGTACGTGAAAGCCATTACTCCACAAAGATATTTACTAAATCAAAAAGACTGTGAGGCCTTTCTGAACAATGGGTCTTTTCACAATCCTCTGGTCGGTCTGGTTGGTGTGCACCAGCCCCGGAATGCTGTCTTCAACAAAGCCATACAGGAGCACCAGAATCTACTTATGTTATTTTCAGTACATAACTAATCTTACCAAATTTCTTTTTCTTATTTGTTATGTGAAAAAAAAACCAAATTAAACCCTACCTACAATTTTGATCATTTTAATTCTTGAACATTTTCTGAATATAGATATAAAAAATATATATTTCATTTGTTTTCTAAGTACAATATTGTCATATGAGGGAAGGAAATGTTTTACTATAATTATTTATGGATTTTTACTACTTTTTGAGATCATGATGTTCTTTGCAACTGTTAATCCTTACTTGGATCAGTGTTATTTACCATCTTTGAAACAGCAGCACTTTAATTAGGACATCACAAGGTTTCTTCATTTCCAATGAGAATAAGTCTGACTTTCTTGTTAGTTCTTCTTGAGTCTTAGAAGCCTGGTATCTGTTTGACTGTGCTCTATCACATTAATGATGGCATGAAAGGTATGAATAAATATTAACATGGTTGGATCTAAGAATTTCAGCTTCAGATCATTAATTTCAAAGTCCTATAAACTGTTTGTAGTCACTACCGAGATTTTGAAATATATTATCTCTATAGCCTCTGCAAAGCATACAGAGTGGGAGTTCTCAGGTGGTCTTAAGTGAATGGAAGTGGAAGAATTAAATAAATACAGTTAAGTCTCTGTGGGAGTATGAATGCAGCATGTCTCAAATAAATTTTAATACTTGAAAACTTACGAACTTAAAAGAATATAAAATGTGTGTGAATGACATATTTTTTATACCTATTGGAAAGTAGTACTGAGGAGTTTTTATGAGATTCATTTAGATCACAACAAAACTACAGTTATAACCTTAAAATCCAACTTACTTTCTCTGGGATTTTCTAATAAGCAGTACTGGTTTCCATTTGTTAGTATGGGTTCCCTGAAATAAACACTTGGGTTCAATACAATATTTAGCTTTCTTAAATCTCGTAACTGGAAAATTAATGTGGCACTGGCCCTTTAGGATTTGGGATGCCTCTGCTAATAAAGATTCCATAATGAAGAATACATGTGAAAAAGTCTGATGCTTAAAACAGGAGAAAAAAGTAAAAGAAAAATGTAAAAGAAGGTAAATTATACTGAAGAGAAAAAAATGAACGTTTTTGTTTCAGCATTATTGTTATCTGATGATTCTTTCTTGTGTTTTTTCCTATTTTTCTCTTTTTGAAGTAAAGTTCTGAAAACAAGCAAACAAAAAAGAAAAAAAGGAAACTGTGTTTATCTTTTTTTTTTTGAAACTGTCTTCATTGCCATATTTCTGCTATAATAGTCACTATATAAATAGAGACACTTGAGAATTCTTTCACTTAGAATTATGATGATATATGTACACTGAAGGTTTTGTGAGAGCGTTTCACAGAACAATATAAATTTTCATAAAAATATTTCCTTTCAAATAAAGTCTGGTATCACAAACACAAAAGACTCATTTCCACATTTGAGTAAAAAAGTTGATATATGTGACTAGTACTCACCAGATATGTTTTGAAAACTGAAACTTTTAAAAACCATTAAATCCAAACATTATATTTTAGTCAGAGAAAGACTAGTTGAATTTCAAGATATCGCTTCCAGGAGTCAGAGAATACGGAATAACTTGGACTCATTTGGACTTAAACAGATATACTTGAAAATTTGGAACATTTCAACTGCTATGAGTACTGAAATAGAGAATCTCTTTTCTCCTGCATGTACACAGCAGAGTAGTTGTACTGTAGATGAAGCAAAACAAGCTGCCTGTTGTGATGAAAAAAAGCAGCAAGACATGTTAGATTAAAATTTCTGAAGTTTATGAAAATTTTATTCAGAAGTTTATTAAAACATATTTTTATGAAATTTTAACCGTGAGTTAACTGTTATAATAGTAATTTCATGCTGCAGTGAATTTAAAGAGTTAATTTCAGAAGGGATCCCCCATGTGTCATGCATGCCTATTAACACTCACTGCCTTCTGAAATGAAAAGGAATTTTAGAACAGATGTGAAATAGGATATTTATGTGTATAAACGGCAAAAACAAACCTCTTCAGCTATTTTGCCAGTTGAACCTCAGCTTGCTTTCACAGACATGCATTCAATCTAAGAGAGGTCTTAGGAAAAAGGAAAAAACCATCACCACCAACAGAGA
The DNA here is from genome assembly GCA_013397915.1 of Daphoenositta chrysoptera. Lineage (NCBI taxonomy): Eukaryota > Metazoa > Chordata > Aves > Passeriformes > Daphoenositta > Daphoenositta chrysoptera. The sequence goes on from VZRO01005464.1 coordinate 495,873, forward strand.
AACTATCAGCAGACTAGAAGTTACAGCTACATGGGTTTTCCTAAATTCTTTCCTAAATCCTAAATCTTAGCAGCTGAAACCCTATCTCCTCATTATTTTTTCTACCTTCCATGTAGCATGTGAATTGGTTTTTTGTACATCAATAATATACAGTACTAGGCTTAAATAAAACCTAACAAAAACAAACAAAAAACCAAACAAACAAATAAACAAAAAACCCCAAACCAAACCAAANACATACAGCCTTAGAAGTTGCTGCAGATCATAACAAGTTAACACTGCTTAAGGAAGACGTGGTATCTCTACAGTTCTAAAAGGAAAATACATTGAGATGATGTAATCTCTTGAACTGAGAGTATTTGGATGATGACAGAATGCTGGGGAGTAGTGTTATTATCCTGTTCATATTCTTTTCTCAACATCTGTTTCTGTACAGTTTCAGGAACAGAAGACTGAATTTCACCTTGATGTGGTGTGCTCTTTCTTAAGTTCAACAGAATCATTTTTTTTTCTGCCTTGTATTTTTTATGCTGTTCTACTGACTAAAGATGAGGAAAAAGAAGGGAAACAAAAATGAGGTTGAAAAACATGAGTGCAAGATAGATGAGAAGCATTAAAGATGAGGCAGATAACTCTGTGTGAGTGAATAGGGGCAAGGACTAAGAAGTGGTAGTAAAAATGTTAAGAAGACTACTAGTCACAGAAATAAATATTTCTAAATTCATAGACACAAGGATTGACTGTTGCCTATTCTATCCTTCTAACATTATCCTATGCTCTAGATCAATAGATGCCTACCCCTTTCCTTCATTTTTCCTTCATTCAGGGGGTATGTGTGTACCAAGACATAAGTAAGAAGACTTTTCATCTGCTTTTATAGTGTTGATATTTCAATCATTTGTTTTTCTGCATTTGATGAATGTTATCATTTTATATATTGAATAGACTGGGATAACTGGACATTCATCATTTTCTGACACTTTCCCTATGCCCCTGAACTCAAAGGAGGACAAATAATTCCACCTTCTATGAAAAAATGAGGAAAAAAAATTTAACTCCTCTTTTTGCAGGTGGTAGCCTTCACCTGGGATAATATTCAGTGCCACTACTTGTTTAAGAACTGACATCTATTCTCAGTCGTGTATCCATGACACTCTTAAATCTGAACAAAACTTGAGGTTCTCTCTATATTGTTTGAATTTATTCTCAGAAAAAAAGAAACAAAAACTACCATCTGTGATACTTATCTTGCTGCCAACTGTAGCTCATTGTGTGAAGAGGAAGGTAAATTACAGATATGTTAAATGGAGATGACAATAATTAGAGTCAAGAGATTGGCCTTGGATTATGTCTCTGGTGGCTTAAGCAGATTTTTTAGGATAGAAAGTACTAAACAGTGAAGACTAGCTCATCCTGGGGAAAGCACACCCATGGATGTGTTCATGACTACCAAAGGCTGAACTCACTTTGCCATCCAGGGCTTGGACATCTCAGACAGGTGGAACATATGTCCTGTTCCCTTGAGACCATGGTGCTGATCACAGCTGGACTGGAGACCTTGTCTGATGTGGGCAGCCTATGCAGACTTATTTGTGTGCACTTATGAGACAGAACAGGAATTGCTATCTAACTCTTCTACTCATGCTACATAGTAAATAAATCTTAGGTTTTGTGCTACTGGGTTCCATCACACTTAACTCTCCCTCTGACTGAGAACAAAAACCTTGGCAACACAATGATACCTTATTTACGTATTTCTGATCAGTTATTGTATTACTTGGAAATATATTCACAAGTCCTTACTGCTCCCTTTCTATGTTCTGTGTTTGGGCCTTACAAAAATTGATCATTTACATAGGGAAAATGCAATCTACAGTGAACGTCTATGGGTGGGAGAAAGATCAGCTGATTTCCAGTGTGGTAATTAATAGGGAACAATGGAAAGTAAAGAGTACAAGTTGGAATAGCTGTGAGTGGCAGAAGAGGGCTGTGAGGAGACACATATTTTAAATAACCTGTAGTGTCTTCTAAAATTGCTGTGGAGCCAAGAAGACAACTCTCATTCCTTCCTCTAAGGAAGAAAAGGAGGGGTAGGAGATGACAGATAACTTCAGAGAGGTTTCTTCTGCTGCTAATTAAAAATTTAAGGCAATGTTAACAAAGATGTAATCCTCACCCGTTATCTGCTTTTGCACCTTCTCATGCTCTGCAGATGGTGATAGTCATTCAAGCTTGAGAAAGAACTCATTTTCTGAGGAAGTATGGCAGCTGTTTATTCCACCTCTTCCTAGTGGTGTCTCCAGTACAGTTTTCTTGGGATTCTCCCTAAAGTTACTCTACTAAATAAGTGACTTTGGTTTTCAAAACTTGTGTTCCTCTCCTGACACTGTCCCCACTTCATGGGAATCTGCACAGTGCCTTAATTGCAAATGATCTGTATTCTAGAATAAATCATGAGATATGATATTGACTGTTCATAAATTAAAGACTTTCAAGGTAAGAGAAAAAAAACAAAGAAAAGCAATGGAGTGGCACAAGTGAAATTTGTAAGCTGGTATTAGTAATACCGGGACTTCAGAGAAAAAAGTTGCCATTTTTGGCATATATTGAATCCTGAGTAAAAGTCAGTTGGAAGATGGCAGCTCAGCAATTCTGATGATGTGTCTATACTGTGGAACTACAGACACCTACATCTGCATGACCTCTTTGGCCAGCAGTGACTCTCATTAGGTGCCTGCACTAAAAGCAGTGAGCATGCTCATATTTAACTTCAAGGCATGCTTGTCTAAGCTATCTGTTACGGCTGTTAGCTCACGATTAAACTATGTGTTCACATCAACTGTGCATAAATATGGCTTACAGCATTTGAGTGCAATTAAGGATGCCCAAATGAAAGTGTTTTAAGAGGGGATTACACCCACCAGCCCTCTAACATAGTTCCCTCTCACATAAAAGGGAGCAGCCCTGGAATTACGCAATTTCCACCTTCCCATCCAGCCCTAAGGTTGCTGGCTATGATATTAGAAAACACAAATTTAACAGCAGATTTTAATTTAGCTTGGAAATAGTGTTATGGACAATAGCTAAAACTTGGGGAAAAACCCAAGAAAATGCACCTCAGATTAATACTTTTCTTACATTTAAGAGAGTTTTATTATCCAATCATATTAACCTGCAGTACCTCAAACCTCAGACTTTAATTTCTTTTTAATTTCAACCATTCTCCTAGATTTTTTAAAATACTTTCTCAAAGGCTTATTACAGATGAAAGAAATATTTCTTTGTGCTTTCTTCAGACATTACTCAGAAATCCAAATGGTGTTTTTGGCATTATGTATTAATATTAATTTTTTGATCACCTCTGAAATTACAGCATGACATTTATTCTAATTTTTTTTGTGCCACTGTTGAGATTCTCATAGAAAAAAATAATGTTATTGCTGATGTAAAGGAATTACTTGGTTGAGAGAAAAAGAGCAGTATTTATGTTCAGAAGATTATATCAGATTAAAAGGTTTTTTTCTGTATGCAAAATAAAGGATGTTGTGTATAACCCCATTTTCTCTAAACCCAGAAATATTAACCTATGACTTTTAAATTAAACTTTACTTACACCATTCTTCTCAGGAAGCCCTAACTCTTCCAATTCATTGAAAACAGGGTTTCTTTTAAACAGTTGGTTTTTTTTGTTTTTTTTTTTAAAGTAAATGAGTCTCAATATAATGATAATACAGCAATTTTGCACTTCTAAAGGGTTTTTTCTTTTCAGGCTTTCAAAGCAGCTTAGAAGTACTAAGAAGAAGACTTTTTAAAGGGAGTTATATTAGCTTACTGATACTCTTGATAATCTCTGGAAAATTTTCACTAACTTCAGTCAGAGTAAAACCAGGCCAGTGCTGAGAGACTTAGGATAGTCTTCACCCACATTATCCCCACCCTCAAGTTATTTTACATAACTGATGATTTTAGGAAAGGAATACTCATTATTTATACTTTACACTGAAGCAAGAGCCATGATTCATTTAATCAAGCAGCAAAGAGCTATGGTGGTCTCACTCAGAGGTCTGGACTTGAATTTCAGAATAAGTGGGCTTTTTTTTTTTTTTTTTTAAGTAAAGATTACTTAAAGAATAAAGCTGTACAGAAATTTGCTCCATGGGAAGGAAATAATTTTAAATTATTGTTCCTTAATAGAGAAAAAAGCTTGTAACAAAATTCAAAGCAGGAATTTTGGAAGTTTTGAGAATTTCCATTCATGGGTTCTCCATTTATGACTGCTTAGCCATTTGCCCATGGGCTTCTGCAGATACAGGAGAAACAAGTAATTTTTCACTTTCCCCAGCAGCTGCTGACAGAAATTACCACAACTCCTCCCAGTGGCTCAGGTCTGTTCAGTACAGGTAAAAAGTAGTGCTAAAACAGCATTTCTGTGTCAGCTTCTTTCACTCTCTCACAGGGACATACACATTTATGCACCTTGCATGGGGTGCTGCAGAGTCCTGAATATAGTGGAATACAGTCCTGCAGCCCTTATCAAGGATAGCAGAGCAGGGTCCAACCAGATCTGCCACAGGATGACTGTCCAAGTGATGTCTGAGGGCAATTCAGGAAGGCAAGGATCACCAAAGGGGGCCATGGCACAGGTATCCCTACAGCACAGCCCAGGCAAGGGCCAGGGCTAAGGGGCTGAGCTCCAGAACAGCCCTCATGGGAGGAGGAGACCCATAGAGCCTGATCTCAGATCTTATCCAAAATCACTGCCACCCAGCAGCAGAAGTGGCCCTGACCTCCCTCCCCAGTCCCAGAAGGGGAAGGGAGAGGAATGGGATAGGATGGACACTGCAGAACTTGTTGCACCCAGCGCCCTAGCGATCTCATAAATATTTGTACAGAATAGAACAGCTAGAATAAATCGCTGCTTTTCCTCTCTCAAATATGGACAAAGAACTCTTGGTTACAACTTCTTAGATTTCCTGCAACAGAGCTGAGTTTCACCCAACTACTGTCTATTATCTGAGTATTGCATATGAACTGTTACTCAATCACATGGTAGTGCAAATGACTACTAAATATTTGCATCGCTGTACAAATACAAATGTTACTTAAGCAAAAATCAAATTTTCAGTGTTTTGTATTATCGTCTCTTCCCAGTAATGTGGACAATAGTGGTGATTCTCAGCTCCATGCATCAGCAGAGAATCTGTTTCATATATTACTGATTGGAGTACTCTGCTCAATTGCATATGTATTGAAGACTTAATGAATGTAGGTAAATAATTTGCTAAATTACCTGAGGTACAGTTCTTGATCATATTCATTTGAACTTCATATTCATATATATCATACCATTCATATGCATATCATGTTAATTTGGATTTCTTGGTCACTATCTACTTTTTTCAGATAGTTCTAAAGATTACATTTGGGTGTACAGACTATTCACGATATGTGTGAAACAGCAGTCCTTCACAATCCTAATTCCCCTGAAGTATTTTCTAGTTTATTATACAAAATTAGTTCATTGCAGATAATACATCTGGTGAATATTGCCTTGGTGATTCACAAGAATGCTGGCAAATGTTTTGATAAGTTGAGTTACAGGGCAAAATATGACAGCATAATCAGCTGTCAGAGATTTGTTCTGCATGTGAATAAAACATTTGCCTGTTGATGCCAGGTATATCATGAATTGTCAGGGAGAAAGATGGCTGTTTAATATGAAAGATGGAGCTCTGGAACATTCAATATTGTACTAAAATTAGAGGATGATTTTTTTTCACAACCAGAGACAAGAAAGAAATATTAGGAATTGTCATGGTGTGACACTGGCTGCACCCATGAAAGCTGCTCACTCACCCTCTCCTGCCAAAGCTGGGCAGAGGAGAGAAAAATTTAACAGAGGGTTCATGAGTTGAGTTAGGACTGGGAGAAAAACTCCAAAGGTAAAACAGGCTCATCTTAAAGATACAGAGTGAGTTTATTACTAATAATATCAGAGCAGGATAATGAAAAGTAAAAATAAGCCCTTAAAAAATACGTTTTTTCCCCAACCCCTCCCTCCTTCCCACCGACAGCACAGGGAGTGGGGGTGGCAGGTTTTTGTCAGTTCATCACCCGAGGTTTTGTTTTGCTACTCAGGGAGAGGATTACTTCCTCTGAGACCATGGGGTCCCTCCCACGGGAGACAGTTCGTGAAATTCTCCAGCATGGCTCCACTCTCATGAGCATCAGTACTCCTAAAACTGCTGCAGTGTGAGTCCCTCCCACGGGCACACAGCCCTCTCAAAACTGCTGTGCCTTGGGTCTCTCTTCCACGGGGTGCAGTCCTCCAAGGACGGGTTGCTCCAGCCTGGGAGCAGGGCCCTCTCTCTCCACCGGGTCTCC
>VZRO01005464.1:502792-576782 GCA_013397915.1 Daphoenositta chrysoptera
CTGCGGGTGGATCTCCGCATCCCCCGTGGATCCCCAGGGGCTGCGGGTGGATCTCTGCATCCCCCGTGGATCCCCAGGGGCTGCAGGGGGACAACTGCATCACCATGGTCCTCACCACGGCCTGCAGAGGAACCTCGGCTCTGGTGCCGCCATCTTGTTTTCCCTGACATGTTCTCACCTCCTCCTCTTCTCTTGCTAGAAGGAAAGCTATGTACCCTTTGATTTGATTTTCTTCTTAAATATGTTATCACAGAGGCGTTACCAACCTCTCTCATTGGCCCAACCTCGGCCCATCAGAGATTGGCTCTGCTGGACATGGTGGAAGCTGCCAGTAGCTTTTCCCAGGAGCCACCTCTGTGGCCCCCCATCAACCAAAAACCAGGCCATGCAAAACCAACACAGGAATTTTACATAAAAAATGAAATATTGGAAGTTGAAGATGCTATGGATTTTTATAAACTGTAGATTTATCAATGACTGGTTTTCATGATTCAAATTTTGAAGATAATTTCTGGTGTATCTTCCCAGATAACATCAGCATTTTGAAAATGTGAAAATCAGAGGTGATAGAAATAGTCTAATTGGGAGCCTTTTACTACGTAATATGAGAATTAACTTTTACAGGACAATGGTGATTATATTTTCTGCAGCTGGAAAATCAAAAAGAAACCCACCCCAAACTATTTTTTAAAAAATTTTCTTAATTCAGTAAAATAATCTCAGTAAATTTATAAGAAATCAGTACAGTTTGTGCAGGCTCTTATCCCCATTAACATTGTTTTTTTTTCCTATAATTTTACATTCTAACATTGCAAAACTTACGATTACAGAAAATTTTGCATGGCAGAACGAATGTGTTAATAATATAAATGGGCTTTCAAAATAATATATTTATTAGTATCTGCTTATCTTTTGATTTAGCCTAAATTATTTGGTACACATAAAGGAACTGGTCATAACAGAACTTTGTGTTCTCTCTTTCTCACTCTCTCTGTGTACTTATAATAAATATTTCATTGTTGAACTTTTTTTTCTTAAATCAGTCCAAATGTTTGATATGTTCGCATAAATATTTATTATGTCTATTTTTCCCTTTTTTGTTCGTACTATTCCCTACAGTGAAAAGGCTTAGCATAATTTGACGCCCCAGGGTATGTTCCATATTCATTTAAAACCAGGTTATCACAGAAGTCAGAGAGACACCTCATGTCAGTGAGGTTTGTTTGCAGTAAGCTGCAGTCAAATGTAGAAAATGTGCAACCACTGCTGTCCAGAAATGACAGTTCTGTTCTTTCAGAATAACAGAATTATCTACAATAAAATCAAGTACTGCCTTTGAGGGAGTCAGAACTATCTTAAAAGTCTAGTTCAAAGAAGCAAATTCTCACCTGCTTCTACCTTCACAAACTATGGCTAAATGAATCACCCCTTTATGCTTCATGTAGTGCAATTTTTTAATAATACATATATTCAAACAAAGAGTCATAAACTTTTCTTCTTAGAAGGCATTTCACAGCCAGTGTTTCTGTCCAAAAGAAAAACAAAGAAAAAAACCAAAACATGACAAATGTTAGTCATATTTTAAAATTAATTCAGAGAAGTTGTTCAGTTATTTTGATGATATGAACCTGTGTAGAAAAGGACATAAAATAATGAAAAGCAGACACTTTTCACTAGAATAAATAGCAGCAGTCCTGGATTGCAGTCTCAGCAGCGCCACGTGTTGACTTGTTCACTGACACAAGAAACTAAAGCAACATGACAGATTTAAATGTTAGCAGGGTTCCGCCGTTACCTTCTTAACAAGCGTCGCTTGGTGAAAGGGAATCTGCAGCTAACACTGCAGGTGGCTCCTGATCTTCCTGAGAGCCCCTGAAAGGAGGAAGAACTCACATGCCTTTGGCTTGGCCGCTGCTCTCTGGGTGTCCTGAAGGAGTCACAGGCACTGGAATAATCAGTCTGTCCTCAGGTTTGTAATCCGTGTGCCGCTAGATGTCCCTGCACACCAAACTTTGGGAAGGCCTGCCTGGAGTACCCCGACACTTGGAGAGGCAGAGCAGCAGCCACAGGGCAAGCGAGGATAGACATAAAATTTGATTGAGCAGAACCTGACCGTTATTTTTTTTTAGGTAATAATTGCAGTAAGTAGAAACAACGCTAAAGATTATCCAGCCTGCACCAAACATTATTGTTCATTGACACAAATGTAAGGTCCATGGCATAGTATTGACAGTCAGCATCATTTAATTTAAGTAATGTCTTCCCTCACAAGGGTAAAAACAATGTATTGAAATCAGCCTGTAATGCCTGTTCATTCAATAAACTTGAAATGCCCTTGGTACTCTGTATGGAAGGGCAGATTTAAAGCAGCAACCATCACAAAAATTTAAGAAAATAGATACAGTGCTATTTTAATGAAAGTAAACATTTGCATATACTGATATGAAAACAATAAAAAAAGTATTTTTAAAGAACTGGAATGGGACATACATATTAAAAAAATACCTTTTCTAAATTACTCTCAATTTGATTCAAAAAACCTTCTTGATTAATTAGGATTTTTTAATGAATAGAAATACATCAAATGTTTGCAAAATAAAATGTACATACAGTAGCATGCTGCAGGGATACTTTTGTTTGAGCAGCACTAGAAAGCTGATGTGAAGCAATTATTTTGTTGTCTCCTGGAGGAACGAAACTTGGCAAGAAAATCTTTACATAAAACCAGACGTATTAGATGTCTGCTTGTTGTGGGTATAATTTTGCTTGTTTTCGTGGAGAAAGCATTAAGTTTTGGCTCTTTCCTTTCATAACAGTAGAATATTGCTTTGAATAATGTGCTTCCTGTAGATTCCTGCTTCAGAAATCCTGCTTCAGAAAAAAAAGGTGGGTCACATCCACTGGCAATTTAAAAATACTGCTTCTTTCACCAAGACTTTAAAGTTTGAGTCATATTCCATACATGGAGAAAAAAACTGAAGAGTAAAATAACTATCATTAAGTTCATATCAATGGAAGGAAGTATCTTTTTTTAACAGAACAAAATCAATGCTACTTCTTGGTTTTCTTGTGGTGTGCTGTTTCAGTTTATTCAGTTATTGCAACTCCTTACTTCTGCCTGTTGGATTAGGGAAGCAGCAAAGGATGAATACTGTTTACCCTACTGTGGAAAATGGTGCTGTAGGTAGCAAGCACTCTTACCTAAAAATGGAATCTGTGGAGGATTAAGAAGCATCTAGATGCAGAATATCCCTCCCCTCACTCCTTTCCTATTTTATAAAAAAGTGACAATATTTAGGTTTACTCTGTCCCTGACATCTTTCCTTTCTATTATGTAATCTTGGGTGTTTGGTTGTTGGGTGTTGGTTGGTTTGGTTGGCTGGGGTTTTTTGGGAGGCAGATGGGATGTTTGGGGGGTATTTTTCTTCTTATTTTTAATTTTTTTTTTTTCTGATAAATATTCATTAGAAATACTCTCCCTTTTCCCTTCAGGGCCAGGAAGATTTCACTGAAACCTTTTTAAGCCTGAATTACAAAAATGCAAAACTCACAGCTCTCAAATTACGGAGAACACATTTGGGAAGTATCACTGTATACTTGTCCTGGTCTTAAATACTTCCTTAGGCAACCACTATCAGCAATTGGTAAAGAGTGAATATCTGGCTACAGAAACCTTGAACAGTTCTTCCTATATAATGCAAGACGTCTCACTTTTTTAAAATTTTTTTCTTTTTTTTTTTTTTTTTAATTCAGAGAATGTTTTTTGCACAGATATCATCTATCTGAAAGATTTGGGGTTGGACACAACTGTCAAGATTTTCTTGTTGGCCTTCTTGTTGTAGAAAAGTGGGAAAAGCAGTGGGAAAGCAGACCAAGGTATTGATTGCTCTGGGGAAAAACTCCACAGTGAATGTGTGAGAGACAGAGATTGTCCACAAGGAGAGAAGTTTTAAAGTAATTATTTTCCACTAATAAATTCCTTGTTAGGCTTTGGAAAGAATGAATAGCTTTGTTTTAGTAAGGAACACATGACATGTGGATTTCTGTGTAACAACCTAATGCACTGTTGCCAGACTGTCAAGCTGTCTGCTCAGTTTTGTTATAAAGTTATACACAAGTAACAACAGTGCTATATTTATAGCTAATCCACAGCAGACAGTTTTTTGTGAATCTTTATTCTAGTCACTGAATCCTGTGTGAGCAGCAGGAATTGCAGAGACATCAAATAAACCCATGACTTTGGGTTGGGATCCCCACTGACGTGTGTACCACTAACTAAGCAATCAAATTTGTGACAGGATATTAGGCAGGAGATGCTAAGGGTATAAACCCCCTGCTTCTTCCTTATCCTTTTTCTCAAACATCAGAAGTCATATTTCAGGAATATGTACAGATTTACACAATAATATATTTATCAGACAATTTTTCATAGACATTCCTGAAGAACCTAGCATGAAGCAAATTTTACAATTACTTGTGCCAATTATTTACATTTTTTCTAAGGGATGTTTTTGATTGGTTTTAACATTCTATTAGATAAACAGGGAAATGCATTGGAGATGTACTGTAGAAATGTATGAGCCACAAGTGTTGGAAGCAAAATATTCTTGGTTTTAAAATGGTCTTTAGGCTGAACTGTATGTTTGAGATAATCTTAGGCAAGTTTCAGAAGTAGAAAGAATTTAAGTAAAACCTTCATGGAATTACATTAAGTATCAATTTGTTGCTGCTGTCAGGTGGTCATTTTTGCAGGGAACACAATAAGCACCCAGACAACTACAAGAGCACTAAGCAGATCAGCAAGTAAAAGTATATAGATGAAACATAAGAATTAATTTTGCTTTAGAAAGGCATAATTACCTACCCCAAATCTGGCCAGTAACTAGGGACTAACATTGCTAATTTTGTGAGAGTTCCTGAAAATGTTCAATATCAAAATGATGAAGACATTAATTTCCCATCTCATACAGAATATGTCACTTCCAGCAGCACCACAGAAGGTGATTTATGATTACTTTCTAAATATAAATATTCCCACATCCTGAATCTCTAGTGTCACTTCCTATAAGTTCCACAATCACTCTTAAGACACAACCACCTCAACTTCCCCGTGGAAGAGAATGATACTTCTTGGTCTGACTGAAAAACAGGTGTTTAAGAAAGAAGTTAAAAGGTATCACAAACAATGCTCTTCTGCCTTAACATCCGTTCTGGCTGCAAGGGAACAAGACAGGCTGAAATAGCTTTAACTGGGGTCACGGGTCACCATAGCCGTGACCGTAGCAGTAGGAAGGAAAGATTTAGACTCTCATGATAGTTTAAAATGAAATTCTCTACAGTGACATTGCTACAAAAGAAAGATTTCAGTAAAGGCATAAGACTATTGAAAACTGTTGCAGGGAGCAGAAACCCAAACATACTAAAGCAGGAATGGGCCTGGAAAGAGAAAAAAGCTTCTCTTCTCTCTCAAACACTTTGTTCTACAGAGTGACTCATGTTTGAATTTAATTTTTTTTTTTTTTAAAGCATAAAAATGGGGAATATAAGTCACAAGCTTTGAATAGTTCAGCTTGGGGTGAAGTCCGACCTTGTGGCCTCACAGGGTCTGAGCAGCTCTTGAGGTTGTGACTAGTTCCTGATGAGCTGTACCAGGAAATGCAATCATACCTACTTTTGATTTTCTTCTTCTTATTTTGGTATTGACCCTTACAACATGATAGAAGCTAGCACACTGAATTTTAAGGCAGACTCTACTAGAGACAGTTGTGTCAGCAGTAAGTCATAGACTTTTTAATGATTTTTGCACATTGAACATGCACAGGTAGCTCATCTGGGGAAGGGACATCTAAAAAGAGGATTTCTTTTTTCTTAACCTTTTTTGACAGGCAGTGATGGCAAAAGTATTGAGAAAAGGTATTACAAAAGTGATTCATGACAGATAATTGCTTATAAAAATACAAATGTGGTAAGTCAGGAATTTCAGAACGCCCAAAGTTTGGAGCTCCAGGGAGTTTTACTTTCCTGAATTGGAAACTTGTGTGGATATCATCTCAAGAAAGGTCATTCAGGTCTCTAAACTTTCCTTGTCAAAGAATATGAAGTTCTTGGACTCCTGGGAGGAAAGGTAAATACCAAAGCTTTAGGGCTTTCCTGGGTCAGCATCCCCTGGAGGAATTCAAAGTGTCTCCAAACAGCTTGCTCCAAACAGAGTCAGAGACCTTTGTTAATCCTCCTCCCATGTGCTTACGTATGCATCTGAAGCACATATTGCTGTTTTGCTTTATTGAGGAGTCAGGGAAAGAGAAATTGTTTGAGTTTTACCATGTTAAGGGGCAAGGAGAAATGTCTCTTGACAGCGTTGGTCTATCCACCTGCACACCAGGGACATGTGCTTTGTATTGTCCCAAGAGCCAGTGTGTTAGGAGTCTTTGGGGGTCACTCTTTAACTACCTCAGTTTTCACTAATCTAGCTCATGTGCTTTTAATTCTCCTTTTGGTCTGCTTTGTAGACCAATAAAAATGTAAATCAGCACCATTCCTCTAATTTCTCATTGTTTTATTTGCAAAAAGAATTTAGGAAACTTACATGTCTCTATCCTTGATTATGGCAAAATTATTTTCCTTAAATGCTCTGTGGCTAATTTTAATGAATACTTAAAGTAGCTCTTCTTTAAGAGATTTTTTAGTCAGATTGTCTTCCTTCCTTTTCCATGGATTATTCTACAGTATCCTCACAGCAACAGGAAAATAATGATCTATTACACTGGCATGTAATCAGCATGGTGTTTCTCCAGCAATACATTAGATCAAATCATGAACATAGCAGCATTACAGCAGTATCATTTTGACAATGATTTAAACTAACATATCATCAGTGCTACTGTACATCACTTTAGAGATAGAGCATGTTAATGCCTCGTCAGATTGATGTTGCTGAAGCAAAAAGTATTAGCATAATGCATGGGTGATGTAAGTACAATAGGTAAGCTTTCTACTGCTGCTGCAATATGAAGTATTAGCATAATGCAGGGGTGATGTAAGTATGCTAGGTCCATTTTTCCTCTTAATCATTTTTCCAATTAATTTATCTGTGGAAAGTCCATATATATTCACTTTACATGTGCAGGTCAGATTTTGCTACTCTGGTGCTTATTACTAATTTAATTAGGACAATCAACCCTGATATTTGCATTGCTTAAGTGAATGAAAATTTGCTGCTGACTTAAAAGAAACAAGATAAAATTTCAGTTAAGAAACACTGTCCTGGTCATTATAAGAAACTTTGATGCTGAGAGAAAGACTAGCATAATACATGGACTGGAAATTCAGGCAGGTGCCTTCTGGTCCTGGTGGTTTTCCTATATAATTCCTATGTTTATAATTGGATGCAACAGCAAACTGACTGAATGCTTTTGTGCAAGTCACTTCTCACTGAGAAGTCAATCTTTCCTGTAGCACCTGTTTTCTTTTTGTTGATTAAAACACTTGTGTTGTTAATTGTTTATCACCAGTATTAATAAAATGTATAACACACCAGAACTGCAGTCTGGTTTCTACAGCCTCCTAAATAATCTTTGATTAGTCTTTAATAAAGAATTTATGACATGATCCAGAATAGGGAAAAAAAAATCTAGTTTGACCAGTTTTGGGTTGGGGTTTTTTTTTTTTTTTTTTGGTTTTTTTTTTTTTCTCCACAAAAGAATGAACCTGGAGTTCAACAGCAGGATCAAAGAAAGGTATTGACACCAGATATTTGTTAGCAGCCAGAGCAGCAAAAATTTCTTGTTCTCCCACAAGTGAATTCCTGAAAAAGCTTAGCCCCCTTGATCTCCTCATTACTCTGGGGTGAAAGCTGCGGGCACCTGGCCAGGCAGAAAGGTTCTGGATTTATTCCTAGCTTGAATACATTGTTGCCGGCTCTTTGTTCTTCTCCCTGCACTGGGAAAGTCATGGTCCATGACCTTTTCTCCCATTTGGTGGATAAGGCCAGTTGGGCTCTGAGACTGTTACTTTGCTTGAAGTGTAAGACAGAAATACAAAGTGAAAATATGGTGGATTTGAGTAAAGGTACTAACAAAAACTATCCCTCAGATTTTTTAAAATATGATAAGGATGGCTGGATTATTTTCTAGGCATGGATAATTTTTTTCAAGTCATTCAAAACTGCATCAAAACATCCACATTGTTTACACCACAGTTAGCTACATCCCACAATAATTGCAGAAAATTTGTTTCTTTGTAAACCATTTATGCACAAGATTTACTCACTGAAATTTATAAAAGAGCTTAAGCAACTTAAACTGAACAAGGGGCTTGGTCAGTTTGTCTAGACTATGTTCTTTGCCAAAAAAGGTTAGACCAGATGAACCTGGAGTTCCCTTCCAACCTGGTATTCCATGATTGAATGGATTGAGGAAAGGAATTACAGGGCAAACGCAGTTAGGGCAGAAGTGCTTGATAAATGTGATTTATAACAGGCTTCTGTGACTCAGTATGTCAGTTTGTTACGTGATAAGTATTGCACATACTGCCCAGTATATTCACCTTTCCACAGCTGTGCAGCAACTAAATTTCAGAGCAACTTTTCACCAGGCTGGTAGCAGGCCTGCACTGGAAATCAGTTCCCAGGAATCCATTAGCATTCCAAGTCACTGAGCAGCAGGACAATTCTCAGCCTTCCCATGAAACACACCACAGGTGATTTAATGTTTTAATACTAAGAGGTTTTGTTGTGGTTAAGCAGGCCATGAGTGCTGTGTCACCTGCCTCACTACCCTGGAAAGATTTAGCAAGACTCCTCTGTCTGGTCTATAACCAATCAGGCCTGCTTGTAATTTGACCTGCTAAATGATTATACTCTGCATTCTGGTTTTGTTGCAGTCAAGCAAGCTGCAGGATTTAACATTTTACCTCTTTCTCACATAGTCTTCTCTCCAAACTCACCTGAAGGGAAATTCACTGTCATGGGTGTGCTCTTTCTGTGGTTAAGTTTCTTATTAACAAAAACCGAGATAATTGTTCCAGCACCAGCTTTTAAATATTTACCCTAGAAATTATTTTGTCTGTTAGATTAAACTCACGTTTTCCTATATATGCAATTAGAGAATGTTTGATTCATTCCACATTCTGTTCAAAAAACTAATTCACTTGACCTTCTTGAAAGTCTTACTTCAATAAATATTCTTGCTGTAATAACTTCCTGATGCTAGAAAGAAAATACCTGTGGTGGTTTTGGCTGGGGTGGGGTTGGTTTTCGTTGTGCTGTCCAGTGTCGAGTGTGCTGAACACAGGGTTGATATAACATAGAGGTGTTTTTGTTACTGCTGAGCAGGGATTGCACAGAGCCAAGGTCTCTTCTGCTCTTTGTATGGCCCAGCTGGTGAGGAGACTGAGGGAGGGAAGGAGGGACACAGCTGGGACAGGTGACCCCAGCTGACTACAGGGATATTCCATCCCATATGACATCATTCTCAGGATATAAATTGAGGGAAGAAGGAGGAAGGGAAGGATGTCTTGAGTGATAATATTTGTCATCTCAAGTAGCCATTGAGCATGACAGGGCCCTGCTCTCCTGGAGGTGGCTGGACATCTGCCTGACCATGGGAAGCAGTGAGTTAATCCCCTGTTTTGCTTTGCTTGCGTACATGGACGTTTTTCCCCCTATTAAACTGTCACTATCTCAACCTATGAGTTTTCCAGCTTTTACTCTTCCTCTTCTCTCCCTGATCCCACTGATGAGGGAGTGAGCAAGTGGCTGTGTGGGGCTTGGCTCTTGGCTGGGGTTAAACCACCACAACATATTACATATATAAAAAATATTTAAATATGTGTCACCAGAGATGAGGAGACAAAGAGCAGTGGAAGGTCAAATAGATAGTCCTATTCTTTCTGTTCTGCCTTGTAACATTAAGCAGCTTGCAGAGGATCCGTGTTCTTTCCTCTCCTTTTATGACCTTACTCCATCTTGTCTGAAAGAATCCTGTGGATCAATGCATCTGAAATTCCTCTTGTCAGCTCATCAGAAGAACAGAGAATGCTTTGACATGCAAGAATTTCAGAATGTGTCTAGATTTCAGTTAGCATTTTCAGACAAATTTTAGGTAGAACAAGGAAGAAGCAGTGAGAAAACAGTCTGTTGAGATTTCAGTTAAAATGACTCCTAACCATACTTGAAAACAGTACATCTGCTCTCATTTAAAATGGAAAATATAGGTTTGATTCTTCTTTACCTCTTAACAGTCCTATAGAGCTCTGACGGAACAGGTAGCTTCCACACTTTCATTTATTAAGGATGTTTCTCTGTGTCTATGTTGATTAATAGAGCTCATATTGACAAGAAAGGCTGCTGTGACACAAAGTAGTTACAGGGTATGTTTTAAAGAACCTTTCTCATATGCCTAATTTCTTAGCTATCATTATCATGTCGTCTGTCATTTTCAGCCAATCTGCTGTAGCTAACTGACTCAATGAAAGAGTGCATCTTAATTTGTCAAAAGCAATTAAAATAATTCACTACACTGGAACATGCATGCAGCCTGTGCACAGCTGAAGAACATCCTGTAGGTGAGAAGATTCTATTATCCCTTCAATTATGATTTTGAGTCATGTTTAATCATTCTTTATAGTGTATTCAGAGAAATTTACAGAACCTTTACAAATTTAAAATCCAGGCTCCTTGAATTTCGGCCAAACTTTACTTATGTTCTGCATCTGATGGCTTTAGACAAATGAACAGTAAAATTGCAACTTCCTTTTTTACTTCCTTTGTTTGTGATGGAATAGTGGGTTTTGCTTGTATGTGTATTTTAACTCTGCTCATCCACCACTCTAAGTACTGGAAGTCCATTGATATTTTCTGTAGTCTGCAGCCTACAGTCACTGACCCTCAAAAGAGTTCTGCTGCTGAAAGCAGGAAGTGAAAATCTAGTTAGTCAACAAAACTCTGATTCAACGAATTATTGATCGAAAGCTATTCCAATACTGGAGATATATCTCAGAATAAGTGTAATTACTCTGTAATTTAATCAGAGAAATCCTGTGAAATGTAGAAAACTTTGGATTATCTTCAACTTCAGTAGGCCCAGTACCAAAGAAGTAGAGGTTCATACCTGACTGGGAGAGAGGCACTGGTCTTTCTGGGTTATATTGCTCTCTCTCAGGTCACTCCTTCTCATTTGCTTATCAAATAGAACTTGTATTTTCCAGTTGTCTGATTTTTGTGTCAACTCCTTCTGTAATCAGAGCTTTTTAGTAGATATTGGCTAGATCAAATACCTGAGTTATTTCCCTCAAGAAACTGGTGAGCACTTATGGATTCAACTCACGAAACAGACACAAGTAATATTTATTTTACCACTAGAATTAAAGCAACTAAAGAAAATAGGTAATTGTCATGCACATACTGTAAACTTATCCCCAAACCTGCCATACCCTGACTGCAATCTGTGAAGATGTAACTTCATTAGAAACCATCAGCAGGTCCCTAGGTGCTAATTTGATTCTTTGTTCAGTCACACTCTCTCCCTTTAAAATTGCAACATCTCTTTTAGAATATTAATTTTCTGTGTACAGGATTTATTCTATGGCAGGCATGCCAAATGTTTGTTGACACACAAATTCTCTGTTTTCTGGCTTTTTCTTTCCAGCTTCTTTTCCCCTAGTGGCCATACTAAACAATGTTTAATACGTTTAACTAAGATATTAAAGTCTAAACATAAAACTGGATTATTTTGGGTCTTTCACAGGCAAAATGGAAACTGTTTCAAGCAGTTTTTATTCTTGTTATGGTTTACACCAAAATGAAAATACATGTGTTTTGTGAAAAGGGGAGATTTTCTTGACCCTTCAAGTTTGATTTGACTGTCAGCACCCCAGGAAGCTGAAACCCTTGTGCCTGACCAGTCTGTCAGTGTCCCGTTATGGGGACCCTTCAGTGACCAGTCCTGCTGGATCAGAGGGCAGTTTGACTGACTTATTCAGGGACACACACGAGCAGCCTAAGAGTGACCCTCTTCCCACCTTATGACACCTAAATGCATCTTCCACTTTATTCCAGTATCTTACCCATTGCCAGTGACTGCCAGCGCCCGTGAAGGATTCACACAGTTTACAGGATAAAACTCTTAAAATGAAATTGTGACAGCTTAAGATTCGAGGATTATTGGCAATAACATCTGACTGCAAAAATATATTCAAACCAGTACACAGACAAGCTCTAATCCATGATAGAAGTATTCATTGCACAGATAATGTGGTTCTTACCTGGTAGGCGTTCCTGTGCGGGAGAAGAGAGGTTCAGCCCATCTGCTGATCCCAGTAGCTAGGATGGAGTCTTCCCTAACTTTTCCCCATTCTCAACTTACTTTTATACTATTTCATTCTGTTTAGGTGGAGCTTGAGTGCAGGTGCCATGGTTGCAGATTTTGTGTATGGGGAACCATTGTGGAATAGGTTTTGAACACGCCAGCCACATTCCATACAGTGAGTATCAGCTGTGTTTTACCCTATACTTTCCATACCACTAAAACTTCTGTTAGGATGTGAATATAACTTCTCAGTTTCCTCTAGATTTATGCCCAGGCATCTTTCCACACTATGGCACTAATGTTTTTCGCTTAATTAATCAGACTACAGTCTATTTTATATCTTCAACCATTAAAAAAAAATATTTTTTGTTCATGACTGGATAAGCAGTTGCATCAAGTGAAGGATGTAGAGATGAGACAGCTGAAATATTTCTATGAAAGAAAATCCTAGAGTAATTGGATATGAGATTTCTAACTTTTGCATGCAAGCTTGTCTTTTTAGAAATGTGAAATGGAAAAGGAATAGCTCAGTTCCTTTCAATGGCCAGAAACTTTGCTGTTTACACATACATTCAAAAAATCTACAGAACATCTATATTACATAAAGCAGAATGCAAAATGTTTCCTGGTAACCCATAATGAACATTAAATTTTTAATAAACCCCCAAATCTTCAATTCTAATGTGTCATAGGAAGAGAAAAGGAGAGAATAATCAGCTAAGTTCTGCATTCTACTGTTACAAGGCATTTTTTTAATGATTAAAATATTTGCTAGTTCTTCTCTCCAAATTTTGACTGATATTGTACCAAAATATCTTTTAATTTTTTTATGTGCTGAAATGATTTAAGTTCCAGAATGGATGGATAAGAAGGACTATGTTTTCTCTTAGTGTCTCTTTTCTAACAAGTGTTATTTTGCTACATAGCCTAGAAGGATGCACGGAAATACAAGCCAACAATATGTCTGTGTTTACAATTTCAATTGTTTTCTATTAGACCAAAAAGTGTTTCAACATCTGCTTAAAATTTTATATTGTATTCACGTTCTAGTCATAGTCATAGAAGGTAATTATAATCAGGTTCATAATCTGATTCATATCTGGGGGTTTTGAGTATGTGTTTGTATTCGAAAATATAAAAGTTTAAACTACTCTAATTAGCTTTTCATATTTTTGGTATTTTATGTTCACTGGTATTTGAAGTCTACATTTAGCTATTCATTGATAGTTTCATTTCACTTATGTAAATGTATTTTAGTGAAAAATAAATTATCATTACTTTAATTAGGGGAAGTCTCAGTGGCAGGTAAAATCAGCATTTCTACTGATCTGATGTCTTCTTTATAATGAGTTATCCAATTGTCAAAAAATCCAGGTTGAACACAACTTTTTTTTCTTTTCGCTGGTAACAGCAATTTAACAGAAATATATCCTCACATCCCAGTAGTATGCTTTTAACGAAGCCATAGGTTTTGATTAACTAGAGAAATAACTTCTTCAAAACACACAGAATTGGTTTTCTGAGGAGGCAGACATGATATTGCAAGAGCAAGCAAAGTAATTTCAGAAAAGAAATCAAAAAATAAAATAAACATGTTTGTGTTTTAATGCATTCTTTATTCAAATCGGTGCTGCAATTGGTAAAGTTTACACTTGTTTTTTCTTTTTCATCTCCATAGGAAAACAACCTTTGAGATCTGATGCTGGTCAAACCACAAAGTATTTTGGTCATTTTATTTTTTCCTTTTTTTTTCTTGATTAAAGATTTTAAACTTTCTATCACTATTTTCTGGTAATGTAATTAACCAATAGTGTTTTTTGCAAGTATAGATTATGAAAACGGTAAAGAAAAATAATAATATATTAATTATATTTATGAGAAATACTTAGTGTTTAATGATTTCCATGAAATTTAAAGCAACAAATTTACATACTTTGCCATACTTTTCTTTCTAATATCTCCATATTCAGATTTCCATAAACCAATAAAGTTTATCAATAAATACACTTATAGAACATGAGATTGTCTTGTCTTTACAGGCAGAAGTGATAGGACAAGAAAGGAGTGGTGGAACACAGAAGTTAAACACATCTAAAAGAAAGTCTTTCTCTGTGATACATATAACCCTTTTTGATTAAGGTTGCACTGCCAGTAGTTTCCTTGCTATCTCTTAATTTCATGTTTTCATGTTTTTCATGTTTTTTCTCTTAATTTCATGTTTTTTTTACCGTTAGTTCCCTAAGTATTGATAGACATGACATGCTGCCTGCACTGACTGCATTAGCAAATGCTCGTTTTCTTGAGGGGTACCCGCCTTGCTGACTGGAAATCATGCTTATCTCATTTATCTATCATGAGCTATATTATTTTTTTCACACATAGGGTTTTACTAAACTTGATTTTGGGTAGCTATATTCTCAAGTAGTTGCAAAGAATAAATTGCAAGCAGTTAGCTTTTCTCTCCAAAGCTTCTATCTGTCAATATTCTTTATGTCTCTTCCTGGTCTATTGCCTTATTTAAGAGATGGGCTGCTGAAGAAGATCAGTTAGGAGACTTGGCTGTAGAGTATTTAGCACCCAGATGTCTTTCTCCACGTAATCTGACCTAACAGCTTGGTTTTGAATGTGAAATCAATTTCTTCCAAAGGCCAAATAGAATCTGAAATATTGCACGTAAATCCATATCATTGCATTCATCAACAGCAGTGTTATTTGATAATCTAAATGAAGAATTTTTTATCTAAATAAAAGTGAAGTAGAAATATTTTTATCCAGCATATTTATTGCTTTTTGAACATCTTCTACTATGATTAACATTTTGCTGGCTAATAAAAACATTATCTGTTTCGAATAGGCAATTTCTATTGAAGAGATGAGCAGAATATTCCAGTCATGTGAGTAAACCATTTGCTCTGACCTAATAGGTTATATATTTGACATATATACTGCTCTTTAGGGTCTATGCAGGAGTATGGTTGGCCTGAATATTTAATTCCCTTGTAACTTCATTGAGCAAAAGCTCCATCAAGAAAAAGATAAATTCTTTCTCCAGTCACTGTACAGAGTGCTTTTACTATGCCACATATGGACTCATTAATTAATGACATATTTTAAAGTGTCCTTTAGTCCTCTGCCATGACAGTTATCCTGTTGAGTTATGGTTCTCAGGTACCAGGGGAAAGCAACTGGAGGCCGCTGCCTGGAAGTGAGTCTACAGAGTCTTGAAAATTAGTGAAGCTTCCCTTGCATAGGCACATCATCTGGAAAAGTTAAGCTGTTAATAATTTATCAACTGTGAAGTGGAATGAAAGCATATTTATTATCCTTAATATGATTTTGTCTTTTTTTTTTTTTCCTGAATATTTGCACAATGCTCTGCAGCTACACGGGGATTGTTAGGAGATTGGCTTTGTGTCATCACTGCTTTGTCTGTGTGCACAATCAGTCATTGGAAAGTTGGCACAGCTCGTGTCAGATAGGTCTGTCTTTGCTGCCCCTGATACTTGAACAGGATAGTGAAATCATAAACCTATCATTTGAGATAAGGACTTGAAAAATATAGTTTCATTGCCTTTCAGATACTTCAGCTCCAAGTGATCCCATTAATTTCTTTGGACTAAAACACACAGCACATCTTAAAGCAGTTTTATTTGATTGGGTAGTCTCTTGAGCAGAGGGCTCTGGAATAGATATAGGTCAGATACTTCAGTTAAATTAGCAAAGCTCCATTACACTATTGCACTAGTCAGACACATTGAAGCCACTGATGATTTATGAACTCTACTGAAACAAGCCTTTAATAAAGGTTCTGTTGTGGTACTTCAAGTCTGATCCATAAAGGAATTCCCTTCTTCAGAAAAGGATTTAGGAAGTGCACCTAATAAAATTTATATTTCTTGCATATATGTAAATCTTACAGCTTTAAGACAAAAGAGTATCATAATTTATGTCTCTGTAATGCTGTACATATTAGATGGGATTTTCAGCAAATCTTAGAATTGATCATGGACTTAGTTGTAGAATGCCAAATGTAACTGTTGCTGCTCTCTGAACATCACCAAACACACAGCCAAAAATCTGACTCTAGAACTGGAGCTATTACTCATTAATATATTGTTCTCTCTGCCTGTTCTACCTATGCTGAGAAATGATTAATAACAACACAACTTCATGCTATACTGTATGCAAGGATTTTCACGGAGGCAATTTTTGAAGTATGCAGTAAATCATATCCCTTCCCACTTCCCACTTCATCATAGGTGGAAACATACTGTTTTTATTTTGTAATATACTATTAATCTTAAAAACCCACAGGTTTCTTCTTTGTTTAGGCCTGTTATCCAGTTCCACATAGATTTTTTTAACAGTATTTTTCATTATATATGGCACTTGGTGGATACACAAACTTCAAACAACTCCCAAAAGGGAGAAATTGATTATCTCAGTGTGCATCTATTTGAGATGATTCAAAGATGCTCTTTGGGATCCTTTCTGTAGAAGAGCCTGCCAAAAGAGTGTCACAGTATCAGGAAGCACCGGTGGCATTGTGGTTAATGTTTTTATATCCATTGTGATGAAAATAATAACGGGAATGTGACAGTTATTTTTACCACCCCTGCTGAGCTCAAGTTTGAGGTTCCTTGCTTTAGAAGCAATCTGTTTTCCCCTCCACTTGGTTATCCTTCCAGTACCTGAAGGGATTTACAAGAGAGATGGGGCAAGACTATTTACAATGGGATGGAGTGACAGGACAAGGGGGAATGAGTTTAGGTTGAAAGAGGTTAGGTTCAGATTAAATATTAGAAAAAGATTCTTTATTATGAGGGTGGTGAGGCACTGGAACAGGTTGCCCAGGGAAACAGAGGATATCCACCCCTGAAACTTTTTAAGACCAGGCTGAATGGGGTTTTGAGTGACTTGGTCTAATTGAAGGCGTCCCTGCCCAAAGCAGGGGTGTTGAAACGAGATAACATTCAAGGTCCCTTCCAACCCAAACCATTGTACGATGCTGTGAGTGTCCCAGTATCTGATTCAATCACTCCAGGGAGCAGGCTTCAGGTGCACAAGGATCTGGGAGGGGGCCTGTCCAGGACAGCTGATATGAGACGACCAGCAGGATATGCCTTACTCCATGATGTGTTCAGCAGTAAAAGCTGTGGGAAAGCAGCAGGAAGGAGGGATGTTCACAGCTGTGGTGTTTGTCTTCTCAAGTAATCATTAAGGATGATGCAGCCCTGCTTTCCTGGAAGTGCTGCTATCTGCCTGCCAATAAGAAGCTATTAATTAATTTTTTGCTTCACTTTTCTTGTGTGTGAAGTTTTTGCTTTACCTATTAAACTGCCTTTATATCAACCCACGAGTTCTCGTTTTTTGCTCTTCTGACTCACTCTGTCACCCCACAGAAAAGGGAGTGACCCAGAAGTCGGGTAGGCTTAGCTGCTGGTTACAATCAGTTCACCATGTGAGAGCTTTGCGATTTTTTATTTTTATTTAATTCATCTGCAGAAGGTACTCAACAAAATTTTAATTAATTAGCTTTTTTCTTTCCAGCTTCAAGCAATGAAAATACCTTCTAATGCCACACCACTACAAACTTCTGCAGTAAGCATTCAGCCAGCAGCTACATAGAACACGCTGAGAGGTTCGGCCACTTTTAGGTAGTGATTCACAGCACTGACAACACACTACATTACAGAAACAACAGAACGAACACTGTCAGCAAATCAGCTGAAGTTTGTAAGGATTCCTGTTGCTTCTTGCTATGCTGTTTCATACAACAAAGCTTTATGACAAATCTGCAGGTAAATCCTTTGACTTGTTGATAATGGATAAAGTGATTTGTATTCACAGTGTTCCTGAATGTGATTGATGTAGACACAGGAAAAAATGGTCCTCTGTAATAATTTTAAACAGACTTCATTACTTTGCTTTAAACATAATGTGGTGTTTTATTTAGATGCTGTAGTGGATATCACACACAGCCCAAGAAAAATTTTCTCCATCTGCTTGAGTCCCATTACTGTTATGTCAATTTCCATAAAAATTATATTTATTGATATGCATACCATAAATCCTCTAGCTTTATATAGAAATACCTTTTTTTTTTTTTTCCCCAAGACTGAAAGCATTCTTCCCTAACTGAAAAAAGTAGTGAGCTAGTATTTGACTAACTCATACAAAAGTATATTTTTACAAATCTGTACTTTGTGGTACCCTTAGAAATCATAGTTAACTTAGTCTTAATGAAGACTGGAAAGAGAAAGAAATCAACACAGAAAAGACAATTAGACATATTAAAGTACAGTCTGACTGCCCTAATCTGTGAAGCAAGAACTTTCATTTTCTAAGTCTCCACAATGAATTACAACTGTTTTTTCCATAATTGCACATGAAAAAAATACACCCCAAAAAAACCCCTCCTTATATCAGAGCAGTAAGAAAAACAATCTGTTCTCATGACTTAGTTCCAATGATTCAGAGGAGAGGGTTAATCTAGGAAAACTGGTTTTGTTTCTACATTAAGCATTTCTACTCAGATTAAGTAGTGTTTCTAGCTTGGACTCCTATCTACTCTTTCTCTTCCGGGACTGTGCAAAATGCTCAGCATTTTAGCACCTTTGTTTGGCATCTGAATATAACATTAAATCCATTGACTTCCTGAAAATGTGTTCCTTTAGTACATCTCCCACTTTTTATCTCCCTTTGCCATCATATCACTTTCAGATTTTAGCTTTCAAAGGAGCACTAGACACAAAGCAGCATTTCATAAGCAGTAGATAAACTGAAATGACTTCCAGCAGCCAGGGTAAAAAATCACAGTGAAATCCTGGATTTTACATAGTAAATACTGAGCTGCCAGTTGTTGATCTCAATTGATCTTTGTAAAATCCATGATTGGTTTGTGGTCTAGCCAGAAGACAGGTAGGTGTAATCCTCCTGGATATTCACAGAAGCTGATATCAGAACAGTGGTCCCTTTGCCTCTTTAATACAAAATGCACAGGAAGAATATTATCTATTTTGCTCTGTCTCTTATTTATGTCGGGATATGTATGTCTCCTCCGAACAGCTTCTGTTCCATTGCTCACCCATAAAACAACTCTGGATTGTTATAGCTATATGATTACTAAGGTTTAACAGTTACCACTTCTGTCTCAAAGGTCCTGAGTGTGTACTGGGTACCTTTGCTACTCTGCTTTGATCAGTCGTGCCTGAGTAATTCTGGCACATCATGATGGAATGCAAGCCGTGGAAGGTAATATATAACTATATGATGATTAGCAGGAGCAGATACAAGATGTTGTACAAAGTAAAAACAAAAACATAAAAATTATCAAAAGTTTAATTCAATTTTAAGAGAATTTGTTGTTATAATTCACTAGAAATTGAATGAAGATCTAAATAAATGAGTTTCATATGAGATTTGTACTCTCTGTGGCACAACAAGCTGCCTACTCAATATGTTAGCCAGTCTGCTATTTTTAAATACTTTATCTTGAATCCTCTTCCTGCCCCACAGCATGTCATTTCTCTTCAGAGAAATCTTTCCTCAACTTCAAACTCCCCTGCTTCCCCACTGCAACTAAAAGCTTAGAATAGTTAATCAGCTTGTGTTTTCAAATGTTGCATTTTGGGGGTAATTTCACTTCTCCTTGTTTCAGTGCAGGTCAGTCAATAGAAAATTTCTTGGAAGTTCTTTATTGTGGCATTTCTAGTGCTGTGTGCAGCCCCTCATCTGTTTACCTCTATTAGGAGAACTTTAAAGGCAAAGTAAAGATACATGCAGAGAACTTTTTATGTTCAATAACTTCTGGTAATAAAAAACTTTTTGTCTGCTTTGGACTTTGACTGGACTTTTTAACTTCACAACTTAAAGACCAATTTTCTTGCTGCCAAGCTGAGTTTTTTAAATGAAAATAACTTTGAAAGAAGAAAATTAAAAATTGTGGAGCTTGCAGCTACCATATGTGTTCTGTTTATAATTTTAAAATATATAATCTACATTAAGTGTGATTTTCATTGAATTTGCATTTTATTGTGTCCTTTTTAGTACTGAATTACTGGCAAAAAAAAAAAAAAGCTGAATTTAAAAAGAAACAGATTTTATCAACATTGAAAACATTGACTTCTGCTTTTTGAAAGATATTATTTAAATGCAGTCTGGTCTTTTTTGTTGGAAATTCAATCAATCTCTTTATTTTCTAATTAAGTCTGTTGATCTCATTGGGCTTTCAGTAAGGTGATGTCAGAATATCCTGGATGGGTAAGGAATTACTATTGACCTCTTAGGCAGGATCCAGGGAGCAAATGTTAAGAATTTGAATAATTCCAATGTAGTTATACTTTGTCTTTTAAAACTCCAAGCCTTTTTCTCTCATTAAAATCTTTATATATTGGATACTGAAGAGGAAAAAACATTAGGAGTCCATTACCCTCTTTTTTTCACTGTTTTGCAGTTTAATTCAGTGTTTTCTGCACTGAACTACAGGTTTTGTCGGTTTAGACTGTGAGAACAGTCTCTAAATTCCTAGTTCAATTTAAGAAGTGAGGTTTATGGAAGCTGCAAATCTTACCGATCAACCTCCAAGTTAATCTGGTTTTTATTAAAACAAAAACCAAAACCCACTTAAAACAGAGGTTACAGTTGTTGAGTAATTAATAAAGTGATACAAAGTGACATCTATATTAATTCTACATGTTCATGAAAAGTCCCTCTAACACTTATCTTAATATACCCTGCAGAATATAAGAATTACAATTTCATGTATCTCATAATGGAATTTATAATAGAATGATTCTGTCAGAGTTATAGAGTTTTTAATATTTCCATTATAACAAATGGTAAAAGACAAGCAAGCATAACAGCAGCAAGAACAAAAATTAATGAGCCACTAACATAACCTTGTCTATTTGAAAATCATAAGCATATCAATGTTTATTTACATTTGTTTTGAAAGACTGAGTTTAAGGACCTGAGCCATAAAAGTTTTTTATGACAGTAAAACATACAAGCGCATGTTCCACCATCCAGCTCTCCTTCTTTCTTCTTCTCTTTTGGTATTCAAAAAAATATATATAAAATCTACAGTATTTTGTAACAAATCTTACCTACAAAGAAGTGTAATCACTGCAGAAAGCCAACCCCTTTCAACAAACCCACCAAAAGCCAGCACTAAAGCCTCTGCCTCTGAACTGTAAGAAAAGTAGAACATTTCTCCTGAATTTACTTAAGATTTCTTGGTAAAAAAAATAAGAAATACAGAAAGAAATTGACAAATATATCTGTCTGGCACATTCAAGTGCCTAAGTAGGCTGAATGCACTTAACCTACTTTCTTTCTAAATTATAGTTTTTATAAAAGGTTTTTTATTTATTGTATATCTTTGGCATATAATTTAGATATTTAAATTGAAAATGTAAACAAGACTTGGCTTCTAAAAACATTGTTTCCATACACAGATACTGTTGTTACATAAGTAGTTATTTTCTGTAAGATTTATCTCTGATCAAAGTGTTAAAGGAAAGGAATCTAAAAACTTAAAACGATTGAAATCAGCTCTCTCTTCCTTTTTGTCTTAATTTCATTTTTTTCTTTTTAGAAATACTGAATTGACAAATGTCTGGCTTCTATTGCTTATTTTTCTTTACTATAAAGTTTTAATTCTTGAGAAACCTTCTTTATTCTGAAGAAGATGATGAATGTATTCAGTGAGAAGAAAGCTATTTGCTTTAAATATGGTATAAATATCAACTTCTGTCAGTTACAATGGTTACTTAAATTAAGCTTAATATGTATCTTTCATTAAATGCTTGAGAGAGAATCTATAAACCAGAGTTAGTACACAGGAGATTAAAGACTGAAGTTTCTTCTCGATTTGCAAGCTCTTAACTCCACAAGAGTGCTTGTGTTTTGCTCATTACTGTATTGCTGAATGACGTTTAAAACCTACTGAGACACAGATTTAACAGACATTAAGTTTGATTCGTTGCTTGATAAGGTCATATTCAATCAGATAATATGTCTTTTCATAGCTCTGCCAATTTAAGTGTAGTGCATTCTGATTGTCATACCATTGACAGGCTAACCAAACAAGGATGAGAGTATTTCATAGAACTGTTCCTGTCATTCCATTCCCTCCTCATGCTGGAGGAATCTCAGTGTTTTTCCTATTAAAAATCAGATGGAATTAATGTCAGTACGGCTGGTTTGAACGTCAAAGGTAAAAATCTGGAATTCACATCTGAGAACATAAGGAACTCTGGAGCATAGGTAGATTTTCATCAATGCTCCTGGTCAAAGGAAAGGGATTTGAAAGGGCCAGTTGAATCTGGTGAATCAATAACTGGTTACAGGACTGGTGCCGCAGACAAGTTTTGGCTACTTAGACCATGGGACTGACTTTGAGAAACCTTCTCTAGTGGGGGCAGATGGGTCTGTCTGTCCAAGAAGAGCAAAAGCATCTCCAGTCATGGGGTTGCCAAACTGATGAAGAGAGCTTTAAACTAAAGTCATCAGAGGAGGGGGACCTCAGTCCTACCTACACCTAGAAGTGAATCCTGTTGGGTGCCAATACCAGTGAGAGATGTCCAGAGCCTGGAGATGGATCCCAGGTCAGCAGGAGAGCACTTGAAGAGCAGCGCAAAGGAATTACAGCCACTCAAGCCTGTAATTCAGTTTCATTAGGGGCCCAAATTAAAAGTCTCTATGCAAATGCACCCAGCATGGGCAATAAACAAGAGGAGTTAGAGATGTACGCACACCTGAAGGGCTAAAATCTTATTGGTATCAGGAAGACCTGGTGGGATGGCTCCTGTGATTGCAGTGTTGGCATGGAAGAATACAGACTCTTTAGGAAGGACAGGCAGGGAAAATGAGGAGGCAGTGTTTCCCTCTATGTCTATGACCAGCTGGAGTGCAAGGAACTTCACCTGGAGATGTGTGAGGAGCTGATCAAGGGCTTATGGGTCGGGGTAAAAGGGAGGGCAGGGACAGGTGACACTACAGAGGAGGTCTGCTACTTGCCACCAGACCAGGAAGAACAAGCTCATGAGACCTTCTACAGACAGATAGGAGCAGCCACATTCAAAAACCCTGGTTCTCTTGGGGAACTTCAACCACCCTGATATCACCTGGTCTAGTTGAAGGTGTCCCTGCCCACAGCACAGGGGTTGGAAATAGATGATCTTCAAGGCACCTTTCAACCCAAACCATTCTATGAATCTGTGTTTCTATGCTCCTTCTTTGTAAATCATTACTGCTCAAAACAGAATTTTATTCAGATTCCAGAACTTAGAAGTAATCCCTAATGCTGACATTATTATTATTGTTCATGGTTCATGGAGCTACTTGCTCCTTCCCCAGTTTCTTTTTCTCTAAGTGGCTGGCACTTTTGTCTCTCTAACTAACTTAGTTTGCAATAAATATAGAGGATCAGAGAAAGTACATAGCCTTTTGTTCCCTATGGATATGAAAAAGCAGAAGGTATTTGTGATCTAACCCATCTGCAACCAGAAACGTGTGAAACTTTCCTGTTATTCTTGCAAATGTGTTTATTGTTTAAATAGAAGTAATTATTTTTCTTCTGCTGGAAGTTTCAAGTTGAGCCAAATGTCTTTAGCATTCTGCTAACGGATATTTTAGAATAGTGCACATATGTTCAATTGTTTTTATAGAAGAGATGGCAGGTAGTAACAGTCAGTTTCTTAAACATGTAGATTCAGCTTCTGGAGGATGAAAGGCTATGCACCAGTAGGTTAATTAAACAAACAAGTATTCTATTAAAGCTGGTTTTAAAAATTCGGCACTTTTATTGAGCTGTATCATACTATGGTGTTGAAGTGTTTTGGTTTCCCCCCCCCCATTTTTTGGTTGACATTCCGACGTCTCTAGAACTGTCAAAGTGTAAGTTTTGTGATCAAAATGGTTTTTTACTTTCTTCTGAGTTTTGTGGAAATCACACTTGAAAACAAAAGAACTGAATGATTCAGTAGGTTATACAAAATGTTCTATTAATATGTTTTCCCTCACTGCAGGACTAATAAAGGGATTAGAACCATTCTATTTTTAAAATAATAAGTTAGATTGTATGCAAGGACCTGAAAGTTTTGCACAGCTCTGAGAAAGGCCTGTCAATTCTTATCTGATGAAACCGGAGCAGTTCTTCAGCTCTGATTTGACTTAAAGCTAAAGAACTAAGATAATTTAATTATAACACCTGCTTTAAAACAAATGTATCAAGTAGCATACAAAAGAATTTACAATTTCAATCTGAATGTGTCACCCATCCTAGAAAAATACCATATTCCTTCATCTTCACAGTTCATTCTATTTCAGCATGAACTGAATCATTTGCTCAGTTCAGACTTACTTTCTGGCAAAAAAAGAATAACAAAGCATGTTCTTTCATACTTTTGACATGAGGTATTTTGTGAAGCAACGTTAAAACCTACCTGCTAAGCTTGAGCAGCCTCAGAGGTAGCTGGGCAGACTATCCACTGGAAACGACAGGATAGTTCTGGTCTGAAATTTTAGAGCAGACACCCAATCAGAGGTAAATAATTGAAAGACTTGCAATCTCGACAGGAGGAAAGCAACAAGTCTCTTGGAGAGATGGGTAATTTTAAAGGTCAGTCTAAGAGGTCATCAGATGAGCACTGGTTTTATTGAATTCACTGGGTTTAGGATTTGATTTTAACTAAGGTGCCTAATTCTCCCATATATTGTATAAAGGGAGATGACAGAGAAATAGTAACTGAGTGTTTCTGACTCTTTTTATTAGCTCTCATCCTATCTTTTCTGTTCAAGTCCACTGGATCTTTAAATTTATGTAAATAAAATTAAGATTTTATTGTTTAGGTAAGCATTTTTAAATGCTTTCCTCAGTTTTATAAGATTTAGATTTTGAATACTTTTAGGTTCGATAACTTTCAGCAGAAGGACATTTTGCCTTTTGAAGACTTTTTTTAATTTGACTGATTTAAATGAGAAAATCTTTTGTGGTAAAAACTTGTGTTTATTTCCAAATTGCAGTTATATAAGAGAAATGCCCTCTTAATGTTCTTGACTTCTCTAGTTTATACCCATTGATTGCCTTGAATGAAAAGCTGCTTTCAATATTAAATTTTATTTTTCCTCTTCTGTTCATCAAAGGAATATATTGGCCAATTTTTTTGTCTTTGAGACATACATAAAATTGTTTTAAAAAAAAAGAGCTCTGTTATAATTTCTATTTAACTCTTCTGATATGAATTAAAATAATTACCAACTTCCATGTTTATTTCCCAGTATATACCATCAGTAATGTTGTTCCAGAATTGTTTTTCCGTTGAGTAGACACTGTCTGAGTTAAAATTAGCTGTTCTGTTCTTTTTCTGTTTTCAGAAAGCCCTTTGTACCAAGCATTACCTTTCTTCAAGACATGCTTTGTTGCAGTTCAGTAGCAATAAATTTCACAATCAGGACTATTTTAGCCACTGTGTAAATTTGACTTTTTATACTATTTTCACTTCTCCAAAGTTGGTAAAAGTCATTATTTCTTGTCCAAATGTCTTTAAATAGTTATTAGACTATGTATAAATTTAAGGTGTCTCAAGACAGACATCCTCGAAGATGTAAAGGTTACTATCTGCAATGAAAGTTTCACAGTAAACATAAGTCCTTTTTCAGGTTTGCAGAAATTGCAGTTCAGACTCTCCAGGGACATTTCTGGCAGGGAACATGATGATTTGGGGTTTTTAGTTGTTTTGGTTTCTTTTTTGGTTTTTTCCCTCCTTAATCTTGGTTCTATAAAATACTGCTAAAATCAGTAATATCTGTTCAGCTTTCTCTAAATCAAAGACCAATTTAATTAGTTTTAAACTAAATATCTTGAGAAATATATTTTCTCTTTCCATCTTTACCATTCATTTAAGATATGTCCCCTCTGTAAATATACCTTCATAGCAAATGGAGAGAGAAATTATTCCCTTCACAGGAAATTAAATTATATTTGGAAGATTTTACAGACCGTAAGAGATCCCAGACTAATGTGAAAAGAAACAAAACCAAGCAAAACAAAAAAACAAAAACAACGACAACAACACAAAAACCCTAACATAGCCTTCTCCTCTTGCCCTACCTGTTTATTTTTATTGCAGAGAGATTTTTGCACTTTGAATGCTATATAATAAATGCTGTGGGCTACTAAAAAGCTCTTGGTAAATTTCCTATGGTTTGCATGACAGTTTGCTGATTGGTTTTACTTTAGTCTTCCTTTTTCACTTTTTTCATTACTTAAACTACTTCATTAATTCTTATGACCAAATTACTTTCAAATCATTATTTTTTTGCTTGTTAAAGTGATTGATTTTGTTATGCTTTTTTAATGTATTTATTAAATTTGTTATGCAATTTGTTATTGTTTACTGTATGGAAAGTGCAAATAGCTCCAAAATGAAGAGATATTTTATACATATACAGGCATTACAATTTACTTGTACATATGAGATGAAGAGATTAAATTAAAGGCCCTTTGTAACTGTCAGCTTCTGCTTCTCTCAGGCATTTATTATACACAACCCAGAAGGTAATCTTTGGAAGCTTCTGTGAAACTAAAGAACTATTATTTATCTCACTAGTTTTGGTCTGATTAAATTTCTGCCTTGGCAGAGGGGATTTTCATCGTGCATATAAAATAATGGGGGTTTATGTGTGGAATGGTGGGTAGACTGACTGCAAGGGATGGTTCTTGGGATATCAAAATCTTGCCTCTGATCTCTTGTGTTCTGTGATGTACTGACTGCCCCTGTTTCCTTGGCAAAAAGTGTTTTGAGGCAGTAAAGCATAGATGCAAATGTAGGAGTACAAAAATACAGAAGTCATGTTTCCTATAGGTAATACTAGGATTTTATGACAGACCCAGTGCTTTATGAAGGGTTTCTGCTGTTTGTTCATAAGTTTGATTCAGTATTTTTACATTTCTGTTACTGATGAGGTCCCTCATCAGTTTGTCATCAATTAAAAAAAACCACATTTCTCTTGTTCTCTCAAAAGACATATATTTTTAGTTTTATTTTCCTGCCATGGACATCACTTCTACTGGCTAATATGTGCATGGAGATGGAAGTCATTTACCTCCTTCTGCAGTCCCACCGACCTCTTATAGAATTATCTTATCTAAATAGCAGCCCTGATTTTTGTATGATCTCCAAGGAAAAGTTCTGAGAAATCCTAAAAGTCTACAACAGTATAAATTTCAAAGGAGTAATTATTATAAGAGAGGGTTGAAAGTGTCATCACTTTAATTCCATATCTTATTAAACTCCAAGTTTTTTACTTGAAAGAATGATTAAGCATATATCTCTATGCAATTCTTTGAATCCTTCAAGAACGAACATTGCTAAAACAATTAATCAGCCTGAAATAACTTTGAGTTTAGAACTTAAAAGTAACATAGAAGTTCAAAGTACTTTTTTTTTCTCTTTTTGTCAAAGCAGCAGTTAGATTCCCAGAAAAGAGAGAAAATAAGGAATGATAATAATAGTTTTAGATGTCAAAACCAAACCGGACGTAAAAATAAATAAATAAATAAATAAATAAATAAATAAATAAATAAATAAATGCCTTCAAAAAGAGTGCCTTAATTTTCTAGCAAACTGAGCATACAGACGCAGAGCTGAAAGCCTGTGGTGGTCATGCAGAATCTTCTGAAATTAAGTCACTTATCTAGCTTCCTAAATAATGATTTAAAAGCCTCTTTTGCTCTCCTACCTTCAAAGATTTTTGTTCATCATTTTCTCAGTGCAGTAGGTTGCATTCTACTCTGTGACATGCAAAGGTTTTAGCTGGGTTCAGACTAGGAGAAAATGAACTCATTTGCCATATGCAGAAAAAGTTCCAAAAAAGATGAAGACAGTGAAAGAAAGAGGAGGTAGGGAGGGGTGAGAGCATGTGGAGGGAATCTGCTGGAAGAAATGTACAAAAAATGTAAAGTGAAGCAAAGATAAATACATAGACAAGGAATTGTGATAAAAGGGAAAAAGAAGAGAGAAGCAGATTTTAATGGAAATTTTAATGAAAGAAACCCAAAGCATATTCTCTCTTAATGTCTTTTATTACTGCTGGCTTTAGTCTGAATGAGTAGGGACTAAGCAATTATTTTGATCTAAATACTTAATGTGCTGTCTTTACCTGTGAAAAATAAACATGCTCACAAAAATACTGAATTGCCATTGGCAAAAAGAAGAAAAGAAAAGAAAAAGTAATTGCTCATAAAGCCTAAGAAATTACATTTACTTTAGTATTTAAAGAAATCCCTGAAGCAGACTCTGAACCCAGTGCTGTGGCAGCAATGCTTTGAGTGCCTTAGCCCATTTCAAAAACCTTTTTGTTTCATGTAGATTTTGCTCAATAAGGCTAAAGGTTTATAAACACATTACTGTTTTATACACATTTTCTGGAGTTTATAATCCTGCTCCAGCTTTAGAGCTTAATTTTAAAGCCCAGTCTTGTAGCTGTTGAGTTTCTCCCTTTGATGTCTGTGGGATAACATACCACTGCCTTCCAGGTACATTTACTCCTGCTTGGAGTAAAACACAGACATAGATTTTAGACTACTGTTTAGTGCCACAACGACACATAAACTAAACAAAGACAATGAACATATGTTACAGAATTTTGGGGCTAAGTGACAATTCATTATCCAAGATAAAAAGAATTGGAGTTGGCTTTTTATTTCGGTGTTCCAACATCTTTGGCACTTGAACAAAAGGCAGGTTATAAACATGAAGACAATTTATCAAGCAGATAATCATGTTATAAGAGCACAGCATCTCTTCAGGCAGAATTTTGCTTCTTCATGGCCATTCTGTAGAGCCAGTTTATAATTTGATTTTACCAAGATCTTCCACTTTAAAGTTCATATTTAATTACAAAAAAAAGAGAGATCAAGCACAATCATATTCCTGCAGAGATCAAGTACTATCATATCCTGAAAACAGACAACCAATGGCAGCTGAGAAAATCAAGAATTGCTAGTTGAATTGTTTGGAAATTATATTTGTAGGGCTTTGTACATACCAGCACACATACCTATAATGTTATCTATTTTTAATTCTGTTTTAATGAGGGATGTAATAGAAAACTCACCAGTGCTTAAAGCAACATCTTTTTCCTTGTTTTCTACTAGCTAAGCTTGACTGCCGGTGAAAAATGGTGTGGAAATGGATTGGAATAGAAAGATACATGTGCTACTCAAAATAAAATTAGGTTAGAGTTATAATGACTGAGGGAGAACAGCTTCAGGCTAAAAGGATTAAAACAAACAGAAATCTCATTCTCCAAAAGTGATTATTTCAGCAGAAAACAATGCAATTCTTGTTTACTGGCTAGGAAACATGAATTTATAGTGATGATAGACATTAAAACCCCTTAGGGAGATCACTATGAAGTAAACCCCACATTTTAATTGCAAAGGAATGCAAACAGCTTACCTTGAAAAATTGCTGATATTAAACTACTCAAATTTCATTGGAGATGAGATGTAGAGTTACAGAAAAGAACATATTGCTATTTTCAAGTGGTGCCACGTTAAACATTGATGTTAAAAGGCCAATACATTTTCAAAAAATAAGAGGATCAATTTTGATCAATCTTCTAATCCATTAGTAAACACTACATCATGGATGGGAACACTGACTACTACTGCTAGTTAACTTTCATCCTTTCATGTCCCAAAATGTTGAATTATGTAGTAACAGACAATTAAATACACTAGTCACCAATCTATTTACCTGACACAACACCAGTATTTTAATTGAACTGCTATATAGAGGTCTCCACCCATCACTCTGATATATGTGGATTTAGAATGAAATATTTATGTAAACATCATAGAAAACTCATTCACCTCTAGGGGGGTTCACTTATCAAGACATGATAGCAAATATCCTTTACATTATGCTATCTGCATATCAATATTCCTGTTTCCTGGTAGCTGAGAGAACTGGACTCTAACTTTTGTTTTGACACAGTTCTACTATCATCCTGGGCAATCACTGGGGTCCAAATTTTCCAAATTAACCTTTAATAATTGGGTCCCTCATCGTGAATTTCTTGAAGAAGGGCACAAGAAAGTTTGGACTACGAATATTACCTCAAAGTATTTATTGACATTGTGACTATCAGTATTTTCTGTTCATTATGCTTGAGTTACTATTCAAACACTTATCTGCAGGAAAGAACAAATCCACTGATCAGGCACTGTTAAGGTCTACACATCTTTATTCATTAAATGCCATGATTGGTTAAATTATGTAACTTATTTAGCAAAGTATATCTCAAAGCTAAAGGCATCCCAAATGATGAGAAGCTAAGAAAATCACCTCAGCAGTTTTAGACATAAACAGAGTGGAAAAATATCAGCCTAATGATGAGAAAGGAACAAGGACTTAATTCATTTCCCAACCCATTGAACACAAAGGAATTACAAAAGGTGTGTTTAAGATTACCTAACTTCAGATGTCTGCATTATATATAGACAGTTGAGTCTATACTACTTATCCAAGTCTTTTTCATACACAGCAGAAAGGAAGAGACATCTTCCAGAGATGTTATTTGACTCTGATCAGACAACCTGATTAGGATGAGTTGACTGAAACTCTATAGATGTTTCTTCCCCTCAGTGATTACAAAAAGAGGTCAGGTGACTAGTCCTGAATTAGACATTCACCTTTTATCTTTTAGATTTACAAAGTCCGATGAGACTAACTGTCTTGACATGGGTTAATCCTGGACTTTTGTCTCCTACAAGCTCCCCCACCAAGGGCATTGTTTGCAACACATTTCTTTTAAGAGCATTTCAAAATTAACAAATCTAGTAAATGACGAAAGAAGAGCTGGGACGAAGAAGAGAATGAAGTGGAAAGGGAAAAATTAAAGGAGAGAAAAATGGAGAGGAATAAAGAACAAAGAAACAAATGGATAGAGAGGAAGAGAAGCAAAGAAAGAATGAAAAAAAGGAGAAAAGGAAAGAAGGAAGGAAAAAGGAAAAAAGAAGAAAATGAAAATGAAAATGAAAATGAAAATGAAAAGAGAAAGTGAAAAGAAAAAGAGAAGGAATAAGAAAGGAGAAAGATAAGAAAGCAAAGTGGAAATAGAAAAAGAAAAATCTAAACTCTACTTAGTAGAACAATAAAGAGCAAGAAGTGTTTTGTGTGCATTTAATGATTCTAAATTGCACACTTGGCACGAAGACTCTGTTGTTAATAGGCACTTTGAAAATGACAGTGATAATATGCTAGATTGGGCAATGACCATTTTCTGATCATAACTAGATCTCTGTTTAAAGTAATTACTACAAGTGACCTTAATTCCAGTGAGGACTTGGTTTACTAAAATTAAGCTTCCAGCATCAATGGCTAAACTGTCTCATATAGCTGTTAATGTTTATACATTTATTTGTTCAGAAAAGAGAAAAAAAGAAAAGTGTCAGATAAATCTTTATCTGATGTAAATTACCACATCTTACATGTCCCCTAAGTTGATTTACACAGACTGGTCAATATGCACTGCAGTTCACCAAAAGCCAATATTCACTTTATTTACAAATTGGAAAATAAGCATGCTTGCTGCAGGGAAGAGTAAAGCATGTCTTTGATTCTTCCTTGAACAAATAAAAAAAAATGAACTGCATTCTTTCAAATGTTAGGGTACTGAGTCATATCACAGTGTCATTTGCAAAAGAACCCTGAGGCTGTGGCAGGCCAGCTTATCTTACTATTGCCAGGTTTATTACTAGCAGAGTTTTGAATGCTTAACATTTTTTGAAGGATTTCAGAATGTCAGACTCTGTCTGACAGCTTTACTTGGTGACTTCCTTGCTTGTGAGTATATGACAGTTTGACAGGTATCCTTAGGGTTCATTTAATTATTTTATGCAAGTCTCCTTACTGAATAACATTAATGACCATTTTACATTGTATGCACAGTAGCAGCAAACTTAAGCTGCCACATTGCATTCTATCCTAACTCCCCCATTTACTAGCTCTGGGCATTTCTGTATTTTTCCCCTCCCTCCTCCTTTAGCCAAAAAAATTATATTTAAAATAACATATTCATACGAAAAGGTAACAGATTGAAGACTAATATTTACATGGTTTCTTATGAAAATAAAATATCATCAAATGTTTAAAAAAATGAGCAGATATTTTTGCTCATATGAAAGAAGTATTCTGGAAACACTCTTTTAAAAGAAAGTAAAATCAGAAAAGGAAACATAAGGAGAGAAAGTAAGAAAAGTTATAAGTTCTGAATAAAGCATTTATATGTAATCATGACTATTAATACCATTGTTGTTGTGACTATTGTCATAGTTACTAAGATTTATTCTCCAGCAAGTTAAAAGTATACATCTATCCCCAGAGCTACTTTAATCCAGGCAAATACTGCCAGTTTTTTCTCATTATGACAGGTATGGTTCCTTTCTTAATAGTCTGACAGTCTTGCAGCAGCTGCCATTGATGTGGAATGGCAGATGTGATCTATAGAGTCGTTAAGTAGCTAACCTGCTCTTGAAATGTTCATTAACAATTCTGAGGTTCAGAGTATGGAAACCTTACATCCATTCTGACTGGATAACACGGTGACATTGTCTTTTCCTGTGACTCACTTATCTTCTGTCTGCAAATTCCTTGCCATTTTTATTACAGCACTTGAGAAAGACAGGCAGACTGTAGTTCAACGACTCAGAGACTTAAACACTACATCACAAATTTATCCAAGCTATCACCTACTCTGATGAGAGAGTGAGATGAAACTAGTTAGTATTTTTATATTTCTTTGACCATTCTGAAAAGAGAGGTAAACTAAAACATTCAATAAAACTAAATTTCAAAGCAAAAATATTCCTACCTCATAGGCTACAAACATTACTGATAGAAAAAATATCTTTTGGAATGGTCATATCTGCTGCTTACCTGCAGAATATCAAACATACAGAAAGGTTAACCCTGGGTGGTTAATAAACCTAATAAAAACCTCCTGCTCTTTGCTTAAGAACAAAGTACTTAATCAGTATTGGAGCTTCATCAGTGAAACTCCTTAAAAAAAAAGAAGTATATTTTTCTGGCCATGGAAAGGATATGACTTTTTTCCCCTTTCATAAATGTGATTCTGTTCCTACATCCTGGTCCAGAGAATATCTATTTCTGTGATCTACTCAGGGGGTCTGGACGCCTTGTTGAAAGCCTTGGAATGAATCACTATTTAGGAAATGTCAGATGTGCATAAAGTGATGCATTAACACTGCTGTTGGAAGTTCCCACAGGAAACTAAGAAAAAAAGATAGGGTAATTTGCAGTTTTGCTAGCTAGGCATTGCCTAGGAGAATTTAATATTAACTTGGGCTTCATCAAATACTTCCTATGTAGCCCCAGAGTAATTGTGAAAGGCAAAGTGTTGTTTCATAAACTGCACGCTTGCTTCTTTCTAGAAAAGCAGTTTCAGAAACATATTTTTAAAAAATTATTATTAAGTGTTGAGTAAGTATAGCTGCAAATGAAATTGATGAAAATGCTCAGCATTTCTGTGACTGGGGCCATGTTTAAGAAAAACAGAAAATTATGTACTAGAGACACTTATGGCTCTTTCACTCGACATTGAAAAAGCAGTTCTATGATAAGTCAAGTGCCATACACATAATAATAAAGTGATTAATAAATCTCCTGTTTGCAGGTTTCAAGATAAGTCTTTTACCACCTTGACCTCTGCCTACACTTATTTAAACAGCGCAGAAGGCATACATCTTTTTCTACTAGAGTTCAGGTCCCTTCTCTGTTCTCAAAGAAGCTTAATATTTGTTATAAATAAATGGACTTTGCTGCATCTTACAGGTAAGGCTTTGAGTGGGAAGCCAGTGATGCTGGTTCTTGATATAAATTTGATGGATAGTCTCTGTGGTGACGGCATCGTTAGAATGTGGAAAAAGTGCAGCAATGATGATTCATTCCATTTTCTATCAGGAAAAATCACCACCAGCTATCATTATGCTGAATGGCACTATTTAATCAAAAATAGATATAAGGATTTGGGATAAAGAAAAATATTCTTATGCTACCATTCTTGAAAAGACCTTCTCCCCTCTGTTCCATCCCTTGTTGTCTTTCATGGAGAAAATAAATCAATTGTGTGAAAATAATAGATTATGCAGACTATTCATTATTATCATCACACTTTCAGGGCTTCACTGACAACTCCCATCTTGTGATTATGTTGTGTGGAGGTAAAAACATCTGCTGAATTAATGACAAATCTGTCAGTGCCTTTATCCTCTGCCCTGTTTGAAATGATTAAACTCATCGAGTGTTTGCTTAATCTATTTTTCTTTTTCATATACCATGCTCACTGCCTGGGGCAAACCCATCTAATAATATTCAATTGAATAAAACCATAACTCATGACCCAATAAATTATTAAAAAACCCTGCATTGCATCAGATTCATCATTCATCTTACCATAGTGGCAGAAAGCCTACAGAATTCCTTAACAGTTCTTGCTGTGATAAATAGTTCTATTAAAATTTATGAATACAGTGGTATATATTAACACATAGTTTGTTACTGAATTATCTGTCATACCTTTTGTTTTTTTCATGCACCAACATGTTGCATTAATAATTTCATTGGTCTGCAAAACTCAGTCAGCTATCCTCATATGTTTTATTGTTTTTTTATTTTTTAACTTAACCCTGACATCCCTTTAAAAATGTGTTAACAATTGTTGTTCTGCATTGCTTTTGCTCATATTTTTAGTCTTAATTTCTTAAGAATTATTAACAACTATGTCCATATGATTGATTAGTTACAAAACAAAATTAGAACTCTCATGATGCAAAACAGAAAGAACAAATAATGATTAAGTTAGTAGCTGCCATAGGACTGAAAGATAACATAAATTAGGAGATATCAGCCTAGAAGTGAGTGGAGTGAATGTGAATTTTTTTCTGCCCCATATTCTTTTGTTTTCTTTAAATCAAATCATAGAATCATAGAATCATAATCATAGAATTCGTAGAACATAGAATCATAGTTGTTTAGGTTAGAAAGCACCTTAAAGATCAGCCAGTTATCCCTCTGCCATGGGTAGTGTCACCCACTAGATCAGGTTGCTCAGGGCCCCATTCACCCTGGCCTTGAAAACTTCCAGGGATGGGGCATCCACAGCTTCTCTGGGCAACCTGTTCCAGAGCCTTGCCACCCTCTGAGTGAAGTAATCCATCCCTGCAGGTGATACTGCCTATCATGCACAGGTTTCAGAGAAAACACTTTCATAGAATATTGGAAAGTAAGAAATTTGCTGTTTGTAAATAATTTCAGACTCTGTGTTCCTTAATTTGCCATAACAATCTTGTTTCTCCTGAGGAAAAAAATGGGGAGATATATATACGCCTTCCAATTTTCCTTTGCAAGAAGAAGAAACTTTACTTTCGAGGCAGCCCTTCTTCCATGGGGAGGGATATGAGAGCCATCATTAATCTCATAACTTTTTTATTTGATCTAGGCTGAGGGATGAAGGTCGTTTAAACTGTGAAACTGCATTGTATAGCTCTTTAACAGGAAAACCTGAAAAAATACCTAAGGATGGACTCCATCCTCATCAGAATAATAGTGGAAAAACTATCCAGCATGTAGAGTTATCCTCTTCCTACTTGGTTTTGCATTTATTTCTTCCTGCAACATACTTTCACAGCATGATGAAAAGATATAACACAGAAGTAGTATTTGATGATTACATGTTTTAGTCAAAGACAGGTATTTTCTGCAGATAATATAAGTAATCTCCCCTGCCTGTACACCAGGTTTTGACTTGGTCACAAAGCCACAAAGATTCTTTTTAAAAAATGTCTTACATAAACAGTAAAGATATGTTT
The DNA here is from genome assembly GCA_013397915.1 of Daphoenositta chrysoptera. Lineage (NCBI taxonomy): Eukaryota > Metazoa > Chordata > Aves > Passeriformes > Daphoenositta > Daphoenositta chrysoptera. The sequence continues at coordinate 539,000 of VZRO01005464.1, forward strand.
CAGAAAAGTTTTCAAATCATGGCACTTAAAATACTTATAAAATCATGTAATTTATTAGAGTGCAAAGAAATCAGAACTGGTTTGGGGTAATGCACATTGACTATTCATAATATTAACAACATAGAACCACTCCGTCTTGGTTTAAAAACGGCTAAAATTTGTAAATACATTACTGGTTTTTAAGGCTTAACACAATGTGGCTAGGAAAGCAAAGATATTAACTGTTTTTATCAAGGAGAATGTTAATGACAGAATTACACTTGGTAATAGAAGGACCACATAGGAATTCAGCTCTTTGAGATGCCTGTATTTGCATGCTCACTCCAGTTCCCAAAAGATAATTGCAAGTGCTCATAAAAGCTGCATCTCCCAGGGTTTGAGAACCACAGAGCAGTCAGTGTGGGCCCAGGAGCGTTCTTTGCTGCTTCAGCACAAGGGGAGAGGAACCAGTCACTTCTGCTCAATTTGAGCCCTCACTGTGTTTAGTCTACAACTTCTTTTTAATCTATAGAGTTGTAAAGACCTCCCAGTGCTGCTCCACACCCAGCCAGAGGAAATGCTTCTTGTTTGCTTGGGGTCAGGAAGATTCAGTGTCTGCAGCAGCAGCACCATAGGGACATTCAAAATGCACAGTTTATGTACAGTGGCACATTCAAGACAGATGCCTTTTTTCTAGGGGTGTAGGCAGATAAAAACACAAGAAATAATTGTGTGTTCACGACTTTGTGTTCTGAACACAATTACCTCATCAAAAGCAACTTTTACCTGCAGTTGCACCACAGCAGGAGTATCAAATTATAGGAGCAGTACAGAGGAGTTCTGATACGAAGTCTTTCATGTTTATCCCTCTGCCTTGCTTTTTTCACCTCTTCCCCCCACCCCCCATGGGATTAGTTACATTTTTCCTAATAAGCCATCAATTAGTAAGTATTTCCCTCTCTGCCCCGAAGGGTCCCTCACCCTCAATGCCAGAACAGTGTATAAGAGAATGATACAGATAGTAAGTTGACTGTTTTGTTTCAGAAAAAGCTGTAATATAATTAAACTACTCAGAAGTGGCTATGCTGGCACTCAGATGGCCTCTGTTATACAAGGAGGCCCTAGCTCTGCCATATAAGCCCTGGTATGAACACTTGCCATACCCTCCAACCAGAAGGACATCACCAAATGAAACAGTCATGCTTGTACCTCCAGGGACAATTCTGCCTACAAGAGAGCTGTCAGCTCAGACTGGATCTCAGCTAAGTGACTAGTGAAGAAACTGAAACACTGTTCTCAAGGAAATCCTCTCTGCTCAGACACCAGATGCAAACAATATGGATTAACCATTTTATTATCTGTGCCACAGTGCCTGCAAAACACTGATGTCGTGCAGAGGTAGAAAGGTGGCTGAATGAGTCTTGTTGTTAAACATGTTTTATTTAATCATGCTTCACCCTTCTTTTGCCACTTACAGATGAGCACTGCCATGCTGTGCTGCCATTCAGCTTCCCTTCAACCTGCATGAAAGACAGATCAGTCTTACTCAGAGGTTTGTTTGTGCAGTTTCTAGCAGCACAGCTGCTCTGGCTTGGGGGGGATTTCACAGTGCTACTGCTATGGCAATTGGAGAAGAGAAGGAGTCTGCAACATCTTCTGCATCCTTAGAGTGACAGCTTAAGCAAAAGTGTTGGTTCTGTAAGCAGGAGGAGTCAGAGCAAGGCCAACACTTCCCAATTTCAACACCAGCCCACATGCTGCCCCACCAAACACATCTGCATCATTTAGGCTTTAAAAAAGGGAAAAAAAGTGCCTTCCATCTACAGTTTTCTAGTGTTAACATGTAGGTACATTTGGGGACATGCATCAACAACATGCAAATTGTGATAAGGCAAATATATTCAGTCCATTTGGCTTCAGCAATTTTACCTCGATCTTCTTTACCATATATTTTGTAGGAAAAAAAAATGCATGCAGATTTAAAAAATTAAGCAGATATTATTTGAAGGATAATATGATCCAAATGTGGCACTATATGGACAAGCAGGTATAACTGTATTCAGGCCAGATTTTAAGCTGGTAGAAATTGGCAGAAATCCCTGAACTTTAGTATTCATTGATACTTCGACAGTTTTACACCCCAGGACTTGGTTTCAGCATACAGAACAGCAATAGAATAAAATTTGCTTATCTGAGCTGTTGCTTCATCAAAGCATTTTATTGTTTGCAGCCAGTTTTATCTACTTTACAGAGAAACAACTGAAAGTCTACAATGTTTCTTTTTTCTGGGTTCTGAAGTCCAAGTAAATCCCTTCTTCTCAAGACTGAATTCTTCTGAAGGCATAATTCCAGCATGAGGTAGGTATGGTATGGGAAAGGAAAAAAATAGGAAGATTTAAAATAGGAAGATTTTAAGCTCTCTGCATCTGTACCTGACTGTATTGTACTATTCAGTTAAGAAATCTATACTAAGCTTTATCAATGTACAAAAGTATGGGAAATAAAGCCCCTAAATAATCAAGAAAAAAAATTGGCCTGATTTATTTTCTGAATACACTACAGTGTGCTTTCTTGTGGAACATTATGTCACTACTAGTGATATCAAAATAATTTTAGTCATGTAATAATCTAAATAATACATTTTTCTTGATCATTGTAACCCTCTATCAAAGCTACTTGAATGTTATTTTGTGTACACAGAAGGAACTTAACTGCTTTTAGACAGGCAAGATACAAGCAGGCATTAGGTACATTTGAAACCACTGTAATACTGGGACTAAAATTGCCACGTTCCTTACACTATATGTTTGAAAACTGTACCACTTAGAGATATTGCATAACAGCTCAAATTTGTTTAGGATATAGATTTTGGTAAAGAGTTCTTACTGCATGACCTTCATCAAGGTATGCAAGTCCGCTGGGCCCCAATGAAATTTTAAGTCTATGAAAAAACAATAAAGTGGATTGAAAGGTAGGTTATCCTCTATCTGTGGTCATATTCTCATTTATTAAGTTTAAGTTTGGGAGGAATCAGCAAATATATTCCTCACCTTTCAGGTAGCTGACCTGTAATCCTGTAAAACAATTGCCCTGACATATTTAACAGAATACTATGCCTTACAAACTTGCAAAGCTATCAACTAATCAGACTTTAACCAAAGCATAGCTAAAGAGGGAGGTGTGGGTGGGGAATTTAAGACTTTTAGTGGATTAAGATCTCAGTCACTTGGGAAAAGGGAACAGCATCTAAATTATCTCTTCTGTCTATGTCCCAAGACTACAAAATGCTGAAATCTGAATTACAAGCTGTAAATATCACATCAGATATTTAAAGGGGTATCAGATGAATAGAAGCAAAAAAAACCAACAACAACAACAACAACAAAAAACCCAAACAACCAAAACAAAACCCAAAAGAAAACAAAACCCCAAAAAAACCTGGAATAAAATAGAGTAGCAATATATAAATCCTTTCAGAGAAGACAGAAGTGAAGGTAAAAGAACTAGGATTCTATGACATTTCGGCATTAATAAAACCCAAGCACTTAGCATGAATAAAACAAAAGGCAGTTTTAAATCTCTTTAGGGAAGAATAGTAAAAAAGTATAGTTGAAAAAATATTCTATAAACTCCTCTTTGTGACAGAAAACTGAAATATTATGAGAAATACTAATAGCCCTGAGAGCCCTCCTATTATGATAGACTTTAGCTTCTAAAGATACATATTCCAGAAGAAATGTTACTAGTAAAAAAAGTGTTGATGTGATAGGAGGGATATTTCCTCTCCAAATTTGCATAGATTCAAAAAGAGGGTGTCACAAAGGAAGTGAAACTGGAGAAGCTCTGATTTAGTGGAAGCATTAGAGAAAGAATGGGGAACTGGTTATAGAAAAAACTTCAGTGTTTCTGGGATGTGCTGGAAAAGGAAATAACCAAGATGCAGAAGGATTACATGCAGTTTCAAAGTAATCTGTGTTTGACTAGAACATTTTCAATATTTTAAATATCAGTGAGATAGATGCCTAAAATATGTGTGTGCTAACAATGTAATTGGAGATGTGTATTTTGTGATAATTGATGAAACAGAAATTATTTAAAATATAAAAAGGATGGAGAGAAAGTTCAGTCGTACAAAATTCAAGGTCATGTATTTTAAAACAGTAACATAAACCTCTACTAGGAGTTTTTATCCTAGAACAGCCTAAATTTGCATATATTGCTTCATCACAGAAGTGATGAACAAGTGTCTTTACGTTGTACAGTTCAGTACTGGAACAAGAAATGCAATCTGACTCAAGTATGCAAGGAGGATATGATAACTTTTTTTAATCTTCTATTCAGGCAAGAAAACTGCATTTCTTTTACTAGAAATTCTGCTACTTTCTTTTAAATACAATAAAATGTTCTCCATTTATTGCTTTTGTTTTCAGGCTTCTGGAAAAGGAACATGTTGGCATACCAGTATGTAATTCCCTTTTCCTTAGCTGAATAGTCAAGACTATATCCTGCTTATACTTTCCCATCACAGTGATGGGGTTCATACAGTTTTGCCACTTTTGCTCGTTGTTGATGGCTCTACGTGTGTTATGCCTTCTTCATTGTTTTCTTTCTCTTTATTTTACTTGATAGCAATAAAACATGATATGTAAGACAACTGCAAGCTTCAAAAGAAATAACCATCTTCTCAGTGCTACCTCATTATTTCTTTATTTCTTCTTATGTTTTTTTTCAAGAACAGTAAATATAAGCACCTGCTGAGTGCCATACTGACTCTACTCCTGCACGTGTTAGCAATTTCGTACACACACACACTCAAGCGTTTCGAATGGAGTTTGTGTATTAGTGCCCCCAATGGAAATCATTTACAGTGCAGTGTTAGGTAGTAGGAAGCTGACTTGCCCCATGGGTTGATCAAGGCCTGGTATTCCCTGCCTTCATTGGGACAGCTATTAAAACAACATAAAATGCAACTGTAGCTAATGGAAAAGGAACCATAAGAGGTTTTTTTTTTCTTCCTTAGCCTGTCACATTTCTAAAGATGTTGCAGGGTAAAAGTACTAATAGGAAAAGGAGGGGCTGTTTAACTTCAGGCAGTATTTGACTCCCACTATCCTTTATTTTTAATCTGAATAATTAAGCTGCTATTTCAACCCCATGCCCCCCAATTTTCCTGATCCATCTTTGTGCCCCAGCCTGGTTGCTGCTGAAATATGAAGAATTTAAGTATGAAAACAAGCATGTTATCGTTGGAGCTTACAGGGAATAAAGAAAATCAGGCCGGGCTCTTCTTGTGGTCTCCATTTACAGGATTAGAGACAACAGACAGGAACTTAAATACAGGAAATATTGTTTAAACATAAGAAGAAAAAAATCCACGAACCCAACCTTTTTTACTGTGATGGTAGTCAAACACTGGAGCAAGTAGAGAGATTGTGGAATCTCCATCCTAAGATATGTTCACAGCCCAAGTGGACATGTGTGGATGCTAAAAAGCCTTAGCAGAGAAATTTTCCAGCTTTCTGCAGTATTCTGTGAGAACTTTGTCTTTCTCACACCAGCCATGAGAAACAGTAAGAGAGCTTTTGGAAACTATTTTGCAGGTGTCCTGATACTGCCTGAGAATGTTTTCAAATGGGTGTTGTAGGGTTTCACCAATTGTGTTAGAGAGGTGGATGGTCAATGACCAATGGCCCTATGCCATTCAAGCGAACTAAGAGATATAAACCAGTCTGTAAAATAATAAATAATTCCATTCTTTCCTGAACAAATTCTGTGTCATTTGTCTGCCACCCCCGGGACAACAGGGACAGACATGGGCCCTGAGCAGCCTCCTGTGGATGACTGACCTTATTCTGAACAGGGGGGTTGGACTGGATGATTCCTGGAGGTACTTTCTAGCCTCAGCACTTCTATTGGTTCTGGGATGGTGTGCGTGCTCAGGATTGTTTCTCCTGAACAGGTGAAAACTGTCAAGCTCTGCTTCTGTATTTTATGCTTCTTTAATTAATGTCTCCTTCCTGTTACTTTTGCTAATGAGGCATAGCAGCACAGTAGCTGGCATGAGCTTCTGAAAACAAATAGTAATCATGTGACACGGTATTATATTTAAAGGGATAAATGACACAATGTAAATAATCTCTCACTTATTAGCTAGTTTCTAACATTCATCCAAAATCCTGACAAAATGTAAATTACATGATTTGTTGGTGGAAATAATAATAAAATATTGTCATATCATAAATAAGTCTCTGAGTTATTGCAGCAAATATTTTGTGGGAATTAAACCCCTCTACTGATGGGAAAAAGGAAAAAACCTGGGAAAATTTGACAAGACTTAATAATTGTTCTAGTTTAATAAATATTACAGCCCCAATTTGGATAAAATAAGCTTTTCAGTTTCTTTATGAGATTCCTCATCGAGCAATATTTTGACTGCATTTCATTTACAAGCACAGACAGTCCTGAAGTGTCTCATTTTGCATGTCAACTCAGCTGATTTTCCACCCACACTTCATTACTTCTGCCGTATAATGTCACTTTTATATTTTGCTTGAAGTAATAGCTATGGTTGGATAACAAGAGAAAATGGTGCTTTCCACCTCTTCTAATTATGTTTTTTGCTTTGTAAAGACACCATGAATATTTTACTGTAATATTTAGCTCTGTAACTTACATACATCAATATGTATAAATTGCATGAAGAATTCTAGATATAAATGGTAAATGCACAATATTTATTTTTATAGTTAACTTATTTTTTAAACCAAGGGAGATGTTCATTTTCAGACTACATTAGTCTCATTTATCTCCATGATGTCCTTAATGTTATAAGATGTTACAGCCACATTACCGGCTCCTGCAGGCCTGTATCAGCCTTTAGCTACTCAGGCACATTATTAGATTGTCAACATAATTCAGACATCTCATATAAAAAGAGCCAACCCACTGGCTTCAGTTCTTTGTAAATGTATTTGCCTGATTTAATACCTTTAAATTTATCGAGTGTTCTTTTTGATTTTGGTTACACAGGCACTACTTGGAGAATCTTGTTTAAGGCTGCTAAAAATACTAAGAAAAGTAGCACTTAGCACAAACTCTTGCTACTGGCACATACTGTGCTATTCTGGTACATTCACTGTACAATACCTGGATGAAGAAGAAAACTCACAGAATATTTTTGAAACAAAAGTAGGGAAGTATTTTGAGGTGACTTTGGCTAACTGATATAACTGTTTAGAGCATTCTGACTTTTTCAGGAAATTACCCATTTTTCATAGGATTTAATACCATAAAAGCTTTTTTGAATGGGCTAGTTAATTTGTACTTAAAAAAAAAGATATTTTAAAGTAATAAAATACAGAACAAACTGGGTTGTGAACAAGTAGCCAGAGAAAGGATGGATTCTTTTCAGAGTGTCTTCTCTGATATACTTTTCAAATAAGTCGCTTGGACCCCCACTCTGCATAAACAGGACAAGCATTCAGCTATTCTATTAGTTTGCAGTTTGGTTTTGTTTTTTTTATTTGGGCATGGATGTACAAAAAAGCATTAATCTTCAAAATTGAAAGACAGAAAGATTATCATTAGAGCCCCCTGTATAACTGCACAAAGATGAACCATGCCATCTCTGAGGCAAAGCAATGTATTTCATTGGAATTCAGTGCATTTTCACTTCTTAAAATTTCTCACTAACCTAAATCAGATAATTCTAACCACAGAGAACAAACTACTTCAGAAAATTTCAGTAACTCATTTTCCAAAATATTGTTCTTGTGATTTGTGCTGTATCCATATACACACATACGCAACTGCATATGTCACACGTAAGATGTACAAACCACTATTGTTGAATTTTCTCAAACAAAAACATCATCTTTTTGTGGTCATTGTTAACAGCTTTTGGAAGCAAGTTATTGAAAGTGCAGAAGCCTCACAGGTATAGCTGAATGTTTCTGAATTTGCCTAAAAATATACAAATGCACTGTTTAAAGGGAAAGATTTATAAAAAAAAGGCTACATGTTATATATTAGGCAGAATTATATACAAATCAGTCATATAAGCAAAATACTTATTCACCTCCCAAACCTCATTTCCAACTACTGTAATGATGAAGAGATCGATCATGGAACAGAACTGAGTAGATACTCTAAATCCATCTAGCTTTAGCATCTGGAACTGAAGCCAGTGAGCTAATAAATGAGCTAGTTTCAGGAGAAGATGAGTGTGCCCAGAATCTTAAAACCAATGAGCAGGTGCTAAGTGTAACTGGGTAAGACACAGAAAAATCCTCTTCCAAAACCTGATTTTTTTGTGGGCTTTAGTAAAATTCTCTGTATTTTCATAATTTTCCCATGCAATCTAGATGGAAAGTGGATATGAAAAAAACCCAAACAAACAGCCTAAAACTTTGCTAGTAATGAATCAAGTGTTTTGGCTAGGTTTCTGTCCCTTGGGCACTCTGTCCACATATAGTGAGCATCTTTTTGTTTGTTGGGATTTTTGGAAGTGGCAGTATGACAGCAATAATTCAAAATCTCTGTACCTTAAAAATATCTTTACTACTGATTCTGCTCTCTTAGCCCTGCAAAGGATACACCTACTATCCTGTGCTCTTTGTCAGCATCTATCAAAAGCTGGCATTAGACGTGTTAGCATTTGTGGTAGAAATATACGGATTTGCTAAGATTCTGATTTACTGAAGCCATTAAGTGTATTATTATTTCTTAAAACTCAGAATCCTTTCATTTAAATGGAGGAGAAAGTATGAAGGAAGGCAGGAAGAAGGAACAGAGGGAATGAAGAAGAGGGGAAAGGAAATAGATCATATGCAAAGGCGTGTTTATGGTTTAGTAACCTCATATGCATATAATTGTGCTGACTTGTAATGATCTTTCAGCTAGCTGGTAATTTACTTACTGTTTTACTGGTAACATTTACTACTAAAGGCGAGAACTTAACAAACTTTTCTAATGATGCATTTTTTCCTAAAGTTGAGTGAAGAATTTTCAAATGTTAACATACTTGTGAAGGTCCATTCTTTACCTGATGGAATACCTGCAGGTGGATGTAGAACTCCCTGTGTGTCCATTTTCACCTGTTATCCATGCCTTTGGTCAGGTTTTATTTTGGTCTGCTTCTTTCACAGTGATTTTCTCTTAAAAGCAAACAGGACATGAAAAAAAATTTGTTATTATTGTCTGTCTCAGGAGCCAAACACACCATTTGATCCAAGCTAATGCAGAGAGTATATGATATAGTATTTTAACTACTTTTATTTTGTTTGAAACATTAAATTTGTGTGAAACATTACAGTATTTTACTTAAAGTCCACCTCCCCCCTCACCAGTATATTATCATCTTACCTATGGCAAAAAGGAGAAAGTAGTTTTTCTGTATCTATTTTGGCATTTAATTTGATCAATTAAATTCCTTGATAAATCTAGTGATCTAGACCTAGTTGCAGGTATCTAAAACAAATGTGATTTTTTTTTTAAAGAATATCAGTGAAAAGTTTTGTGAAGAAGAAAAGTTGTAATTTTTAAAGAGGAAGATAAACCAGGGTCAGTTAAAATAAACATCTTTGCAGATTAGAGGCAGCATCACAGCTTGAACACATTCTCAGTAGCAGGTGTTTCAACAAGAGGTGACATTTATTTGGGAGCCCATGACTCAAGAGAATGATGTTGTTAGGAATAATACACAAAAATGACTTTTTGGAAAGTATGAGATTATTGATATTGCAGATGAAGACATTAAAAGCATCTAGATGTCAATTTGCACTTGCTTTTCTACATTACGTATAATGTTACAGGCTCAAAGTTAAGCCCTAAGATGTCATTTTCTAATGGATTAACTCAACAAAAACCTATGTGTCTTTGTCTTTCAAAGAAAATTTAAAAACAAACACATACCAATGAGTGGGAAGAGAACTGCCTACAAAGCAATGTAAAATGCAGCTAATAAAAAGTAATTAATCTTACCCTAGCCATTCTGGTAGCTGACTTCTCTGCAGGTGCAGAAGAAAATGCCTGTCAGGACTCTCTCCCTGGCTGCTTAATAGATCTGAAGTGATACAGTTTTACCAAAGGGGACATGTCGATTAAAAAAGAAGTGGAAGCTTCCTTTCATGATGAAACTACATTACATAGTGCCAAAACTCTCAAACTATAATTATTTTAATATAATCATTGCAATCTAGGTAAGTTTTCATCTTCCAATCAGATTTTTTTCTCTTACAGATGGTGATGTGCAGTGTACTGAAAGTTTAGCAAGTAAACCAGAAAAATCTATTCTTTGCATGATATTTTAAAGCCTTGAAGATGTAAAGTAGGCTACAGAGCTAAAAATAATACAGAAAAACCCTTATATCGGTGATAGAAGTATGTGGGATGAAAATTTTTCCTCTAGATAACGCAAAAGAAGGTCCACCTGGTACTCTGCAAGATGCTGCCAATTAAACTGACTTTTAAATATCATTTATAAATTAAAGTTTGACCTTCACATTTTTGCAATATTAATTAAGGTTTTCCCAGGGAGAGTAAGAGAAGATCAAATGCATGGAGAGGAAAAGATAACATTTTTATGATGCTCAAACTGGTTGTGAGGTAAAAAGAAATTTTTTTAGCAGGGTGGGGGACTAGTCATTGTAGGAAATTATGACAGAAAGTAGAGGATTTTTGGTGCTTTCAAGTCAGTTTGGTTCCTTTCAGAGAAGAAGTGTTTTATCCAAACACATATTAGAAGGTTCAATGACAAAATAAATTAGTCACATAATATAGTTCATGCTATGCAAGAGGCAAATTAAATTACCTGATTTTCTCTCCTAGTTGTAGTATCTAAGGGCCTGTTAATGAGTGACATAGAAAGATTTAAAAGTTCAGAAGAGTTATTAGATAGATAAACAAGCATAAAGATCATTACCATTTTAGTTACTCTAAAAGTAGTTTGACAGTTATCCCTGATTTTCCATTATAGAAATAAAAGATTGGATAAAAGATTGGGCAGCCTTGATTTCAAAAGGAATGACATTTTAAAGTGGGAAGCAATTAATAACTTCTGAATGAAGCTACAAGTGCAGTTCATAAAACTGACTGGTGAATTTCTCTTCTCCATTAAACTTCTGCACTGTTTCACATGGGTAAGTATTAATGACTCAGTGTATTCAAAAATTATTATAATTTGAGTTAATATACTTATTCCTGAATTTTTACTTCATTGGGTATTTCTTCTATACTTGAATATCATACTTTTGTAGACTGTTCTTTAAGGAACATTATTCATGTGTTACTTCCACAGTATTCTGTCTCATCTACCATAAGATTTTAATAAATGATAGGTATGTATTTATATAGAGAAGCTACATTTCAGAATAATTAATTGTAACTTTTATTATCAATAGCCAATAGAAATCATAGAATCATGGAATCATAGAATGGCTTGGGTTGGAATGGGCCTTAAAGGTCATCTAATTACAACCCCCTTGCCATGGGCAGGGATGCATTTTACTAGATCAGGTTGCTGAGCACTCCTTCCAAGGGTGAGAACAGATCTAATTAGAGAGCATAGGCAGCATCAGTCTTAGCGAAGGCAAGGGGAGAGATGGAATCCTGACTCCTCTTCAGATGGTAGAAAAATCTTGGTTCTGATGTTGTTGTTAAATTTCCCATTTGGGGACATTTTTGTAAATTGGAGGGGTTAAAATATCAAGATATGAAATGGTTTGCACTAAATTTATGTTCATTCAACTTCCAATTTTAGGGACTGGACTAAGGAATGCCTATAACTGATACAGTGATGGCTAAATAAAATTCAGCTAACAGAGCTAACATAGGATGAAAGACTTTTCTTGCTGGCAAAGCCCATGCAGTTGCCACAAATTGTGGAGCTGCAAGTAAAAGTGGCATTGTATGAGCAGCACAACGTTCTAGTAACATTTATGTTTTTACCAAGTGCTATATATATCTAATGTATACATATTTATTTATTTGTTTCATGTCTTCATTCAAATTTATAAAATATTTCAAATTTTAAATTGAATAAAGACACTGGCAGTGTTGATTCTGTTACCAACCAAGGAAGACTGTTGCTAGTAACTGGCTTCAATTATCCACATGCACTGTTTTTCCTCTATTCACCAACTAGCTGAATCAAAAGCTATTAGGTTGTTCAGACACAAGTTGTCCTTGTTAAATCACGCTCATTGTCCACAGTTGTTCATGTACTGGATTGTGGCTTGTAATGTACCTTATCATTTATATACCTCTGGCTTCACAGAGGATTTATTTCATAGTCTTTCCAGGAACGGGGCTGAAGCTCTCCAGTCTGCAGTTCCCTGGATCCTCTTTTTTGCCTTTGTTGAAGACAGACATGAGATTTACAAGCAGTCATCAGGAACCTCCTCTGATTGCCATGACCTTTCAAAGGTAATTGAGAGTTGTCTTGCAATTGACATTGATCAGCTTCATCAACACCCTCAAGTATATGCCATCTGACCCAATGCACTTCTTTATGAGAAATTTCTTCAAATACTTTTTTTCTTTCTCCACTGTGATTAAATTCTTTGCTCTCGCAGATTCTATCTCTAGTCCTAAGAACCCTAGGCCCAAACTTACCAGTAAAAATAAAGGAAAAACTCCAAGCATCAGGCTTTTCTTATATTTTGTCACTGTGTGTCTGACTCCAATGAGCAGTGGGACTACATTTTCCTTATCTTTCCCTTTGCTTACAGTGTGTTATAGAAACCCTCACTGTCCCTCACATCCTGTATGAGTTAAAACTCTGAGATTTTTCTTTCCTCTCTCCAATCCGATATGCTCAAGCACTCTCTCTGTATTACTTCTCGGTAGCTCATCCCTCCTTCTACCTTCTACATACTTTCTTTTTGTATTTGAACTCAGTCAGGAGCTCTTTGTTCAATCAGTGCTGGCCTTCTGCCATGACTGTAACTCTCTGCAAGTTGAGACAGACTGTTCTCATGCATCAGGAGGTCAGTTTGAATATCAAGTCATTCTCCAGGGCCTCTTTGCCCTTCAGGGCAGACTTCTACAGGATCCTGCCAAGCAGATTTTTAACAAGCCAATATCTCTTCTCCTCAGTTCCAGGGCTATAATTCTACTATTAGTCTTGATCACTTTTCTCATGGTTTTAAACTTCACAGTCTTGAAGTTTCTTCTGCCAATGTTGAATTTAGCCTTCACAGCTCTGACTGTTCTTTCTAACTCATAGTAACCAGCAGGGAACAGTTGGGTCATTGATCCCCTGTGTCATCAACATACTCCAGAAATCTGAATCACATTACCACGTTGCCCTTTCAAACATTAGCAATGTAGTTAAATTCCCCCACCAGTTCCAGTGCCTGTAATAATGAGGCTTCCTCCAGCTGTAACGAGGTTTGCCTACTTCCTTCTTGATCCATAACACCTGCCATGATGTCTACTGTTTTCATCTGCTTTTTGATCCTTAGCCAAAAGATCTCAGCTGACTCTTCACTTGTTTGCACACATTCAAACCCATCCTTTGCCTAGAGTGTAACCTTTCCATCCCATCTTCTCTATTTTTCTTAAAGAGCCTGAATCAAACTACAGAACTCTCCATTCACAGAATTATAGAATAATTTAGTTTGGGAAAGACCTTTAAGATCATCAAGTCCAACTGTTAACCTAGCACTGTCATGTCCACCACTAAACCATGTCCCAAAGTACCACATTTACACTTCTGTTATGTAACTCTACGGATGATGGTTACCCACTTCCCTGGGTAGCCTGTTTCAATGCTTGATAACCCTTTCTGTGAAGATTTTTTTTTTTCCCCAAAATCTAATCCAAGCCTCTCCTTGTGCAACTTGAGTCCAGGGGATGGTGCTGTTCCATCATCTCTTTTTAATCTCAATAAGATAACATCTCTGCAACTGTGCACAGGCTTCTAAGTTCTTCTTGTTGTTTCCCAAGATTCATGACTTTGCATACAGTCATATGTGATAGTCCCTTAGGCATGAAACTTTCACAGCAGGAGCAGAAGAACTTTCTGCATTATGCTGAGCCCTAGGGAGTACCTTCTTTTTTCTCCATGTCTCTTAGGTTGCCATTACCATCCTCAAATGAATCTAATTCAAAGCCCTCCTCACTAGGTTGGCAAGACTGTCAGCAAAAAAAAAAATAAAGAAGAAAAAATAAAGGTCTTGACCCACTTTGCATCTTCCTCGTGCCTTTCCTAGAAATCCTTACTTTTCAGAAATGATTCCACATTCCTAAAATATGAAAACCTGCTTCAGCACCAGCCATGCAACCAAGGTTTTTGTGCAGTGCAAATTTAGCTAAGCTTTTCCCCTTCAGCAGCAAGACCAAGAATGCTGCCTGCATTCTCATGCCCTTCATTATCACCCCAAGGGCCTTGATATCATTCACAACATGCTAAAGGTCTCCCCAATAGCATCATTTGTCTCCATGTGGATGAGCAACAAGGGACAAAACCTTGCAGACTGAATGATCCTCAGCAGTTTCTCTGCAACATTCTAGACCTGAGTTGTTTGCAAGCAACAAATATACCAAGACAACAAATCAGTTGTGTTTCCATCCCCTGCAGATGTTACTCGCCAGCAGCAGGCAGCCACTGCTTACGTTTGGGGCCGATTGATTACACATAAATGCTATTGCTATGGATATGATATGCACTACATGCTCTAGATACAGGTATGCGCTGTTTGCAATTGTAGTGACATTTTTGGTAAAGAGAATAGATGATCAGGAGTCACAGCCCATTATTTAGAACTTATGGCTTTCAGAGCTTTTATGTTTTGTTTTACCTAAATTTGTTACCTTCCTCTATATTTCTAAGGAGACAAGATACTCAAGAAGTAGTACGGAGCTGTGGGAGATGCCTCTCCTTCTCTGAGTTAATTGGTTGCTCTTGGACAGCTGCTCTGCAGCTCTCTCGTCTTAGTGAGCTGAATTGACTGCTGTGTCTCCTAGTAGGTAGGCACAAGACAAGTTTCCACATCACAGAAAACACTACAATAATTTGATTCTTTTATTGAAAGTCCCTGCAGAGATACTAGGAAATGAAAGAACTTAGAGGAAGAATTATCCTCTCATCCTGCCTTGAATCAAGCTGTCAGGTCTGGGAAGTAGGTTGGAAGCAGAATGAGGAGTTTTTTATCCTCAGGCATATGCTGCATCTGTTCAGTGAGGGGAATAACTTTTGCGTGCTCTTTTAATTCTTCCAATAGGGACTTAACTATTGTTGAAGGCACCATATTGCAATCTTGTCCAGTAAAGGTGTCTCAACTGGAAAAAATATTCCTTATCCTTATTTTATTATAGACCTATTCCTTCTCGCATTGGATCGGAAGATTTCTGATATAGCTTCAGCCAAAGGGCAATTACTTTCCAGTTCAACACTACTTAAAGTTCTGGGCAAAGCTTTAATCCTTTCTTATAGCTGCTTCTGGGCAAACCTTTAATACTGTCCATAGCTGCTTCCATTCGTATTCTTGAACATCCTTACATAGGTCTTGATTTCCACTGATTCCTGAACTCATCCAAAGAAATTAAATTAAATTAATATCTCGACCAGGAACAAGGGGATCCCTTTACTCTCTCTCCCTCACTCCTCTTCAGCCTCCACCCAATCTCTTCCTCTTGTGCACCCTCTGCCACACATTATAGTGTAATTAATCAATCATCTGTCAAAAAGATGCTTCAGAGAAGTTAATAACATGAGCAAGAAATCTAATATTTATATTTTTAATAAATTTTAAATATTCTCATATTTGAAAATTTCAGAATAAAAAAAAAGTGCAGGCTTTGTTCTCCTACTCAAAGAAATCCCCAAAATGACAAAGTAATTAAAAAAAGGGGGACACCTATCACATTAGGTTATAACATTTAAAAGAAGAAAAGCCAAGCTAAATCAATAATGACAAATCTAACCTAGGAAATTCTAGAAACTATGTTGATTAATCTAGATAGAAAAATGTTTTTGAGAAAAAAACCTAGATGCCTTTAATATCTTTTTTAATCAGTGCTCTTAAAATTTACTTTTAATAGATATAGATATATATAGATCTGGGAGATTTGATACTCAGAAATGTGGAAATTGAAGTATTTGGCTGAACCAGTCCTCTGTAAAAAGTCTAACAAAGAGAAAATATTAGATACATAACCTCTGCAAATCAAAATACCTCAGTTTTGTCCATGGAATTTTTCTACTGCATCCAAGGTAAAAATCAGAAATAGTACTTGTCTGATGTGAATGAGTACTCAAACAAACTCTTCTACCTAAGACCTAAAATACCTTAATGCAAGCATCACTAAAATGAATCAGTGTGGCAAATTCAGCAATGATCAGATTTCATTTCACTTCTTACTAAGAGCAGGGAATACTGGACACTTTTTATATAGGTTTTCCTATCAATGAGGCTTGTTCATCTTTTCTCAGAGGTGCTTTGGAAAACAATTCCAAGATACGTCCATAAGAATAAACTTTGTCTGTATTATTTTATGAACAATATGTGTTGCTCATTTTAGGCATTCTGGCAATGGTAATCCTGAATAAATTCCTAGAAAGTGTTATGCTATAAAATGAAGATAATAGATTTGTATTTACTTGTCGTAAATGAATCAATAAAAGAAAGATGGCTGTTTAGATCAGGTAAATGGATGGCAGATGAAATCGTAGCACCCAGTAAATACTGTAATTTTCCTATATGCTTCCAAATTCCCTGCAATAGTTCTTAAAAAGGGAAAATAGAATAACATCCTTAATATTATTGCCAAACAGATATAAGGAGTGACAATGAAGAAAGCAATATCCAAATACAGAATTAAAACACTAGCAAATTTATATCAGAAAGTCCCAGAATTATTTCTCTGTGTCAGAACTCTTTTTGTGTTAGTGCTTTATTCATTACTAGTTTGAACTAGAAAAAGACAGTAAAAACATAAAGAAGAAATATAGCACTTTAATAACTATAACAAAATGTGCAAGGAAACTAAATGTACATGCTGAATTTCTCCTTGATACTGTATTTACAGATTCTGGGCTATTGGTATCAGTGGGAGTTTAGCTGCAGATAGAGAACTTGTGTGCAGCTCATTGTATTAGATTGATAGCGGAGCAGACAAATGCTATTTAACCACAGGAGGTTTTGCTTGTTAGTTGAGATGGAACAGCAAAGCAGAAGCTAAAAGAGGTAGATGAATTAAGTCGATGAATAAATTTCAAAAATCACCTGGTCATCACTTTTCCATCATTCTAAATTTTGTAAAACCTAGTTTCCACTAACAGGTTTTTTTTTGTGGTGTTCTTGTTATTTTCCTCCCCATCCTCCTGCTCCCTTGAACCAGTCCTCATTTCAATAAATATTAAAAATAAATTCTGGCTGACTATTTGCACAAATAAGGAGAGAACATCTACATTGTGGTCTATTCTTCTGGTAACTAGCCTAGAGGAAAGTATAATTCAATAATTCCTGTGAATAGAATAAATTCTTTTTTATTATTTTTAATAAGCAATGAAAGATACATGATAAAAAAATTTCACCCACGTTTTATAATGTTCTAAGAAGTTAGAAGCTGAAAAGGTTTTCCAAAGAAGTTTACCTTGGTTAAGAGCTGATAAATGGATCCAGATTTGGTGTTGCATTTTTTTTTTCAGAGTCACACAATCATTTAGGTTGGAGAAGATCTCTGAGATCATTGAGTCCAGCTTTTAATTGATCACCACCTTGTCAACCAGACCATGGCACTACGTGCCACGTCCAGTCGTTTGTTAAAAACCTCCAGGGATGGTGGCTCTACCACCTCTCTGGGAATTCCACTGCAATGTTTAACAACACTTTCTATGACGAAATTTCTCCTGTTGTCCAGCCTGAACCTCCCCTGGTGCAGCTTGAGGCCATTTCCTCTTGTCCTCTTGTCTTACTGCCTGGGATAAGAGGCTGACCTTCACCTTGCTACAACCTCCTTTCAGGCAGTTCTAGAGTTATAAGGTCACCCCTGAGCCACCTCTTTACCAGGCTAAATACCCTCAGCTGCTCTTCATACGGACTTACTCTCGAGAGCCTTTGCCAGCTTCATTGTCCCTCTCTAGACTCATTCTAGCACCTCAATGTGTTTCTTGAAGTGAAGGGGTTAAAACTGGACATGGTCATACATCAGAATTTAAAAAATAAATTAATTAAGGAAAGGAAGTGCTCAACGAATTATCTACAGTCTGCAGCCATCAATTAATAAGAATCAGTTCAAAGTTGTCCTGTTCCTGGGTTGAGTTGAGAAATAAGTTAATTGCTTGCACAAAGTTCTTAGAAGACAGAGCAAGTTGCCTTTTTCACTTTGACGTTTACCTGCCTCTGTAGTGTTAAACTGCCAGAGCTTACTTTCCCCATTCTCAGCTAAATTATACAAGGATGAAGAATTAGTGGACCTGACAATAAGTAGCTGTTGACCTTTTCCTTTCCCTGGAATCCCAACTCCAGAGGACATTTCATTTCAAGCCAACGAAAATACTCCTACTATTTCTTTGCCTGCCCCAAGACAGTACTCTATTTTTTCAGAAAGTTTGAAGTTTTCGGAAGAATTGCTTCTCAAGAAAAAAGATAAAGACAGATATCAGAAATCCACCAGATGTAGACCCTTGGAAGTGTCCCTATGGTGAAAAGTCTGCTGGTAGAAAAGATTGGACAGCATCCAAAATAAGCCAACTGCTGAAAAATATGGATAGTCACAGAGACAGGAAGAGGGCTTGACCAGGGTAGATGTGGGTTACAATAATTCACTGCCAAGAGCTGAGCCTCACAACTGAAATGTCAAGTATTGCAGACAGTGCTGTTATGGGAAATTATAGTAAACTTTTAAAAAGACATATGGAAATGAAACAAATGTTAATAGATTCATTTAGCTCAGGGGAAGTCATGCTTCTTGTTTGTTTTATCATTCCATCCACCTTTCTCACAGCTTTCTTCCTCTCACAGTTTCTGCCTCCAGGCCACTGAGTCTATAAACAGGAACAAGGTCATCAGTAAAATACAATTTAGCTCTTCTGAGAGCCTGATAATTAGTGTTTACATTATTGAAATGGAATGGGCTGAATTTATTGTTGGCGGTGTATATTCTGTGTTGACTACAACAAAGTCAGCTTCATCTGTCACCTTGCTGAAAATCCATCATCCTGGGTGAGTAAATACTAGTACTCCTGCACCGTTATTAGCTAAAACAAAATCAGTGACTCCTGGTTAAAATATACAAACAGAAAAAACCCCAAACCAAAACACAACCCCCCTGCACCCATTACTCCTTTCTTTGCTGTCTTCACTGACTGAGAGAAGCTATTATGGACTGTAATCCCCCATTACCCATTATCCCTTTGCACCATGCAGCACAGTATGGGGGCACGGATGCCTGTGGCACTAATTGAAAACTGATCTCCTTTATCTCAACTCAGAACCTTTCTCATCTTATTTTTTACCCCTGTCCTATTGAGGAAAAGGAGTTAGAGAGTGAGTGGGTGGGCAGCTGCCAACCAGCCAAGATAATACAAAACACTGTATTGTTATATATGCAACATACACATTCGTGTGTACATTACTAGGCTTAATTGACAAATTTTCCATCCCAAAATGGTATGTAAAGATGCTTGAAAAATTATACGATGAATTCTGGAGACTGTGTTGAGAACAATTTTAGGACAGAGAGTGTGAAAAGGAGAGACAGGAGAAAGAAAAGAGGGATAAATCTGGTAAAAAAACAGGAGCAGGCTCCACCACAGCACAAAAGATAAAAACCAAAGTATGGGACCTGGAGAGGGGGGCATGTTTGCCAAAGCAAGGTAAAGCAAGAAAGCTGCTCTTGCTTCTTTGATTACTCGTTTAGTAGCTATACTTTTCAAGGTCACCTGACCTTACTGTCATGAATTCCAGCTTCCAATAAGAACAATCTGCAAAAATCACTATTTTTGGCCAGCCCCTAACTCACTATTTTTGGCCTAAAGAGGGAAAATTCACACAATGTCCTCAGCAATACTACTGATATTCTTGCTTTCCCACACAAATAATATAAAGATTGTTTCTTAGAAAGTATTTGCAGAGTTCTTGATGTTATTTTTAAATTTGTAGACTTTCTTTTTCCCTCAACAACTGAATCAAAATGAGGCCAGGGCTTTCACTCCATGAATTTGGTTTCACATTATTCCCCATGCTGCATTCTTTTCATAACAAGAAATATTCTTTTCATCACTCTCTTACATGAAGGAGACGTTGTTATCACTAGCATTTCTGTTGAATCAGACAAGGGCCCATATATAATAAAGTATTAACTCGCTTTCCATATTGTGTCCCCTTGCCTTACCACTTGCCCTCTTAAAATGTGCCAGCCTCAGCTTTAGAAATAAGAATTAAAGTGGGAAGCCAAATAAGGTATTTTTCTGAAAGGTAAATCAGTATTTAGAGAAATGAGTAGAGAAGCTTCCAATTCTAAGTGTAGCTATTCTGAAGGGGAACAAAGAAAACCACTCTCAACTCTTAACTTGTATCTTTACTATATGCACAGACATATACTTTAGAGATGCACAAAACAAGAGTTCTGGGTCACCCTAATATCAGCTTCAAATAATGGGTTTTACAATGAAAAACAAACAGAAAACAAGAAAGACGAATGTAAGCAACCAGAATTTTTGTTTTGGTTTGATTTTTCTCATATATACTTTTGCTCACTTGGAGAACCTTATCAAGACTCAAGTAGGCACACAATTTAAAGTACTGGCTGTACTTCAAGTTGAAATGACACTGAACACTTCTATTTTCCATGTATCAATTTCGCTAGGAACTTTAATTTTAACTGAGAAGTTTTTCCATTAGTGCCCTCATTGAGCTGCAATTGAGATTTCCTTGCTAATGTCTCTTTTCCCACTCCCTTCCCCCTATCTACCAGTCACAGAGACTGCTTTGCTTTTATGAGGAAAAAACCCTATATTTTAACCGCAATCTAGTGCTTTCTCTGAAGCACTGGAAACCCATGTGTACTTTGAAAAGATAAAACTAAGACCTGAGAAAATTATAAAAATGTGTCAAAAGAACATTAAATATATGGGTTAAAAATATTCACAGTTTGCCTGATGAAATCCCAATCAAGGCATAAAGTCAACAGACTATGCTAGTTGGAAAGACACATTACAAAAATATCACACATCCCTAGTTTATAACGGATGTATTCAAATCCTACTCCAGCATCTTTATTAAAATACAGAGCTCTCAGGATCCCTCCTGGGCTACAGCAGGAATGCTTCCCCAAGGCTGCTGTCTGCATATGGTGGCTGCTTCTAGAGACCCCAGTAGCTATTTACCTGATTCTAACCAGTGCAAGCATCTTCAGTAGTTCAGTTTAATGATCGTCAAACAACATTCTGTTTCTACTTTAGATTCAGTTTTGGTATTTCTCTAACTCAATGGACTTTTGCTCAAAAGCTAAAGTGTCCCCCTCACCACATATGCATGTGGTGGCAGAAACAAATGCTTAAATAACAGATATTTTTGAAAGAGCAGACCTATACTGAAAAGATTTATGTCCCATCAAGCCCTAAAACTGTTAGAATATCTATGAAACTTCATGAACTAAGAAAGAAGAAGACAGGAAAGTCCTCTTTTCAAATATGATTTTGACCTAGTGAGAGTCTTTCTCAAAATAATGATTTTCATGTGGAAATCTGTCTTGTGAAAGAATTCTCTTTCGTTGTACAAGGAAGAGGGAAATTAATGTAATAATACTAAAATTCTAATGAAATACCATCATTCTTGAGCTTTATGAAGAACTAAAGTCAGAACCTAATTGTTTTACATTTTCTTCTGAGGGTTATTTTTTTAACCCAAGCTGTATACCAAGAGCGTAACACTAATATGTGGCATGTTGTTACACATTCAGCAATGCTTTTCTAGTATGAATAACATAACATTGCTGACATTTAGAGAAGAAACACTACTGAAATCTATTGGGAAAGACAGGAACTCTAAATAATAATTACTCAGAGGCATTACACACTCCTCAGTCTGGACGAAAAGTTTGGAAAACAGACCTTTAGCAAGCAACAAATCTCCTAGTCAGTCTTCTCTTGTCCTCAGTTATTGAACTGGAAGTAGTAAATATTGATCTTTAGTCAGAGTAGGTTAGATATATTCTCAAGAAAGAAGAAATGATCTCAGATATAAAGCTGATATTCATTATTTATGTGTATTTTAATGTCAAAAAAGACAGCATCCACTGCATTGTAGTAAAATACAGAATCACAGAATCATTTAGGTTCAAGTGCCATGTCCAGTCTTTCCTTAAACACCTCCAGGGACATGACTCCACCACCTCCCTGGGTAGTCCATTCCCATATGTAATCACCTTTTCTGTGAATAAATAATTTCTCATATCCAACCTCAAACTCTCCCGGTGCATCTTAAGACTGTGTCTTCTTGTCCTATCCCTAGTCACCTGGAGAAGAGACCAACACCCACCTGGCTGCCACCTCCCTTCAGGCAGTTGTAGAGAGTTGTAAGGTCACCCCTGAGCCTGCTCTTCACCAAGCTTAACATTTCCTATCTTCAACACACTTACTGCTGCAAACACATGAAGGTTCCTGAATCACTTGCAAACGATGATAGAAATGAGTGCTTAAAGACTTCTCTCTGTCTTGATGATCACATATTGAGAACAAATTATACAAACATCAAAACCTTCGCAGAATGAATTTGAGTAGCTACTTTCTTCCCTAGTTATTCTTTACACTGGCAATGCCAAGGAAAAACTATTTCAATGTGTTCTTACTTCTCATTCTCCCTCTCAACTTTTATCATTTGGGTTCTCATTGCAGTTCAACTGCCAAGTTTTGTGTCTTGCTTTTATAAAGCCTGTGAACATTGTTGCTATTCCATGGTAATGGGATGTTAATTTTTCAAATGCAGCTTCTCTGATGCTATAGTCACTGGGTATAGATTGCTTCAGGGACTCTTTGGATGCATATGCCTTTATGGAGTTAATGTCACCATTAGTTCTGAATGCCTCTTTAAGTGCCTTCTTGTGTTCTATTGAGGGTATTACAGATTCTTATTGTCTTCTTTTGGGCAATTTTACTTTAATGCTTTGTTTGTTTGCCGTCTCCCTGATTTGTACAGGAGGTTTTGCCTCAATTTTCCTTCAAAGTGGATTCCAGTTTTGTTATTAGGTGGAGTACAAAGTGGTTTTCCATCACTTCAGACAGTTTTATACTTGCTTAATAAGGTTAGAGTTTCTGTTTCTGGGGATATGACTTGCCTTATTTAGTGGGGGTTTAGTCATGCACAGTATTCAATGACTTTGTTGGTGGAATCTTTACAACTCCCTCTGTGTGTTTGGTGTTTCTTGCAATATTATTCATTTATGACCAACTGCAGCTGTGTGATTTCATGGTTGATGTTTGCAGAAAATTCTGTTTATCAATAACTTCTTAAAAGCTGATGTACTTTATTCTTGGATAGTATTAGGCTACAGAATTCACCAAGTCCCCCATAACAAATTTTGCTTTGATTTGATTTACCTGTGCATGCATGAGTAAATATAATTTTATGGAAACAGTATGTCTGACTAGAAAGGCTGTGTTTCTCCTATTACACTCTATTCCCTGGTTAGGGATCATTTTATATGTTTTAGTGCCCTCCTAACAAACTTGGATCCATTATGTTAGACTCTGTGCCTTAGATCTCTGTATTTGTTGATCATTGAACTGAGTTGAGATATTATGACTCCATCCTTCAAGAAGGAAAACATAAAAATTTCAGCAACTGAATACTAAATTTTCCTTCTGGATGCATTAATGGAGGGAAGATTAAATTTGGAAGGATAGTAAAAAAAAAACAAACACTATTAGTAGCCCCATTGCAGACATTTAAACTATTAGAATTTTGGAAAATTAAGTTTTCTCAGAGTCCAACACATTACAGAGGAAAATGGCCTAGTTTCACTGAGTGGCTTCCTAAAGAAGAAGGTTTGATTCATATCCACAGGGTGGATGCTTCTGACATGGTCACCACCATTCTTCTGCCACAAAGTTAAACCAGATCAGGCTCCTCTGTGACAATGGGATTTTGGTGCTCTAAAAGCTGTTTATTTTTTATCTGTTTTATCTTAGCCCAGCAAAATGTATTAGTCTTCCAAAGGTAAAAATACAGTGAAGATAAAGTAAGATAGTTTTGCTTTGAGGCTAACTTCAAGTACTACACCAGGTGATGTATCGTATCACCTAAGGTAAAAGCACAGCATTTACTGCTTTTTCTTCTTTAAAGTCATGAAGCCATGAGACTTGATAGCTGTGGAGATAAATTGTTTCAGTTCTGAAATACTTCAGACAGAAAAGTCTCCCATAGCTACATTTTAAGGATTATTTCCAGGGAAAAAGGAATTTGTCTTGGTTTATGTTTCTTCATGGCTTATAAACAAGTCTGAAGAGTTTTGTTTACATTAAAGGATGATTAGTGGAGTCCCCAGTATCAGAGACTGACTTAAAAAAAAATAGAATGTTTAAGGAAAAAAGCATCATTTTAAATTTCAGTTCCCTATTTCAAGTCTTTGGGTGTAATAAGGTCATATTTTAAAGCCTTTCTCAGTGACTGCCAAAACAAGAAACTCCCTGAGGGAAAAAAAAGGCTGTAAACACGGGATCACTGCTGTGGGGCTTCTGAGTAGGTAGCTCAACAGACTTCCTCATGAATGGGATGATTGCATTATGGGAAGTACTGCTTGAAAGTAGATTTGAAACCTGTATCTGAAACACAAAACAGACCTTACCTGCTCAGATTCAAGAGTTTCAATATTAGATATCTAAAAGGCAGGACAAGACATCTGTATTGCTCTGCTAGTTTACTCAGAGGAAAGTAAAAAACTTTTCCAGGAGATAGCTCATCTCATTCCAAAAAAACATTGTTTAGGATAGGTCAGAAGAATCACCCTTCACCTGGTTTTATTTACTGGCTATTAAGGAAAATTAGATTTATTTTCACCCCTAAAAAACCCACAATAATCTATCTTAATTAATACTATGTGATTAATCCTGAGATCCTCGACAAACTTGTTTACTATCTTCGTAACAAATCCGTGAACCACACCTTGAAGAGAGGAATTATGAAGTGTATTAATGCGTGTATCTGGGAATAAAATAATTAATGTTTAAACAACCTTTTGTAATTCTTGAAACAAGAGAGTGCAATTGTTGTGAAGATTGATCACTGCTCAATTTGTATAAGTATCATTTATGTTCTTGGGCACTCAGACTTGCAGGTATAAAATTCTGTGATTACTCAATGCTCTGGAATCAAGTACTGTAACTGAAAATAATTATTTCTACATCAGAATTCACTAATTGTTAAAGTACCTTTGCAGTCTTTGAAAGACTAGTTAAGGTTATAATGTTCTTTGAATTTTCAGCCTTTTATTCTTGAAAAATTTGGAAGACACTTTACCAAAGTGTTGAAAGGTACTTGTTCACTTCTAGCAATCAGAATACACCCAGTAGTTCAACCTTTATGCAGGTTTGTTTCACATGGTTTTGCAGACTTATGCTATCAAACCCCCAAAAATGAATTACCTATAAGATTTGATTGAGTGATGGGTCCTATCAATAGCAATATTCCCCTTGATTCAGGAACTAGTATCATAGTAACTCACGAGCAGCTGTATTTCAACATTACTTTAATATCTTTTAATAATTCTACTGCTCATTGTCTTCACAAAAATCCTTGATTTAAATCTTTCTGGTTTAAGAAGTGTTGCTAATATGAAAAGATATGTTGGAATAAACTTTCAGCAATGAAAGATGTCATTCTGCAGAACCTTGAGTTCACTTAAAGAAACACCCCTTGAAATCTCACAGTATCATGTATAAGAGGATAAAAAATTGACATTACTGTCTAAATTAAAATGTTGGAGCAATATTGGAAAAATACGAAAACATTATAAAGAGTGTTTGCTACAGGGAACCATGGCTCAAAGAGATCAATCAAGTAGAGCATTAACTTTGTCTTACTTTTCATTATTATGCATGTGGGTACCTTACAAATGTCTGTATTTTCCAGCTTTCTTTGAGTGCCAAAGGTGAAAGCAGAAATCCTACTGTGAGAAGTTCAAATTTGCCTAAATGATGTGAAGGCCTTTTTTTACATCAATGTGAATAAAAACAGGTTATTTGAATGTCAGTGGTCTCATACTATTAGGTGAAGTCTGGACAAAGTGAAGATTTTTTTCCAAGATGTGTTTTTTCCCAGACCCTCTGCATTCACCTTGGGATGTGAAATGTGCATTGGAGATACAAAGCCAAACAAGGGTGAATTCTTTAGGCTTGTCATTCTTACTGAGGCTGTTGCAAAAAAGTGAGATCTCTCCTGTAACAGCAGTGGCCATTATTCACAGTCTCTAACCTTTTCCTCAGGATCTATTTTAGGAAAAAATGAGCATTCCTGTGCTCTGGAGTAAACTGGGTACCACTTGAAACATTTTGTTACCGTTGACAGCAAATCTATCTGGGTATCTACTTATCTTTCTTGTGTCTACAGTTGATCTTGGCTGAAAAGTAATTACAAAATCTTTATTATTGTAGGGGGAAGAAGGAAAGAGTCTGCAAAAGCAAGGGAGGTGGAAGAGAGGGAAGGCTACAGTAGTTGATATTTGTGTAAATACATGTATACCTAGTTATTTAGAAATTTTGCAAAGAAACTAAGAAAGTAGGGAATTAAGTGCAGATGGTAGGGTATAAGATAGGCAGGTAGGGGTGATAAAGTATTCTTGGAGGAAAGAGAAGCAGTGTCTTTGGCAAGAAATCGGGTGATACTACACCAAGAGAAATCAGTATTATAATGGAAGAATTCTGAGTAAGGAAATGACTCAGGGCAGGTTTCATTGAGTCGTAGGAAAGAATATGGTGATGAACATTGACATTCTCCACAGTCCTCACCTACTTCCAAGTTTCTCCTGGATAAGTATAAATATAAATAACTCTTTTTCTAACTTATTTTAATATCATAATTGTAACTTGCTACAAAAAAAGTTAATGTCTTATTATACATCATATATATTTGTACTTTATCACTTTCTTCCAAATAATGATTCTCAGAATAATTTCTAAGTATCTTTTAATTAAAAGTTTTCAAATATTCCTCCTTTATCTTAGGACAGCTTTGCATTTGCCTTTCTAGGTAAAGAGATCTTGACAATTGATTCTGTATACACTATCCATGTGATTTTTTTATGTGCTGATTATTAGTGTTTTCCCTAGCTACATTTCAAACACTTGCATGGTTTGACTAAAAAACAAATTATTTTTGCCACAAGTTTTTCTGTTCTTTAATTCATTTGAAGCTTTAATAGGTTTTCATTGCTTATTTGTGTGCTAACTAAAGTAATGTGAGTAGGAAAGATTGTTCATTATAATTACATTACATGAATCTTTATCTTGTTGGAAGGCTTGATTATTCCTTCAGAGAGAAATGCTAGTTATAAACGATGGAGAGTTCTCTTTACTTTTCAGAATATATCTGTGAACAAATTATTAGACCAAACAGTTTTTCTGATTATTCTTAAGAATCCTTATGGTCCAGCCCATCAATCCATTTTCGTAAAGCATGTGTTGCAGAAGTCAGTGATATTTGCATCAAAAGCCTTGCTGATTTCATCTGGCATGACAATGTTACTTGTTTCTTGAAGTGGTTTGATTGAAAGCATATTTTTATAAGTAAAACAAACCCTGAACAAAGGGATATGTCCATAAAGAAGCACTTCATTTTTGTATTATCATCCTTATAAGTGCTCATCATCTCATAATGCCGCTGCTAACATAGGCAGGTTTAGACTCTGGAAAGTGCAATCCATGTTTATCTTTCATCAATAGTGATGGCTGCACCCCAGAAGACAGTATGGTATTTTAGTAGCTCACATTGGTAGAACAGCTTCATGGAATACAGAGTGAGGGTTTTGAGAAACTACAGGTGCTGTCTGACGTACTTTTTGGAGAGCTGGAAAGATTTTTCTTCCATTCGACAATGACATACATAAAAAGTGTGGCAGCACAGCTTGAAAAAAGCTAGGTCATGCCCTTGCTCTGTATTTATCTCCACACAGTTCTTGAAGCCATTAATAAAGACAGCACCAACAGAATTCCTGCTGAGCAGGCAGCTGGACATTTAATATAAGGCTTAAAAGTTTTGGATATGTTTTGGCCATACCATTGGATACAGAAAGTGCAAACCCAGCTTTTCCTAGAGGAATGGAAAAACCCTTCAAGCAGTTGAGGAGCTACTGAGAAGGCTTGTGCCATGGTGGTTATCTGTTTGTTTTCAAAGAGCATAAATCACTATCACAAATGGGAGCAAGTCAGTTTTAGTATTTCTTTCCTGCCACAGACTAGCGGCATTGGACATTTTTTCACGACTCATAAATTGATGTGCTCTTTAAAGTAGGACACACTGTACACCTCTGAGTGATAATGAATATGTGATGGATCACCCTGTTAATTCATAGAATAGCTCAGCTGAGGAATCAGTAGAGTCAAACTTCACATTAACCTCACTCTGGCTTAGGAATATCAGACACCCATCAAAACAGCAGAAGCCAGAGGTTGCCTGTTATAAGTAAAGTTGTAGAGCATGTTGAGATAAAATCAATGATTTGAACCCTATTACGCCTTAACCTGTCCTTGCCACATCATTTGTAAAATGTGATTCTTCTTAACATGAGCTCCTGTCACATTACCTAGCTTGAGTTTTCAGACAAAGACTAATAGTGAAAGCATCAATATGGATGACAAGGAGGCATTTAATGATGAATATTCCATATCAGGCATGACACGTAGTTCGTCTTACCAAAATATTCCTAAAAGTATTAAAAGTGATATATCTGTTGCTCATATTAGAGAATGCTAATTTAGAACACATCTATCTCTGTCAGAACCATGGTTTAAGTAATAATAATTAAAATTTCTTAGGAAAGTCATGCAACCTAAACTCAAAAAGGCAAACTGGGTTTTAAAAAGTTAGGCACAACAATCATCCAGAGGCTATCCAGCTTAAAAAAAAAAAAAAAAAAAAAAATCCCAAACTTGTATTCTTCATATCCATTGGTAAAAGCTATTAAAAAAAATCGTTTGTGTTTTTTTGACATATTTACTCCATGTACTTCAAAATGTTATAGTTAATGAAAGAAAATATTGCAAATTTGCAGAGAATAATCCTCAACATGTGAGAGAAATGTCCAAACAAAGAAATAAAATATAGAACCAGGGTTAAAAGTTTATGTCATATTAGCAATAATTTGATAATTGGGACAAATATTCATTAGTCCATGACTATAAAGGAATTTGAAAAGTTAAATATAACTGCAACAACAAATAAATTCTTGTTTCTTTAGACTGTTAATGCCTTTTTAATTATTAATACTTTTTTGTGGAAAATAGCTTTTACATTATAGTTGACAAGGAAACATGCACAGATTGCAAACGTAAGTAAGAGTTTTTACAGTCTGTTATTACAAAATATGCAAAATACTAATGATCCAGCTAATTCTAAAAGGTCACAGACAAAAATTGAAATGTGAATATTTAATTTAAAAAGAAGCTAAACATTTCCTCTTCATTAAACTGTGATTTTAGACAGATCAGACATCATTAAATGTTCACTGGGCTTCCTGTGTTATGCTGTTTCTCATTCTTTCTGTAATTGCTTTTCATCTTATCACAGAACAAGCTATGTTTCCACTCAGAGTTGGTTCCCTCTTAACCCAGAATGGACTATTCTGGTTTACTACAATATCATTCTGCCCATATGATATTTTGGTCTTGAGCTTTGTAACTGTTGTACTTGACTTCTCCTACCAATATTGCACTGGTGAGCTACAAAAGCTAATTGTTATTCTGTTTTGATATGAAGAAAAGAAAAAAAAACATTCCTGCTTCATCTTTAAAAATTATTAGTAGGCCAGCTTGATAGGCTTTTGCAAAGTAGACTGCCCATTCATAGTGAGAAAAAAACTTTCCTCATGGTTTTTTTTTTTTTTTTAATGATGAACAAAAATAGAATGATTTTGAAGATAAATCCATGATTCAGTTACTCTAAAAAAAGGTAGCTAATCAGAAGGAAGAGTCTAAGTTTTCTCATAGAATGAGATTCTACTATATTAGCATGATTGGACCTATAAATTCTATTTAATTTCAGATGAAAAAAATAAACTCTCATAGCCCATATTAAATAAAGGTAATAATGTAATGACAAAACATATTCCCTCCAAAATGTACCAACATCATTGTAGCTGCTGACAACAGCTTCATTGCATTCTTGGCAGAATTTTTTGTCTTAGAAGATTTTAAGTAAAACCACAGATACACACATTATAGATACAGGAAAATAATATCCAATGAAATGCAAAGGATATGATGTGACTTTTTTTCTAGTGTATTTTTAAAAAGGGAAATAGAAGACATAACTATTAATAAAAGATGATAAAAAACCAAATTATAAAAAATCCATCACAAAATGAAGAAAATATAAGTAAAATAGTTAAAAATAAGAAAAACAAAACACCAAACAAGTAAGCAAAAAACGTGTGGAAAATTCAAATGAAGAAACAGAAGAGCCAAATCAGAAAAGAAGAATGCACCCTAGGGGAAAAGTAAAAATAGAAAAAAAATCCCACTAGCTTCAGATTTTAAAAACTAAATTAAAAAAAATATGGTAGTATGGAGTATTAAATTTAGTAGGTGCTGAATTTCAACATTTGTGCGATAGGTCTTTCTTTGAAGCAAATATCAACAAAAAAAGTTTCAAAAATTTGTTGATGTTTTCTGATTAGAAGAAATTTTGAATTTCAACGATCATGTTCTCACAGGTATGTATGTTTTGGGTATAATGCTGGATGGTCTTTGTATGTTTCAGAAAGCGTAAATCAGTAGTTCAGTTGTACCATATGCCAAATGAACCTTTTAGTTTCAGATGTATGAATTTTCATTGAACAAATCTTTTAAAAATCAGTGATTTTTTAAAAAAGATTTAATCATTTTAATGTTATACTAAAATATAAGAAATCACACATAAGGAAAACTATTCTTTTTAAAGCAAGTATTAGGGGTATTTTCCAGAGACTGGCATGAGCCACAGTGTAATCTTGACAAATGACTTATACTGAAAAAACAACTTAACCTTGTTAAATTTATGCGTATTTAATCACTAAAACATTTTTCTTTGGCATAAAGATGAAATGCAGGTGAAACTACACTGCTAAATTTCATACACGGTGGTGTGATTTTTTACAGCTACTTTTAGAACAGCACAATGTCCGGGACTTGCAAATTCACAGCCTCACTAAGTAAAAAACATAACACAGACATTTAGTGAAAAGGTGTAATATTCAAAAAGAATGTTAGAACATTTTTTACATTATTTCTTAACCTCATTGTCTGCTGTTGAAACTGTAGTAGAAAGAAAAGCTGCTATTCTGGAAGACAACACTTAATGAGTGACTGTGGTACTGACCTTGGTGTTCTGATTCCTTATGTTCAAATTATCTCATGTTTTACTTTAAGCAAAAGCAGTTCTTCTGAGATTGAATTTCCTAACAGAGGGCCTTACATTGGAAAACTGAGGAAGTCTATCAGTTTTCAAAACTGCTTTGAAGACCTGAAAGGTGCTGCAGTCTGCATTCATTCAACAGATAGAAGCACTCTGGTGAGCCGTGCATTTCAGCACCTTATCCCCCACACAGAAAGAGGATACAAATGCTTTCACAAAGAAAATCTATTTTAAACCATGGTGATGAGCGAGCTACCTGGGAAACAATCACTCCAAAGCCTTCTTCTTCATCAATATCTTTTTCCAGAGGTAAAAAAGTCCTTAATACCTGTAGATCAAAGCAAACAGCTCTTGACATTCAATCTGTCAGTGGCAGTATGGCATGTCTTGAGCTGAGGGGAAGTCAATTCCAGAAGATTTGTCAGAGCCAGACTAGTTTCTTGAAACCCAGAGGCATAGATGTAAAAAAAGATGCAATGATTCAACACAGCAAGAGAAAGAAGGTCCCCATGACATTTTTAAAGAAGTGTTACTGCCTGAAAACCAGTGCAGAAGGAGACATGCAACATTATTTAAAAGATCTTGACCTGGAAATACTCAATATCCAATCTGTGAGTTTTGTTCTGACCATTTAAATTCCTTCCTTTGAGAACACATGTAAATTCTTTTCTCCCAGTGATCATGCAAAAATCAGATGAACTGATTTAATTATCTCCTGCTATAAACTATAAATGACTGGTTCCTTTTTATTTTGAGAGAGAGTACCTGTTTAGTTGAAACAAACACAAAGAGCTTGGCAAAGGACAACTAAAATGCCAAAAGACTTGTTCAAATTAACATTAATTGTTAAAATTAACATCTCTACACAGATAAGCAGAAAAAGGTTGAAGTTTACTGAGCTGTAGAATGTTTCAAGTAATGTAAATTTCCAAGTGCTAATAAAGAATCCCCACAGATAACCGAGAATCAAGCCATTTTAAGGATAAATGTAATTCCTCACACAAAATTTTCTACAAATTCAAGATCGCATTACATAATCTCTGTCAAAAGTGTACACAAATTATTACTTTGTGTCAAGTTTTTGTAATATCTACTCACCACACTGGAGTCAATGAGGTCACTTCAGGGGCAAATCAGGTCCTGAGAATATATCCAATTTTTCAGTGCTAGGGTGAATCCCTGGTTTAGAGTATTTGTATTAGGCTAAAATGTATTCCATCACTCACAAACCAGTCTTGAGCATATACCCAATTTATCAGTGCTAGGGCAAGTTCCAGGATTATAGCACTTATGTTAAATCTAAAATGTACCTCATCGCTCAGACTAGACATATTCTCAAGGCAGAATTCATCCCTCATAGAACTTCATCAGCATCACTGGGTTTACTGACCATGAAGGAACTTGCCCAATGGTCTTACTAATGCAAATTTTAATGATCAATTGTCTTGTAACAGGTAAAGCTGAGAAAGTAACCTGTTATTTGCTCAAACTAATGTTGGATTATATCACTTAGGTAGAATCAACTATTGTGCTCATCCAAAATCAGAGTGACATAATTGATTTAAAATAACTCCAGTTAATGGCTTTAATCAAATAACTCAAGAAGTCTTTCAGAATACTTTCCATTATGATCTCCATCCTAGACACGAAAAATTAAATTGATTATGATTTTTAATTCCAATTAAATGTAAATATTTACTTTATTAATATGCTTCTAAAAAAATAACAGTAACAATGAAAAGCTAAGAATAATCCGGGCCATGCTCAATATAGCTCAGCTATTTTCTTAGCAAAGAGCAAGCCAAGCAAACTAATGAATGAACTATCCCTTAAATAACTGGATTTTCTCAGATTAAGCAGTATAGCAGTTCTCTAAGTTTAGAAATCCTTGAAAGTCACCTTGATACGCTTTATTTAGCAGAACCAAGGTTAACATGGAAGTACCTTCCTTTTGGTTTGGGTTTGTTTGCTTTATCAGAGCTTTTATCAGAACTGTATCAGTGTGACCTAGTAGCCAGCCTCCCAGCCAGACACAACATGCATGACCCTCCCTTACATGGGTTGAGCTACATTTTCATCACAGGTAGGAAGTGTTATTCTGTGAGAAAATGCCTCCTGTTGTAGCAACTACCAGCATTTACTCAATGAAGATCAGCTCAGATCAGCCTCTTCTCTCTCCTTCCTTCCTTTCTTCCTTCCTTTTCCTTCCTTTTCATTCCTTCCTTCCTTCCTTCCCTAGGTGTGAAAAAAACTATATGAAAGGAGGCAAGCCTTACATGTTCAACATTTAGAGGCATAGCTCAAGGACAGTTTTTTTCTTATAAACTATAATTGTGTTTATTTAATTTTTCATTCATACCAGAAATACATGTGTTATAATAGATAAGCATATTTCAAGAATGCAAGCTTAGAGATAATTAAAGGTATATCTTGAAGCCACAAATATCAGAAATTGAGTTCCCATGGATTTCTCCAAAAGTAAAATTTGAGATGAATAACAAACAAGCCTTGATTGCAGTGAATAAGCAAATAATTGTAATTAAAGTTTGAGACAGTGTAATTGTTTTGAGCTATGAAAAGAGGGAGTAAAATAATAAAAGAATTAAAATACGGCTGAGAAGATTTAATGAGAGGTTTCTCAGTCATCTAAGAAACTATTATGTAAAAGCAGAAATATGTCATTGAAGAATCACATACTCGTTTAAGAAATGTTTTTAAGAAATTAAGTCTGGAACCAAAGGGAAAGGAAAAAGCTAGGAACTCTTGAAGTAAAATGTAATGTTAACTGGGGAGAGTCAAAGTGTGTAGGTATAGAGATTATATTGTAATTAGCAGATTATTTACCTTTTTGGTTTACATATCTGTGAGTTCCCAAGTCCAAAGTTTAAATGAAACAATAAGCTACAACTTGGAGAAATCTATTAGTTTTCAGTTGTATTAATCAATTCTGCAGTGTAAGTGGGTTACTTGGATAACCTAGCTACATTATAATTAAAAAACTGCACTGTGTCTTCCCATACAACTTATTTCTCACATCCCAAACCCTGAGACCCACGAAAACTAACTGGTTATTATTGAGCAGTGCCTGAAGCATCAATGCTGTCTCAATGAGTTATTTCCTCAAAATACAGTCATGAATATAAAATACATCAACATTAAAGTAATTAATTTGGGTTTCCCAAAAAATTTTCACAATCAGCATGTTTTCCTCTATATTTTGAAAAGTACTAGAGATGACAATTCTTACTAATATCTACAGTACAATGAAAATTACTGGTAAAAAAGATGAGACATTTCTGATGAAAAGCCCATGAGATTCAGTGTTTGCAAATTTACATGGAAGCCAGAAGCTAACATTTTATGCTGCTGGAAAACCCCAGGGGCAAAAAGAATATAGTAATTCTTCTTCATTTTAAGTTAAATATATAACCTGAGGGTAACAAGCAGGGATTACTGCTTGCCTGAGGTAAAAAAAAAACCAAAAAACCAACATGTTAAATGTCGTCTCACCAATCACAAGACAGTCTTGAAAATATCACTGTAAGCTGAATAAGAAGGTGTAGTCCTTGCTGTAGAATTTCTTGTCCTATTCTTTTTAAGTGTATCAGGGAGAAGTAGATGGAAAGCCTCAGAATTATTAGTTAGTACATACAAGGAATTTCATTTCCACAGAAAGATGTGTGAAGTTGAGTCTGAAAAAATCTTGGTGGAAAATGAAAAGAGGAAAAACTGTATTGTGAAAGAATTCAGACCTATTAGGTATAACTGATTTTTTCTTTATGCTTTTATACTCTGCTGAAAATCACTAAAAAAAGGAAAGGTAAAAAACAGAGTCCATCAACCTTATTAAAATGTTTGCATTTAAACTACTCAGCAGTTACAGGAAGTCTGAAACTTTCTCTGTTGCCATTAAGGCAATATGTAAATATACATGCTGAAATTTAGTCTCGGTTTCTAACATACAGTAATTTGCTTGAAATAACTTGGAAAGCACTTTGCTCACAAGTCTTCTCAATAAGATAGAAGGAAATTTTCACCATGAAATGGAAGCATTACACGTGAATAGAAGGATTGTGATTTCTCATCTGTGTCACCTTCATGCACAAAATGGAGCATGTATGGCTACACACCAATGGTCTTTATGCATATATGTATTTATAGAGAACCATCTTTGGGAGGTTTTCAGTCATATTCAATTTTTTTCTGCATGTATAAACTTAACAGTAGTTTTCTGGGTTGATTTTGCTCTCTTTTTTTTTTTTTGGCTTTGAATTTAGCTTTTCATGGAAAATCTTCCCTTTCTGATTTAGAATTACTTAAGTAGTTATTAAAGGGATCTATCAACTCAAACCCTTTGCAGTACACCCAATTCTATACTAAGATTAATTTGTCTGAAAACGCCAATGGATTTCTGATTTATTATTCTGAGTCTAACAAACCATTACATACAAGTTAGTCAACATCACTGCCATTATCAATGCCATCAATCAAAAGTACTTTATGTTAACAAAATATTTAATGATTTTTAAAAATTACATGGAAGTGTAGGTACAGGTTTTAGGTAAACAACTCTTACATTAAAAGAATATTCTTCTTATTACATATAAATATCATATAAGTTATTATGCTCTCTATATTACATACAGCATTCTATATCCTTTGTAATGTATTCCCATAACCAGAAAGGTGTACTGTGGATAAAAACAGAAAGCTTTTTAGCAGAGATCTAAGAGTTAATTTTTATAAGATTTAGAAAGACAGGCAATGAAATATTTTCAAAAATAAAACACTTGTTTTTTCCTGCTGAAGCAAATTGTTTGTACTAAGGTGTTTCTTCAAGGTCACAGAAGTAAAAGCTTGCTTTTTTTGAGCCTTCACATATTTAAAGAGAAAATTCTAAGAAATTCCCTAAAGGAAATAATTACTTTGATAAACAACCTTTATTGAATATAGTTGGGGGAGTATTTCTTCAGGGTATGTTGCATTTGAGGTGTTTTTCAATAGAATTAATTAAAGTCCTGTTCCAACCACATTTCTTTATTTTCTAAGCAAGTCATTTGCTGTCCAGCACAAAATCAAATTGAGTGTAAAACCAAATCAATTTGTCTGACAGTGAAATCATGAAAACTCATAATTAATTGAGAAGCTTTAGTTTTATTTATCTTAAGTAAAGAACACCATGGCCATGCTGTATTAAATTGGCTAGGTAGCCCATGTCCAGAAACCTCAGCTTACAGTTGAGCTAAATCGTAATGAAAAAGATTTTTTTGTTATCTCTGGACACTGGAAATATTTGTGCCATTTTCTTGCATTCAGGGGCAGAGCTATCAGCATTTTAGGCACAGTTTGGAGAGTCAGATCATTGTGCCCAAATTAAGTGCAGTTTATCTACAAACATGTGAAGGTCATCATCATGCCATTCAGGAAAATCCACATAATTCTGTGAAGAACCTGTCTCTAAATAGTGGAGCTTTTCCAGCCTCGGAAGCTTTTGACTTCATAGTAAATGTAGCTCACTCTGTGTGTGTGTTTCTATTGTTGTTTATATATACGATCATATGTATATATATGTGTAGATATATGAATTTTAATTAATATGAAAATAATTTAAAATCATATGTACAGTTGTTTAAAAAGTATTAAGCATTGTTTAAATATATGTATTTTCATGCATTTTTAATTTAATTATAGGCAAATCAAGGGAAACAGTAATTGATAGAATAGATTAATAATTTGTAAATTTAAAGAGAGTAATTTAAAAGTAGACAAAGTTTATGACCTCCCTAAACATGTGGAAATGTTCAAATATTTTGACATCCAATGTAGTTTGTATGTACTAACATTGCCTATGAATACAAACACATGTATTGGTTTTGCACAGCCTGGTTTTTGGTAGCGGGGGGCCACAGAGGTGGCTCCTGTGAGGAAGCTGCTGGAAACCTCCACCATGTCCAGCAGAGCCAGACCCTGATGGCTCTGAGGATGGACATGCTGCTGGCCAAAACTGGGCCAATGAGAGAGGTTGGTAATGCCTCTATGATGACATAGTTAAGAAGAAAATCAAAACAAAGGCACAAGATTCTGGGATTCTAGTCGGAGAAGAGGAGGAGGTGAGAACATGTGAGGGAAAACAAGATGGCGGCACCAAGGTCAGTGAAGGAGGAGAGGCAGGAGGAGCTCCAGGCGCCAGAGCCGAGGTTCCTCTGCAGGCCGTGGTGAGGACCGTGGTGATGCAGTTGTCCCCCTGCAGCCCA
>VZRO01005464.1:577230-631978 GCA_013397915.1 Daphoenositta chrysoptera
GATGCAGGGATCCACCCGCAGCCCCTGGGGATCCACGGGGAATGCAGAGATCCACCCGCAGTCCCTGGGGATCCATCGGGGATGCAGAGATCCACC
Organism: Daphoenositta chrysoptera; assembly: GCA_013397915.1. NCBI lineage: Eukaryota > Metazoa > Chordata > Aves > Passeriformes > Daphoenositta > Daphoenositta chrysoptera. The sequence continues at coordinate 577,327 of VZRO01005464.1, forward strand.
CGCAGCCCCGGGGAGGTGCCCGTGCCGGGGCCGGTGGATGCCTGGAGGGGGCTGTGATCCAGTGCCAGACCCGGTGGGGAGAGAGGGCCCTGCTCCCAGGCTGGAGCAGCCCGTCCTTGGAGGACTGCACCCCGTGGAAAGAGAGACCCACGGCACAGCAGTTTTGGGAGGGCTGTGTGCCCGTGGGAGGGACTCACATTGTAGCAGGTGTGGGGTGGCTGCTGTTCATGAGAGTGGACCCAGGCCGGGGAAGTTCACGGAGAGCTCTCTCCCGTGGGAGGGACCCCACGGCCTCTCAGGGGAAGGCTCCTCTCTCAGAGCAGCAGAAGAGAATCTCAGTGATGAACTGACCAAACCCCCGTGCCCGATCTCCCTGCTCTGTCTGTGGGAAGGAGGGAGGGGCTGGGGGGTGGAAGGTGTTCTAAGGGCTTATTTTAGTTCTCATTATCCTCCTCTGATTCTGTTAGTAATAAATTCACTTTGCATTTTTAGGTTAAGCCTGTTTTGCCCTTGAAGTGTTTTCTCCCAGCCCTTAACTCGTGAACCCTTCCTTAACTTCTTTTTTTCTCCTCTGCCCAGCTGTGGCAGGGCAGGATGAGCGAGAGACTCTCGTGGGTGCCTGATGCTGGGCCAGTGTCAAACTACGACATCATCATATTAAAAAAATCCTTACAAAATTTCCCCTGAAACTGGGTATTAAAAATGTGAACCAAATCTGGCTGCATCGTAGCAGTCTTACTGTGATTTGGTTTGTGCTGCCATGAAACCTGTGCATCAGTGTCATATAATTTGAGATTTTTTTTTCTGCCAAAAATCAGCAAGACTGTCTAGAAGTTTTTTTGTTTCGTGTCTAAAACACAGGATATACACAAGTGCTTGCAGTTAAACGAAAAATATAAGTAAATACTAAAAATCAAGGTGATAGGAAAGAAAACTTAGTTATAGAGAAATGAAAAAAGTGCTGGATAAAAACATTCCTTGCAAACTGTTACAATCTGATATTAATACTAAAACCCACTTTACTGAAGTAAGAAGCAGGATTGAAATAAATCTTGATCACTTCTGTTGGATCATGCAACAAATGTTCTAATCTCATGCTCTAAAGTTTTTTGTAAATAGATGCAGATAAAATTTCTTTTTCTTTCATGAAAACATTTGGCATATAATTTTGCAAAATGTTTCTAGCCTCTGAGTTGAAGTATTTTGTTCAGGACTAGAAGTAAACTGTTGAGGAGAGAATACTCGTGTAGCCAGTCATGAGAAAAAAAAAATGTATTGCTTTTCTGGTAATTGTATTTGGTTTGCATATATAAGATCAAAAAGCTGAGTGAAAAATTGGATGAAGAAGAAATTTTCCCTAGATTAAGTTGTGAAGACCCCCATTTTTTCTCTGGAGCATGAAATTGATCTTTGTTTTAAGAGAGTTCACATTTCTCCAAGTGTCTTCTAGCAAGGAGATGAAGACCTTTTTCATAATATGTAAATATATAACAAGGATTAAAACTTAGACCTGAAATTTAGATTAAAGAAAGAATGCCCTTGTGAAAATAACACATTTCATCTTTTTTTTTTTTAATATATATTGAGGAATTCTGCCAAAATTTAGCTAATTTAAATCCCTTTGAAAAATCCCTGCTCTTTAGAAGGTGCTGTAAATGCTGTGAATTGACATTTTACACTTCATCAATTTTAACCTCTTAAGAGTTACATACTTCACTCATCATTCCAGAGAATGGGATCTATTCAGTGCAGGGCTTCTGGGACTCTTTGAAACATATGGATTATAAACAGGGAGCTGATATTGTGGAGGGAGAGAGCTGCTGAAGGAACAAATCTGTTTCATTGTCTTAGGATAAGGAGTCCAGGCAGGATATAGAAGACAAATAGGATAAGGAGCCTCTAAAGAATGTGGGAACCACAGGGCGATATTGAAAAGCTTTACTGTGCAAAAGGGGTAAGAGGGACAGGTAAGTACAATATGAAATTTGGGAAAAGAAACACGGACTTGAAAGATAAGAGAAAACCCTACTTGACAGAGAATACAGGCTGGGAATGTGAATGCCAGTCCAGCACTGTAAAATGGTGTTTTCAAACAATCCTGGGATGAAAAACTTGAAGTTGCAAGTGTTCAGACTGAGGCTGGATGGGGCTTTGAGAAGCCCGATCTAGTGGAAGATGTCCCTGCCCACAGAAGTAGAGGGTTGGAGTAGATGACCTTTAGAACTCCCTTCCAGCATGAAACCATTCCGTGTTTCTGTGAAGTGTCTAGAATTGCTGAGGTGGGAAGAAGAGAGAGGGTGAGAGAAATTAAGAGGAAACACAGCTAGGTAGCATCAGAGTGGAAAAGATTGACAGGGGGAAAACTGTGAATGAAGGGAAGTTGGTTTCTGCCTTTTTTAAAAGTAAAATCCATAATTCCTAATTCTTGTCCTTTTTGTTTATAGTAGAAAACTCAAGTAACGTGTGCCTCAGGAATGTGTTGTATATTATTAATCCTTATCACATCATTCATTGGACATGGTGTGGAGTTGTGGGATATTGTTTAATCCATTAGCTCAGGGATCTAGAAGATCTATAGACTCTGGTGATAGTTTAAGAACTTAAATTATAGAATTTCAGTCTTTTATTTTTTTAAAATATTTCCTTGTCTAGGGAGCCACAGAAGCATGTGCAACTGTATTTTCATTTGTTCACAGTATTTGTAAAGATACAACATTTTTGTGGTTGAAACATTGAGCACTTGAAAGTTAGAAAATGTCTGACTGTGAGTTTCCTACGCTTCATATGACCTGACCTCCCTTACACCTTTTTGGGAGTATGGTTTCCAATTAATCACAGTGACAGCTCAGGCTCTTGTGCTTTCAAAGCCAAGTTTGAAGATATAAAAAATGAAAGCAACTATGACCCCAGTTTTATGGCATGTGCACTGTATATCCAAAGCATTAAAGCTAGTACTATATAGAACAATACATAATACTACTGGTGAACAAAGGCAGAATAATTACAGATGTAGAAAATGCAGTTCTTTTAATTAACAGCACAAAGCAGTCAGTAACCTCTCTCTCCTCTGCAATGCTGCTACCAGCTTTGCATACTTGACTACAGTACGAGAATAGCTGCCACGGCTTGGAGGGCAAGGAAAGTGGCTACGGTGGTAATGACAGAGATTGCATTCAATCCTCAGCACTAATTGAGGGCTGCGTTCAGTAATGGATTTGCTGTATTCCCATACCCACAGCTTTTGTTTCATTAGGACAGCCAGAGTTTAAACCTTTTGCAATCTGATGAGAGAAAAATGTTGGCTCTCGTTTCAAGAAAATGCTTAATCATGCACTAATTTTGAGTATGCTGTGAAGTTCCCTGAATTTAAATACCTGCAGTGTGGAAATGAGTCTTATAAAAGAACAGATGAGAATGAAGGTACTTTTTCACACATTTCAAGGACAATCAGACGATACACACAGGTCATATACAGACAGGCTTGACTATTATTCAAAGTAATAAAATTTACCAACATTTCTGCAGAAAATATTTTCCCTTTCCTGACTTGTGGTGAAATTAACTTCCTTTCATTTCAGATTTATAATCTCAGCATTTAGCAGATAAGATTGAAAAATACCTTTCAAGTCAGCAGAGAAAAACACTTCCAGGGAGAAACTGGTCTTGAAAAAAATGTATAAATTAAATCTTTCTCTCTCAGGTGCATAAAGTAGAGCTCAGATTTTTGGCCTTGGTAAGACAGCTAAACCTCAAGCAGCTAAAATGTGACATGAACCCCATTTTTGAAGTCCAAAAAGAAATAGTCCCCAATGATGGATCTGTGCACTAGATACAGACTCTCTAAGCTGACATCAAATTGTCACATCTAGACCTGTAGATCTGGTTCATTGATCCTTAAACTGTTTGTCAAATATTTAGTTCAGCTCAAGATTATAAACTGGGTATGCAGGATCAAACAAGCCTGAATTTTTACCTATTGAACGATACCTGTGTGGGAAAACTTGCTGTCTGGCTGATAGTGAAATACAGATAATTCCGATTGCTGTTGGAGTTCCTGACTTTGGTCAAGACACGCAGTGTGCCACTGCTGAGCCATGCATTACACATTTAAAAGAACCTGATATTACTGCTCTGGTTGCATGAAGCCAATTATCAGCAGATAATGGCACTGTAGCACTGTATAAACTGTGAAAATGTCTCCCTAACTAGATCTCAAAGTAAGCAGAGGGAGAAAGGGGGTGTTTACAGGTTAAAAACTGGTAGTATGAAAAATGTGTGAGTGGTGTCTTTTTTTTTTCCCCCTGTTTTTGTTATGCACCTATGATGTGAAAAAATAATAATTAAAAAAATCTTCTATGTTTATGATATACATTAATAACTCATTTAGACAATTGCACATAGATGGCCTGAAAGACCCAGATGTTCAAATCAGCCCTGTGTGCCTGTTTTGTTTCTTGCTGCAATAGCTTGAATTCATCACTCAGAATTAAATTTCAGGATCTGCTATGAGATGTGAAACACATAAATAGGGAAAACAATTCAATTCAACAGGTATGTGTTTAATATAGCTTTTAGAGTTATTGCACTTATTCCCTCCCTTTACTATTAAATGGCTATTGGAAAAAGAAGAGTGTATAAACCTCTATTCATAGAAAAGCAAACAAAAAATTGAATATGTGTCTGTGTGGATATAAATAAATGATCATATTTATAACCTGTAGTTAGTGACAGCATTGAAAAAACATGCTGCATGAAGTGCTTTGTAATATTGTATTATTCATTATTTTTTGTAAGTCAGGACTTGAGCATATGGAACACTATAGGAATCTGTGAAGGCATGACAGCTTCTGTTTAAAACAATGATCTCAGTTTAATATGAGAGCTAGGAGACAACATAAAAAGCAAGGAAGAAAGTAGAATGGGATAATTGTATTAATAGCCACAAAGAGACATATAGGATGGTTATTATCTAAAACTACCCAGAAAGCATATCCAGAAGAATTCATTCTTTTAAAAAGTTCAATAATGCCAGTCATGGGACATGGAAAACATTAGCTTGGCAGGGTATCAAGTATCAAAATCTGAAGAATATACACATACACCTGGTTGCATTTCTGAATCACTTACTTCTAGAGTATCTGAAAGAAACATTATAAGTTGAAAGGCATTATCCCTAAAATACCCATATATCAAATTTACAGATGACACCAAGCTGAGTGGTGTGGTGGACACACCTGAAGGACAGGATGCCATGCAGAGGGACCTGGACAAGCTCAAGGTGGGCCCATGGGAATCTCATGACGTGTCTCAAAACCACGTGCAAGGGGCTGCACCTGGGTCAGGGCAAGCCCTGGTATCAACACAAGCTGGGGGATGAAGAGATTGAGAGCAGCCCTGCCCAGAAGGACTTGGGGGTGCTGGTGGGTGAGAGGTTGGACGTGAGCCAGAATTGTGCTCTCACAGCCCAGAAAGCCAAACGTGTCCTGGGCTGCATCCAAAGCAGCGTGGGCAGCAGAGGGAGGGAGAGGATTCTGCCCCTCTGCTCTGCTCTGGTGCGACCCCACCTGGAACACTGCATCCAGCTCTGGGGTCCCAGCACAGGAAGGACATGGACTTCTCGTAACAAGTCCAGAGGAAGGCCACCAAGATGATTAGAGAGATGTAGCACCTCTTCCAAGCACAAAGGCAAAGAGAATTATGGTTTTTTGCCTGGAAAAGAGAAGATGAACTATTAGGGCAAACTAATTGTGGCCTTCTAGCATGTGAAGGGAGCCTGCAAGAAAGATGGAGACTATTGATAAGAGCATGTAGTGACAAGACAAGAGGGAATGGCTTCACACTGAAAGAGAATAGGTTTAGATTAGATATTAGGAAAAAAATCTTTACTCTGAGGGTGGTGAGGCACTGGAACAAGTTGCCCAGGGAAGGTATTGATACACCATCCCTGGAAATGTTCAAGGCCAGGCTGGATGGAGCGCCCTGGTCTAGTGAGGTGTCCGTGTCCGTGGCAGGGTGGAGAAGGAACAAGCTGATCTTTAAGCCATTCTATAAGTTTCCTGATTAATTTCTCCTGGGTTTTTTTTGTTGTTTTTTTTTTTGGTTTTTTTTTAATTTTTTTTTTTTTATTATTATTATTCACCTGAGTTCACCTCTCCTCAAAGCAATTAAATTTCTTTTGAAATGCAGCTCTAAAAATTCATTAAAGAATCTGGGAGTTATGTATGAATAGTCCTCTGAAGAAAAAATCTTTTCTGGAAATTTCTGTGAAGACAAGAAAGTTTGCATTTATTCTCCTTTGATTTATATGCGGTTTTGCATTGAAAGATCATAGAATATCTTGAGTTGGAAATGACCCAAAAGGATCATCAAATTCCAGCTCCTTGCCCTGCATAGGACATCCCAAGAATCACACCACGTGCCTGAGAGCACTGTCCAAACACTTCTTGAACTGTGTCAGGCTGGTGCTGTGACCACTGCCCTGGGAGCCTGTTCCAGTGCCCAAACACCTTCTGGGTGAAGAACCTTTCCCTATTATCTAATATGTAACCCAATCCTCTCCTGACACAACTTCATACCATTCCTTTGGGTTGGGTCACCAGAGAGATGTTCTTGGATCTGCTTAGACTTTACAACTCTCAAAAAAATTTGAGTTTATAATCACAAGTCTCTGAAATCCAGAAGTTTGGGACTGAGCAGCAAAGGGTGGTATTTTCATGTTGATATAGAAAAGTGAAAATAGAATTTGAATGTATAAACATCTAATAGCATATAGAAAATTAGTGCATCTAATCTAATTTATTTGGTATTACTCAGTCTTTGCTTTAAACAAACAAGTTTATATTGTTTTATTTCTTTCACTTAATAAATGTCAGGTCTATTAAGCCAGGTTTAATTAGTAGAATTAGCAGAGTTGGTACATGTCTGAAAGTCAGAGGCAAATGAGAAGATATTCTCTCTCATTATTGATTACCATAATTATTTTTCTTTTAATACCATCAATGTTTCATAGTTCATTGGTAACAGATTCGTAGTTTTAGCAATTTTAGAGTTGTTACCTGGGTTGCATGCTTTTGACAGGTCTCCCAACTTCATTCTTTTAGACGACTGTATTTAAAACTTGCATTTTGTTTGTTTGACATTTAAGTATTCTCCAAGGTAAAGAAATGTTTTAAAACTGTGCATATGACCAAAAATTTAGGGAGTCTTTATAAGACTTAGATATGCATTTATTAAATTTGAAGAGAATGTGATATCAAAGAATCTAATTGATAGAAGGGGACAGAGACTAGGTAAGATGTGGTAACAGTCACTTACTACTAAGCAATAAAAATATTGTCAGTCAGGACAGTACTGCTTTGTATTGCTCTGCTTTGTTAAAATCATTTATTTCTGATAAAGCAGCTGTAAGGATTAAAAAAAAATCCCAGACAACAAAGAGAAGTTTGTGATGAACACTTAAGAATGAAAAGGCAACTAAATGCTCCTTATAATTCCTGTATTAATTCAGACTTCTGTTGAATTTTTAAGAAGCATCCCCATTGGGATAAACATTCAATGCAACTAATTAAAACAGTTACTGAGCTAGAGGAGTTTTCTTGGGAAGATTTAGGAAGCACAGGTTCTTGTGACATGCTTGGGAGTATTCTTGTACAAGACTTGAGCAGGGCTGGCATGTTCAGCTGGCATTTTTTCCTTGAATACACGACATATGAGCTACCATTTTTATATCAAAACTCTCTAAGTATTTATTAAAGGAATAATCACAGGAAAAATTATGAGATTCATAGAAACAGGCATAAGCTGCCTATCCATATCAACTTAGTACTTTACATTTTCTTCATGAAGGTACATAAAAGTAAGATGATTAAATCAAAACCATGGATTCACAGAGTCACTTGATTGTATCACCTGCTGCAGAACTCAAAACGCAGCCTGCCTGGTTTATTCTCCTTAAACAGGATTGAGATGAATATAGATAACAATGGAGAGCTGGTCTGTAAGTATACAAATAAATTTGGAGAAAATTATAACACTCTAAATGTATGTCATGGAACAAACTTCTACAAATCTCATTAAAAAGTGCATTCAAGACAAGTAGTGCTGAAGTGCTTCTTACAGGTAAGAAGGTTAGAGAGTCAAAACAGTCAGAGGAGAGAAAAGAAACACATTGATTAATTAAAAATAAAACTTTAACCCATAAGCCATAATACCTGAAAAATAATTGGTTTTTTTGTCAGTTGATCAAAATGAAGTTCCTTGAAAATCTGTACATTGTACAAACTGAATTTCTGCTCTTTTTTGTGACTGCCAATACCAATTTATTTTTTAATTTTATTTTTATTAAAATCTCTGTAACATTTATTCCATCAGGATTCAAAATTATATTCCCTTGACATTTTATAATTTATATTGTTACAATTTACTGTGGAAACCTTTGAATTTGCACTTCAATTAGAAATTTAAAAAATACAATTTTGGATTTATTTTTTCCAAGAGGAATATTTTTTGTTTCTTTTAATTTCTAAATGAGCAGCTATTTCTCATTGAATTACTGAGAAAAAAGAAGGAAATTTTCTGTTTTGAAAAAATGTGTATTGCAAACAAAATTAAAATATAAGCATGCAAATGCAATTATGACATTAAAGTGATTAATAAAAATTCAGTATTTAAAAACCAGCTTAATAGAAGTAAAATGGGGATTTATTGTCTGCATGCTAATTTTTATCTTTAATAATGTATCTTTCTAAAATCAGAAGAACCAAGAACAGATGAACAGTGTTCCAAAAAAGTAGTAGCTGTCTGTACTGAATTTATTTGGATGAAATTGCAACAAAGCATCCTAATAAGAATTTCTCCACATACAATGCTTCTTGTCTTGTGCAGTGAGGACTGATCATTTAACATAATTTCAGAAAAGAATAAGAGCATAACATACCAGTTCCCACAGAACAGTCTCTTTGAAGGGCATCATAGCACTTGATTTAACAGCCCTTTAAACGGTGGGATTGAACATGCTGGTACCAACATTATTAGGGATGATCATTCTTCTGGTCAAGAAAAGAATATTAAAAATAAGACAAATTGGTAGATAAAAAATCATTAGTGAAAGTGAAACGGTGAAATAACAGTGAAATAGGGCTTCCTCTGGTAGGGAACAGCATAGCAATTGTGCGTTCAGGCTGGATTTTGAAGGTCATGTGCTTATGGAAGGTTATTACTGGAGCTGGGGTAAATTTTTGGCTACTGAGCCACCACTCCTAAGAGAAAAAACTTCTCCAATGCAAAAGGGCATGCAAACACCATCATGCAGCAGCAGCTGTAACTCAACAGTCCCAGGACTTGAGTGAGTTTCAATCTTTGATGAGATTTTTCTGTCTAAATATCTCTTCTGATCACTAAGTAGAAATAAGATTTGCTTTCTGGCCCTTTCTCTTTTAAATAGCCAATTGCTATCAAGAATATGTCATTTTGTCATAAGATGTACTCATCTTATGTGACACTTAGACACAGCTCCTTAAGACAAGTTTAAAGATCACAGTTATGATCTCACCAGACCTTAGTCTAGAATCAAAGCCAAAGCACTCCCCTGTAATAAGCAATTCTCTAAATTTAATAGGTATCCTTGACATAGATAATTATTATTTTAATCTTCACCATAATGTAAATTTTCAACTAAAATTCCATTATGTGTTTAAAATGGTCTTCACCAACACACTCAAATTAAAGTGAAATTTTCATTTTTCAGGCTTTCGCATGCTAATTCACCCACCCCCAGAACCCAACACCCTGTCATCTGGATCAACACTGGACCCAGGACTGGTGATCCCCTTTATTAAATCTCCCTTACAATTTTCTCTTGCTTCCCGCTTTCTTCCTTCTTTCTCCCTTCCTGCTCTCTTTCTTCTCTTTCTTCACTTTCTTCTCCTTCTTCTTCTTCTTCTTCTTCTTCTTCTTCTGCTTCTTCTTTGCTAATAAACTTAGTGAATTTTTCTTTTTTTAAACCCTTTTGACTTTTGCTGTTCATTTTCAAACCTGGGAATCTGCAAATCTTGGATGCTCCCTCCTGTGTAGGACTGGGACACTACATACACATAACACAATTTTTCTGGCTTTATTGTATTTTTGGCTATCTTAATTCAGCTTCTCAAAACTAGCTGGACTGTTTTCATTGCAGGGATCAGAAATGTAACTGAAATTAAATATACTGAGGTGCAGAATGATTGACAGGGTTAGCATGAACTGTTTTCTCCAGTATTTCACAACAGCCCATCATACTTTGAAATGTAAATGGTAGACCAACTTTTGCATCCAAAGATTGGATTGATCTGACAGATACTCTGAGACAGTTAAAGATCTAGAAAAGGAATGAGACTTAAATTCACATATTCTGTCTCCTTAGAAACCATTTTTCCCCTCTGTATATAAGAAAATAAAGAGTATCAGTACATGCAAATAACTTAAAGAGTTTTGGGAGCAAGGACTGCACTCCAGTTCCTGTTACACTGAGATATTACTGATTCAGTTTGGTGATAGGCACCTGAGTTAGTAGAAAAAGAGAAAGAAAGGATTACGTCATAAGGATCAAATCCCATGTCTGCCATCAGCCTAGGAATTGAAGGTGATACTAACAGTAATATGGAGGCTAAACACATTAGAACAAAACACATTTGCAAGAAAAAGATTCAGTACGCCCTTGGCAGAAGGGTCCACTGCTGGCTACAGCAACACGGTGATTTAGCTGCAGGTTCTGGAAGTCCTAAGTGGCTGAATGAAGAAAACTGGGCGTCACAAAGAAAGACTTGTTTCTTGTTTCACTAAATATTCAAATGTTATTGGCTACTATTGTGTCCTGACCTGGACAGACGGAGTCAGGCTGATGAACAAATTGGAAAGAATTTATTTTGTTTTCATGTGTAGCTTTTGTGTGATGTAAATAATCCTTAGTCTTTCTGACCCAGATATGCAGTAGACACTTGCTAAATCTCCTACATCGTAGAGGATTAGGCAGCATGGAGTAGGCAATGGGTAATAGAAGCAGAATCTTCCCTATAAGATTCTTCCATAAAGTTGGTCTTTTTAGGATTATCAAATATTGTTTTTAAAAAACATAAAACAAGGGGGAAAAATCAAGCCAACCTCTTATCCAACTCCTTCTAAAAATACAAGGATATTTACTTTAGAAAAAAACCCCAAATCTTCGCAACTACTTTTTCTTAAAAAGCCTACCTAGAATCTCAAGATTTTCAAGTTTTGCTATATTGAGACATAGGTTCTTTTGCAGAAAACTGGAAATCTTAAACTGTTTTGTGCCAAATACAGTAGGATTGGGGAAAAAGGATAGTTAAAGTTTAATGCATTATCATAATATTAGTCAATTGATGTTGGTATTAAAATTAACGGTAATGTTAATGAACCTGGCCTGCTATGGAAATCCATTCATATGTCTGTTTGGTCTGAGATGTGTTACTATTACAGCTCTCTTCACTCAATTTTATATTTACTTTCTAAGTCTATAGCTAAGCAGAGAGGATCTGGCTAATCATTTTCTGTTGTTTACTTTGTTTTTCCTTCCTCTCCTCCCATGTTTTTATGAGCAATACTTCAAATTAACTCAGTAGATTCTAACTGTAGTGTATTTTGCTATGGGAAAGTTAATGTAAGGAGGACATCTCTCTTGCACGGTTAAGAAAATGTCACTTGGCATGAGAGACTAGAAAATTTTCATCAACATATTCTAAAGAAAAGGGCCGCTCTGTGTCAGTGATAGATTATTTTTCCAAAGCCAGGCAGAGTTCATTAGTTCTTGTGCCTTCAGGGCCCCATTCCAGGTTTTAGCTCTCACGTGACAATACAAATTAGGGATACACAGGGTTGTAATGACATATTTAGTCCTTGCTGTGCACAATAGCCATGCATCTGCAGCAAGTGACAGAAGGTTTGTCAGTTTGAGGAGGCTTTGTGGCGCAGGGAAGGCGTCCTGCAGCGGAGTCATTTGGCTGAACTGACAGCTGCTGGTGACTGCATTGCTCTAACACGTGTTTGATCCATCCAAACACAGTCTCCCATTAAGATATAAGGCAGTTTTAATTTTTCATTGAAGTGTTTATTAAATGTACTTGGCCAAGTTCACTGATGATTTACCTGTGCCTTTGCTATTGCAGTTTGCTTCTTTGTTGTGTGGATATTTTTTCTTGTGGGGTGGGATTTTTTTTGGGGGGGTTGTTCGTTTATTTGTTTTTCTTCTCAGATTAATTATGTTTCAAGAGAGTCCAGCTCTTTTTGCAGTTTTATTTAAGAAAAAAATAAGATACCTGGAGGTTTAATGGTGTGTAATATACCTGCCTTTGCTAGGCTTTTCAAGGTTTATGTACATATTTACTTTTAAGGATTGATTGTAGAGTCACTTTTAACATAACCTTTTCATAGGTTATAGCAAGGCCGCCTTATACAAGTAATGCTATTTATCCCATTAATTCTTAAAATACACTTTGAATACCTCATTGTGTTCACTCTGTCTTTGTGATACAGCTCTTAAAACAAAGTTTTTCTCAAATTTGCTAGTTTACCCACTGCGAAGTTTTATCTCATTTGTAGAGAAATGCAATTTCTTGTTCTCCAACTATGATTCTTTTGAGCTATGTTCATTTTTACCAATTCATGCATAAAAAAAAAATTAAAAAGAATACAAGGTCACTTACTTTTCATCAACAATATTATTTTTAAGAGTTTAAAAATGTGATTGATGGAGTTAAATAATATATAAACTCTTTGTTAAACCTTCAATGCAAACATACTGATTTTGAGGTGAATTGGCACCTATATGAACTCATGCAAGGAAAGTTATTTGGTTCAGAAGTATTTAATCAACTAAATTTGCTGTTGCAAAAATCAACCAAAACCAAATACAAAAGCTAGTTATTAGAAGTAGGAAGGAAGAACTGATGTTTTTCTCTCACTGCTTTCATTTGTCTTGAAAATAACCAAAACAACTTTAAAAGGCTCTTCCTAATTTATATTCCCTGCTTTCAGTCTTGGAGTAAAGTTATATTCCCATGGCTTCCTTTGATATTGTGAAAACTAAAAATATTTCTAAATGAGAAATGATATTTGAAGTCCCAGGCACTGGAAATATATATTTTTAGCTGAAAATTTTGAGATTATATAATATGAAGGGTAAACTTTCTAACATAAAGAGCACTATGCTAAAATTATTGTATAGAAGCTAGTAGTAAAATAGGAAACAAGTAAATAAAGTAGGCTATGAAAAGGTGTTATTTTAAAATAAAATTGCATACTATGTATATATATTATTATACCATGTCTGTCAGAGTATAAAGTATTCAGTTGCTTAAAATGTAATTTTCATAATGCTAATAATTGGTGTCTCAGTTTATTTGTAGTTTAAACAGTTCATTATTTTTCCTGCATCCTGCTCATTATTTTGTGTAAAAGTACTATTTTCTAAAATCTAAATAATTTCTGTGCTTCAGTGACTATCCATACATCTCTAAGAAAACTCCTTGTAACATCAACAAATGCTAGATACTCTGTTGTGAGAGTAAGATAATAATTCAAAGCAAATATCAGTGCTTTATAAAAATTAAAAAAAAATTCAGGAACAGTCCTTCCCAATGATCTTCCTGCATAATACTTGTAGTGGTCCTAGCCTTGCTCCATGAACCATTACATTTTTCACAGATATGCTTGTCTAAGTTTTCTTTCAGCACTCAATCAAGCAAAGGCTATCTACAACTTGGAAGTATCGTGTTCCTAAATTTAGCCCTCCAACTTCCACTTCTTACACTTAACTTTTCAATTTCTTTGTAAATCAACCTCTCCTAGTTTTTGAATCAAGCACTGAACATGGATATATAAAACTGCAGTTAACCTTGTAGCTGCAACCCATATAATCATTCCCAAACTTTAGACAGATTAAAACCATCCCAGCAAAGAAAAGTGTGCAGGAAAATGACCCAGCTACTTAATTGGATTCTTAACTGTGTTTTGAATCTCCCAACAGGTTTGACACTGATACAGTTGTAGTGAAAAATAAATAAATAAAATAAATCCTCATATCTACATTATTTTCTTTTATTTTACCTTCATTCATCAGTGTAAATTTGAAATCCAAATTTAAAACACAGGGGAAAGAAAGAAAGAAAGAGAGAAAGAAAGAAAGAAAGAAATAAAGAAGGAAAAGAAAGAAAGAAAGAAAGAAAAAAGTCAAGGTGTGTTAAAAAAAGTGCAGTTTGTACCAGACGAGTGTGACAATGATTCTCTCAGAGCAAACTCCATGATGTCTCACAAGATAGCCATGGCAAAATGTTCTAACTGCACAAATTGCTAGTTTAAAAAAACATAGAGCTAACCTGGCAGGCTGGGTACACAAGGGAACATTAGTACTTTCTCTGTGGTGCTGTATCTGTGCTATCTCTTACTGACATGTTTTTATTGAGTGACAGAAAATTATTAGTAGGATTAGTAGGAATTGCAAAAATTCAGTTTCTTTCTTCCTTATGCTGTACCTTTTGTTACCTTGAATCTTACATTGTTCCGACTTGGCTTGCCATGACCCATATTTGCTTGCATACAGCACCTCAGACATTCTTACTTTTCACAAGAAATACACTTTCCTTCCTCTTTGATGCTTCTGGTGTCCTTTTGAAGTTTTAATTTCATATTAATAAAGTGGTGGTGGGGATACTTAAGACCTTTACTCAATTTTTCTAAATTACTTTTAGTTTCTGCCCAGTTCTAATTAACTAAAATATTGAACTTTTTTTTCTGAAATGAAAAATGTTGGAGCTGATTAAAATTCTCATGATCAGGATATTAATCCAGATGAAAATTACAATTACTGGTAATTGTACCTTATTTATGCACAACCAGTGCAGCAAAAACTTGGTCTTGGTTTAAAATCAGGAATATGTCCTGATTTCTGCTGCAGCTGATAAAAGAATCAAAATTTCTCAGATAAATGTTCTGTATATAAAAAGCTATATCCCTAATCACACATGCTTTAAAATAAATTAATTTAAGGTGTCTGACTCACACTTCAATCTATTAATGTTTTGTGCATCACTTCTCAGCCCAGCATCTCTCAGTCTATTATCACTTGCTACCATGATAGCATTTCCACCTGAAGTTTGTGGTTGTAAATAGGCTTGTCCTGTGATGTCCCCTAGCTACACTGCTGGGAAGAAAAACAGCTTTAAGGTTTTGTTGCTTCATCAGTAATACAAAATCCCACACTACGTAGTTTATTTCTAGTGGAATAACTTAGTTTCTGAAATAATGGCATTTAGTTTATTGTTTATTTCCTGATTCAGCAGATCTCTGGACTCTGCAGCTGCTGGAATTGCCTTGCCGGTGGGAACAGGCAGGAAGCTTTACAGACAACTTAAAGTTAAGAGTGGGGACATAATTAAAGAACTATCTAGGACAGAGATTTCCTTCAGATATTTGCTTCTCAAATTGTGCTAGATGGAAACTAACAGAAAGAAAAAGATGATCTTCGAGTGCTGAGCAAGACTTAAGAACCTGTTTTATGGGGGTACCTAACACAGCATTTAACCTTACACCCTTTTGTGCCCTTTGACATTCAGTAAAGTTTAAATATCACCAAAATAAGTGATTTGGTAAGTAATTCCATTTCCCTTCTTAAGAGTCAGGAGAGAGAAACTAATGGCAGAAGATTTTTTTTTTTCTTTGTCCCTTAATAATTGTTTCTGTGTCACTGTCAACATAGGGAAGAATCTACGTTTCTGCGTTCAGCATGCAAGGTTATGATCATTTCAAGAAAAATCAGGCATTAATTCCTTGATATTCTTAAAGACAGTTCTATTTGTCTTAAAAAAAAGCGCTATATATTTAAAACAGCATTTCTTCATAGTAATAGTAGTATTTTCAGGCAATGAAAAATATTTTTCATCTTGCAGAAAATAGCAATATTTTCTTCCATATAAACTGCTGTAATTATAGCAATGCCATGGTGACTCAGCTACGACAGTATTACTATTGTATTACTATAAGATGTGACTTTCAGAAAATTTCCCTTCTTGCCAAGTTTATGAGGCATGGAAGATGTAGAGGTATCATGTACTGAAGAACACCACACTGAAGTACATGGACATATATATATATATATATGTATATATATAAATGAAAAAAAAACATTAGAGCAGAGTAAGAATTTTGACCAAGGAACTAAATATGTATTGCTCTAGGGAAAAAAAAGGAAATTAAACTCTTGAGCAAAACATGTACTTAGAATGCAGAATATACATGCATGTATACAGGAGAAAAAAAAATTGTCATAGAGGAAAATGCAAATCCTTTTGTCCTAATGATACACTTACACCTTTAAAATTTTTTACTGTTTAATTTGGGAGAAAACTAATGATTTTATTTTTTTTTTTAATTCAATGAACAATGTGGTAAAGAAGTATTTCTGCCACTACAAAATCATACACGACTGATAAGATACTGTATTATTAATTCGGAGAGCTCTTTTCACAAAGCCGTACTATAATAGAAATTGAACTTTTATCTATGATAACCCAAGTGAGTAACCAATAATCATGTATAATGAACACACAGCCTTGCACTGCTGAAACTTTCACAATTTGTACCAAATGATTAGTATGGACTAGATAATCATTACAAGGGACATAATTTAGTCTTGCACTTCTGATATTCAAGAGAATAAAAAACCTAACTGTTGAGGTACTTATCAGACTGCGACATTAAGACATAAAAACTCAAGAAAAAACATTGACATTATGGTCAGAGCATAATAGAGATTCCACTTTAAATTTCTATTCCAAATTTAGTTTCAAAGACAGTTTTTTAAGTTACATATTTCTCTTTTTGGGTAAAGTTGTGGATAGCTGATTAATATTTGAACAGAATATTTTCACAGAAGTTCATGTTGACCCTGCATGCTATATGTTAAGGAAAATGTTTTGCAGTAAGTTAAGTGTTCCTGACTGTCTTTACTTATCTTTAGATGTATAGATGTACAGAAAACAAGTTCACAAGTGAGATTTTGTCCTAAAAAAAGCAGAGAAAGGGCTGTCAGAATAATGCAGCCTGAAAATATATGAATATCCATAAGTATTCTGTCTTGAGTGTCTTTTTTCCATAATGTTGCAAACACAAGGACAGCAAACTCACTGCTTACAATAAAATAGGGTAGTCCTCCACCTTCTTTTTTTCTGAGAAAAATAGCAGGAAATATTCTGATGGTTTTTTGTCATTTCAGTGTTCTGCTTTGACTGAGAAAAAAATCCCACAATCAAGAAAAACAACTTTTATATGAGTTTTGTTTCAACAGATAAGCACAGCACTCCACAAATATGAGGTCTAGAACACTGGTTTATCTACTGTTACTCTTTCCAGATGGTTAAAAATAGTATTATTTTTACAGTTCTGACATTGTGTCAAAGAAAAATTTCTACGTAAATTTTGTGGGTTTCTTTGTTAAAGCCATTAATAATTATGAGGATTTTTACTTTTATAGTAAAAAAAGGAGATTAACTTTTAACTACTACTTTCTTGTCCTTTCTTTTGACTTTCCTGGAAGGCATTAAAAAAGGAAAATAAAATTCTGACCATAGGCATAAATTTTTTTAAAATAACGTTCTATAATATAATCATCATCATCATCATCACCTAATAATTATTATTATTAGAATCATTGTTATTACTACTATTGATGAAAGGAACAAGGTTGTAATTTCCTACCTGCTTATCCCACTATAAATCAAAGCCTTGGTTTTTTAAAACAAAATTATTAGTCTCTCGTTATTAGTATTCACAGCACACATGATTCCAAGTGAGTATAAAGCCATCGTTAGGTGTATGATTTAAAATATAATAACCGGAAAACACTGGAACTCAGAGTGTTTTTTCATGTGTTACAGAGAAGCAAACGACATTGGGTATAGCCCTCACACTATCACCTTCACAATAATGGAATTGACTGATTGCTTATTGTCATGCTCTAGACTGCACATAGAATGTAATTATCTACACAAAGCTTCTGGGATTTGAAGGTGCAAGCAGAATAAACAATANAAGGTGAAAGCAAAAAAAAAAATTTTTTTTTTTTTTTTTTTTGGAACAAGTCAGAACTGACTGACAAAAAGTTTTAGCACCCGGGCTTAACATTCACTTTCTAAAAAAATGAGACCAAATACCTTGTCCTCTCACCTAAATAACAGGATAAGAGACCAGGAAAAGTTTCTGTAACAAAACCCACCAGACGTCTGCTGGCAATACATTACAGCAGAGAGAAAAATGTCCAGAAGTTTCTTGAGGTTTGTGGACAATAACTTTGTGACACAGCTGGTGAAGAAGCCCACTAGGTAAAATTCCCCTCTGGACCTATTGTTTGTGATCAGAGAAGGACTGATGGATGATACAATGGTTGGAAGCTATCTTGGGCACAGCAATAATGAAATTACAGTTTTTGATTCTTGTAGCAGCAAGCAGGGGGGGTCAGAAGAACTGTCACCTTGCACTGTCACCTTGGACCTTGGGCAGACTGGCTGAAAGAGTCCCTTGGGAGGCAGTCCTGAAAGGGAAAGGAGAACAAGAAGGCTGGATGTGCCTTAAGAAGGAAAACTTAGTTACAGGGACAGGCTATCCACATGTGCCTGAAGACAAGCCTGTGGAGAAGAAGACCAGCCTGGCTAAACAGAGACCTAGGGTTGGAACATTCTATTTTAGGTTGTTGTACAGATTATTTTGGAATTATCTTTACCATGGTACAATATAATTCAAATATACAGTCTAAGAATTTTTTTTTGATACAATCTTCAAAAAAAAAAATATGACAATTCTTGGAGAAATCTGTAAATAGTGAAAACTCACATTCGAGATGTATTTTAAAATCCTCAATTATCTTGATATTCTGAATACTCTTTGAAAAAGCCAACCATGGCCTTCTTTTAGTATTCTAAAAAACGTTTTGCTTCTGTTGAGAGATGACTGCTCACTTTTGGGTTTATATCTGAGCAACTTGAAGTCCAAGACATATGTTAAACCACCCATTTTTAACTGTTTTTAATAAGATATTCCAAGTAATCAGTACCACAATTTAATAAGTATATATTCATTGCCATGTACACAGTGTGGCTGAAATGGCTTGCTCAGTTCCATAAGTTTTGAAAACCATTTTAAAAGCAAAATTTAATTTAAAAATAATTAAATGTTACAGACATAACAAAAATATTTCTTTCAGGCAATAATCATTATAGAGTTATAGAATGGTTTGGGTTGAAGGGACCCTAAAAATCACTTAGTTCCAATCCCCTGCCATGGGCAGGAACACTTTTCATTAGACCAGGTTGCTCAATGCCCCATCCATGCTGGCCTTGAACACTTCCAGGGATGGGGCACCCACAACTTCTTTGGGCAACCTGTTCCAGTGCGTCATCACCTTCACAGAAGATAATTAGTTCCTAATATCTAACCTAAATCTACTGTCTTTTAGTTTGAAGCCATTCCCCCTTGTCCTGTCACTACATGCTCTTATAAAAAGTCCCTCTCCAGCTCTCTGTATCCCTCTTTATGTACTGGAAAGCTCCTCTAAGGTCTTCTGGAGCCTTCTCATCCTCAGACTGAACAACCCCAGCTCTATCAGCCTGTGTTTCTAGGAGCAGTGCTCCAGCCCTCTGATCATCTCTGTGGTCCTCATCTGGACTCACTCCAGCAGATCTGTGTCCTGCTTATGCTGGGACCCCCAGAGCTGGATGCAGCACTCCAGGCGGGGTCTCATGAGGACAGCAAAGAGAGGCAGAATCACGCCCTGAACCTGCTGCTCATGCTGCTTTTGATGCAGCCCAAGATGCAGTTGGTTACCTGGGCTGCAAGTATGCACTACTAATCTCCAGGCAAAGAAAAAAAAACCTCCAGCCTTTTTTTTTTTTTTTTTTTAATACTTATGAAAAAATATGGGTTTTGCAAAATGTCCTGAATATACACAAATTGAGGAGGCTAATGACTAAGAAAAAGCAACTCTGAAAGGCTGATTATATGAAACAAGAAATGTACAAAAATATGGTGATAATCTTAATGCTCTATCTTGTGAAAGAGTAATTTCTTTTAACAAATCATGTTAAATTATTGAGGAAGAGATTTCTAAAGGGTCAAGGAACAGACACCTATTTTCTGTTGAAAGGCGACAGGTTCTCTAACTCATTTTCGTAAATTCAAAAGTCTACACTTCTGGGAGAACTGGGTCAAAACCAATTAACTTGTAAAAACTCTGTAGAAACTAAGTTAAATAAGTGTGGATGAAAGACCACAAGTATAATCCCCTTAATAAATTACAGCAGCTAATAACCAACCTTTCTGAATTTGAACAGCTATATTTTCTAAAAAGCATTGAAATCTATCCTGCGTAGATCATTAACTCAGAAATAAGGTAGGCAAACATGACTGTAGCAAGATCTGTATCATAAAGTAATTCTCATTTCAGATAGGTAAAGGAAGGGAAAAAAAGATAGAAAAGGAAAATAAAAGGGAAGAACACTTGACCAGCACCTCTATAAAATTTCCCAAACACTAGATGGAAATTTAACCAGTTATCTGTATTTCATTTTAAAATAAATTTGCACACCTTCATTCAGCTGTGGGGCCAATGCATTGATTCCCTTAACGTCTTTTCCCTTCTACCACGTCTTAGACAACTCTCAAAGAGCCCTAACTATCAGCTATGCATCAACTCACACTAGACAATGGGTGAGAATGTCAACACCAACAAATAAACCTGATGAAAGAGAGGCATTCAGTGTGAAGGTCCTTGTCTTTGGAAGTGTGATGAAGATGTGACCAAGAACCCAGTGAAAGAAGGAAGCAAGACAAGAAGGATTGTTATGGGTGGCTATGCAGGAGGTTCCTGAGTGAACAAAATCAGCCACCAATTTACATGTCATGAAAATGTCTGTCTTTTAAAATGAATGAGTGCACAACCAAACTTCTGACTAGCTTTTTATGCGGAAATTAAATGAATAAAGACTATTTCCACTGTAATAGGCATTTCTGAATCATCTTGATTGTCAGTTGTTATCTACATGAAAAATAAAAAGATTTTTCTCCATTGGCCCAAACTTCTGACATCTGAGGAGTCATCTGTCATAAGTTGTAACAATTACTGATGTCAAAGGACCAAAATTCAAATGATCATTTAATGTTGTTTGACATGAAAGAAAACATAATTGAATTCTAAACAAGTAATGTCACATTCTGTGAAATGACTGTTGCCTGGATGACAGCAATAACCTCCCAAAGAGTTGCTGCATTTCACACAGAAAAAAGAGCTCACAAATAAATTGAATATATTTTTGTTTAAATATTGTATTAAAAGGACCCCAAACAACAGTTTAACAAAACCTTCTTTCTTTCTTTTCTTTTGCTATCTTCCTTTTTTTTTCCAGAGGGGGAAAAAACATATGGACTGAAAACCAGGCAATTACATATCTGTAACCTTCCTGAATATTAAAATTTAAGATCAAATGAAGAGATCAAGAGATCTTCATTTACATGGGAGGCCTCTCTAGGATAATAGTAAGATCTTGTCTCACATTGCAGCATTATTAAAAAATATGACACTATGCATGCCAAATAAATATGTAAAATGATGCCATACTGTTTAAGGTCTTTGGTGTAACATGAGCATTGAGATCCTTTGCTATGTGTTAGAGTACAATTACATTGAATTTCTGTTGCTAATGATCTGATTGTTTATAGTTAAGCCAGGCAACCAGAGGTACACTACTCTTGAAACTGTTAATTTGTAGGTATCTGTTACAACACAGGTCAGGCCATATATTTAATAATACCTCAAAAAAGAAAGAAAAGAAATAAGAAATTTTAAAGGAAAAAACCTAAAACATTCAGACATGCAGAATTTCATTTGAATAGAACAAATTACAGTAAATTAAATATAAATATTTGTTCCATTGGCTGAAAATAGTGATATGCAGTGTTTTATTTACTACCAATTTCCTTGTTTAATTAAATCTGGTTGCTCCTTCCATATCTCTCCTTGATACTATTTTTGTTATCATGGATAAGAAGGGATAATTAAGGGTTAATATGATGGAATAATTGAGAAGGTTATGCTTACATTTTTAGATAGATTCTGTTATAATAGTTTGCATGACAGGTTATCTTAAAACTAGAAATTTTTGTGTCGTCATCATGACTTTTTGACCATTGTAGCTCTGCATCAGCATTTCAGCTCAATACATCTCAGCGATGACTTCAATTAAAATTTTTATGTCCTCATTATGCTTAGAACAAAACTGTCAGAGATGGTTTCTGTTGTATCAAGACTAAATTCACTTAAGCATTTTGCTTGATCTGAAAACTACTATCTATGGGAAAAAAAAATATTTTTAACCAAAGATCATACAGTTAAATGGATCATCTTTCTCATAACATAAAAATATTATGACTGTTATTATTATTATATTATAATTATTATTGTGACTTTGGAAAGAATCTGGAAAACACATAAATTCACATACACTCAAGTCAGTTTAGGGAATAAGGAATTCAAATGCTAAATGTAAGTTTTGCATCCTGTATCTTCTGAGACACCCAATCCAAAAGACTATTCTCAGAACATTGTGGCTATATACAGATTCAATGCTGTGTTGCATAAGAAGGAAATATACCTCTTATATAGCAATCTATTGATTAGAATATGGTGTTTTGGTTTCCACAGAAAAAGAGAAAATATGATGGTCTATGCTCCACTCCGCTGGGTTCTGTCAGGTAAGCAATGGAATAAAATTCACTTTTGGGAGACTTATCTAATTATATGTATTAAAAAATTACAGGATAATAATTTTAATTAGGAGAAGAAGTAAACAAAAAATCCAAAACAAAACCACAAGCTATGCCACTTTCATCACATCTTTAAAACAAAGACTGCAGGTGTTATAAATAAGTCTTCCTCAGCCTAGAGAACTCATGATCTACACAAAGAACCCAGTACTTTGCACACACCCTGCTCCAAATTCTGCCCTGGGGTTGGGTTCAGGCCTGTGAGCAATGACATGCCTGGGAGTCTGACAAAGTCATGGACTATGCCCCAGGATGAAGCTATGTGAACTAAATCTGAAGCATCAATATCTTCATTGACTAATATTAGGGAGATATTTTTGTCCTGTATTGAATCCAGATGCTTTTCTAAAGCAGGAAAATATTAATATATTCATATCAATACATTAGGGAACGTAGGTGTATTAATATCATAAGAAACCTCCACAGGTAAGCAAAGAAAATAATATGATATTGAATACTATAGTCATCTTCCTTGACTTAGGCACAACTAAGTTTATATATTTCACTTGTATAAAATTAATCACATTTATAAATGGCTTCAGAGTTTAACATAGAAATGGTCATGCCCTTTCTAAGCAAATTATTGGTGAATATACCATGGGACGTGTAACTCAAAGAAGGGACTCTTCTTTGCACTTCACACTTTCCTGCCTTGAAATATCTGTTGTCCTCAGATTTTAATAATTTCTCTTTGAGTATTTGCTTAGGATTCATTTCTTTGGAAGTTAATTTTTCATATATACATCCCATCATATTTTACTCAAAATCCCAGTGTGATATGCAAAAAGACTTTCTCCTGTGTCAAACTCCCTGTAAATCAAAAACCAAATGTACATTTTTATGGAAATGATTTATGCAAAGCAGCTATTTGATCCATAATAATAGTCACATGATAAAGAAACAATGGAGAAAGAGGCCTGAGAACACATGGCAGGAACACAAATGTAATTACAATCAGCTTTTATTTGTCAGACTTAGAAATACAAAATGTACATTCACAAAAATAATCATAAAACAAAATGTCCCAGGGTTCCACTCAATTTTATCCCGTTTGTTTCTGAGGAACACATAGATAGGAAGAAAAAATTAATTCAAACCCAGGGAAAAAAAGTGAAATTGCATAAAATATAAATCATGTATTTGAAACATTCAATTGCTGACCCAGTCAGATTTATTTAAAGCAAAACACCACCTCCTGCATATCCAATTAATGGTTGCCATGGCAAATAAGAGTTCCCACTGCACTGTCTTATTGCAATATGCATGACAATTGCAAGTATATCACTCAGAAATTTTCATAATGATATTAGCTGATCTGTCCAGCATCAGACAATTAATTTTGTAAAGCATCAGGTGTTCAATATTTATCCTCATAAAAATTAAATGCAAATATTCACATATCATATGGAAATGGATTCCTTTATAATCACTGTCCTGCCTTCTCTCATTAAATATTTTTCTTAAAATTTAGATTAGGATGGGAGACAGATTTTTGGTAGGTTTTCTGTATGAAATGGATATGGTCAGTACAATATTTTAAGCTTTGAATAGCAGCTAGTTTTAAAATGAGTTCAGATAAAGGATACATTTTGTAAAAAATGTTTTGACAATGAGTCTCTTCTGGCTTGTAAACATGTTTCTCAGTGAAATGCAAGTTCATTCTGTCTGCTTTGTAAGGATTTACTTGGATGATAATGGCTGGATGAGACAGATCCAGCACTTAGCACTGCCAGATTTGTAAGGCCATCCTAGCACTGCCAGGTTTTGTAAGAAATGAGCGGAAAGAGTTTGCTATCTCCCCAAAATGACACGTTAATAGGAATACACGTAACAGGAAACTAAGGACTAGCCTAAATTTCCTCTTCTTTGAATATGTGTATCTTTAAACTGTTGAGACCCAGCTCTCAGAGCTTCCCTTTCAGAAATTTTGTAACAGTTTTATTCTAAGCAACTCACTGTGGTGTTTTATATAATTACCATCTGACTCATTGTGCAGTCCAACCTGGAGAGGTAGCTGCCACCAGGACATTGCTCTCTTCTCTAGCCTATAATTTCATTTTTAGTGGGGCTCACTTTCTATCCTGGTGAAGGTGAGTTTTGGACTGAAATAAATGCTGGAAGTAATCTACCCCAAAGAGACCCCCAAAATAAAAGCAGCCAAGAAACTCACTGGTTCAGAGAATTTGGGACCAGGGAGTTCTAGGTTATGTCTGTGGAAGGGTTTCTGGGTTTCTACAGTTATAGTTTGAATCCCTCAGTAATTCTGAGAGAAGGTACTGAGTATTTAGGCAATTTCTTCTCTTTGAAGTGAGGAGCACTCTTATAAAATTATGCTTAATAACATATATAACATAGTGATGGTCCTTCAACTTAACCTTTTAGTAAAAATGCTTCTTCGCAAGAAACCTTTACCTTTGAAACTTCAGCCTCCTACAGGTGAGTAAGGAATCTAATTTGGGGGAAAAAAGTAAAGTGATGTTGGTAAAGAACTAAGGATAGGAATGATTTCTTGCTAAAGGACCAATTATGAAAGTGAAGGACTGGTAAAGCTAGAGTTGGCTAAATGATTATTATTAATAGCACTGCTGGTAGTAATACCAATGCTGCTATTTTGGCAGTTTGCTTTTGATAAATTTCAAGAAACAGCTGTGTGTATTAAACAAATCATGTGGTCTATAAAAATAAACTTCAGAGCTCCTCATTTTTGCTCCTTTGAGAATGTATTTTTATGTCTAGATTCTGGTTTGGCTTGACTGTTTTTTTTTTCCTAGTGTATTGTTTTTTGAGTTTCTTTGGTTTTTTCCCCCTCCTTATCCAAAGGATCATTGTTAGACAGCTTGAAGTATAGTTGTACATGAGAAAATATGATCATAATCTTTCTGGCATATTTAAGACCATCCTATGAAAAAATTGAAAATTAAGAAAAGAAACCTTGAAACTGTTCCCTTTGGTATGAAATGCTCATCAATAGTACAACAATCTCATTAAATAATCATGATCTCTTTGCAGGGAAGAAACAAACAGTTAATTAAAGACAGAGTATACAGTTTGATTTTTAGATAGTTTTTTGACTATATCTGGCATCTGCAATATTAAAACAAGCCAGAGAGCAAAATTAAGGTTCATTGCTCATATTCAGATTCATAGTACTGACCTCCAATGTAGCAAAGTCTGAAGCTGACTGTAGGCAACAGAAGTAGCTGGAAAATCTGGAGTCCTTCTCAGCATTTTTAACACAGAATTTTGCAATGATTTTGTTTTTAGTCTTTTGGCACATACTGTAACCAATAGCTTCATTTAGCAATATTCAGCAGTTGGATAGATCAGATTATTTTTTAAATGAATGAAACTAATTTTGCTTGCAGTAACTTCTACCACACCAGCTGTTACTGTTATCACTGGTGCCATCATTGTCATCATCATCATCATCTTTATCAGCATAACTATAATTACTTTTAGAAAGATAAATTAAGGAAATGCAGCAATGGAAAGACAAAGTGCCAGGACAGAGGGTTATCCTTTGATTATGAGTCTTAACAGCTTTGCTTTATTCCAGTCTGCATTGTGGCAAGTTTAGTGCAGCAGATTATTTACTGTCTTTTGATTAGATTTGCTAGAATTAATGGTGAATTCTTCTGTTTCTTTTATGAAAGGTGTAAATAAACAAAATTATATTATCTTTTGACATTTTCTACATAAAGCAGAAAATCAGTTTTGATTATATGATAAGTAGTCTAATTAAATTTGCTTCTTTCATTAAAAAGGGAACACCCGCAACTCAGCAGATCCTCCTACTATTTCCGTCTAATTTATCTAGGTAAACACATATTAAAAGCGAAGAATAGAAATAGAAAGAGACACTCTATTCCAATGAATGTTAATTAGGTGCTTCTGAATTAATAATATTGTCAGATGTCCATTAGAGTTCAGGTATCAATATAATACGACCAAACTACACTGGCTTGGGGTGAAACTGTGGAAAGGAAAAGGAAGGGGAAAATGTAGTTAGTATCATATTCTGCTGTTTAGATCACATTTAGGGACACTATGCATACAATCAGCTGTCCATTTATAGCTGGGTAATGTGAGAATAGCTGCAAAACAAAAGCGTCATTAAAATTCTCTTCTCTGATCTCCTAGCTTTAAATGTCACTAATGTGAATTCAACAGCACTTAAAGTCTGACTCCCTGATTCTCAAAATCTCCACAGGTAGCACAAACATGAACAGGAGTTTTTGTCATTGAAAAGGAAAGAACACAGGCCATAAAATGGAGTACCTTGGATTACCTCAAATTATCTCCCTGCCATTTTATTAATTAAAAAAATCTAATCTCATATTCAACTAATATTTCATAAATACAATGGACATAGTAGGGTGCAGTCAAACCACTCAAACAATATGGAAGTACATATGTTTTTCTAGAGACAGGACTAAATTTCTGTTTTATAACAAATCGAGAATTAATGTGTAAACTTTCATGAGTCTGAAGACATAATCACCTATTCACACCTTGTTTAGACCTCAGGGATAAGAAGGTTGTAAAGAGGCATTCTATATTCTAACACTTTAATCTTCCCAGATTCAGATACCTTAGACAACTATTTAGAGTAAGCTGTTTTGAGCCTAGAACAATTGATCTTTGTCTTTATGATCTCCTAGAGCAAGTTTATCTTGAAGATGAACTTTTTCATCATAAGTGGAGGTATTCACAAGTCCAAACATCCCTCATTACTCTCATTAGGCTTCTCTTCATGTCATAATTTTGAGACCAAATACCTTCCTTACCTAGCAGTTCTATAATGTGAAACTTAGATGCAAAATTTTGAAGTTTTTTCCTCTTACATTTTAATGACTGCTTAGTACTTAGTCACATCTCCCTTAAAAAAGGCTGAACTTAGAAATCCTTATTATTATGACGAACTACTAACATTTCACTTAATGTAAAATGTAAAATTAAGTTCTGTGGGAACAAAATTTCACGTTAACCACTGACAGCTACAAATATGCAGAAAGTTTGCCGAAATTATACCAAAGAACATTAATTAGAAACTGTATGTCTTTTAATCAGGTGAAGTCTTTGTTTCTACAGATTGACAAAGTTTCTGTTTGAATGTTAAACAGTACAATTCCTGATAAAGAACATGCACATCTGATCTTCGTCTGAGAAACAGAAATTATTTCTGAATTGATACCAAGGCTTTTATTTAGTAATGAATTTCATATAAATTTAACATATAAAGTGCTCAAGTGCTGAGGAGTTTGAGCTATATGCTTACACATCTTGTCCAAAAAGGATTAATTTATGTAAGCAGCCATTGTTAAATATTTTATTATTGGCCCTAGTTTTCCAGAAATTATAGATAACAAATGACCTGGTACACGTGCTTTTTTCTCACTTGCTTATAAATTAGCAGCACTGAAAGCTGTCTTAGGATATTGAATACAGTGCAAGAGTACATTTGGATCATGAGCCATTGCAGTATGAAAGTAGCAAATTTGAACTATCTGTTACTTTAATAATAAAGTACTAAATGAAAAATGCACAAGGTTTCCCTCATTGACTGGAAGTCCTCCTTCTATTCTTTTAAATTTTTTAATTGCCCTTTTTTTGATTATCTCTATATAGCCTTTAGGGCTTTTCCCACCATCAAAAATTAAAATATACTATTATTTATAGCATGAAATGGGGAGAAAATGTGACACCAACTCTTGGACATACTAATGTATTTTTTTCTTTTTCATTTGAGCCTTTACAGGCCATTCCCTAAAATCAAATTTAGCCACATGAGTTAATGCCTCACTAATATGAGGAATGTCTTCTACATCACTATGGTGCTTTCACTTTGTGAATTGTCTGGTCTACAGAGAACTCTTTTGAGGATCCCTTTTTATTCTGTTAATAGGCAGTAAAGAATCATTTAAATATGAATTAAAAATAAAGCTTGTAAATCTACTGAAAAGAATCAAAAGATTTTCTTTAAAAATTAAAAAAAATAAAATTGATAGGAAGGTGACTGGCCTGAGTGGATCATCCGTCTGTTAACATCTGGATAATACCCCAAATGGGTCCACAAATTGATTTGCCAGAAATGACTTCCCAAAGTAATCTGATGGAATTCAAAGAGGGAAAAATTAAAATGAATGAAGGAAGAAGTGAACTATCTGTGTTTAATCTTCAGTTTCATCAGAAATCGATTAACTAGCTGACTTTGGGTCCAAAAGAATTAATTATACTCAGTCTCCGGTATAATTAACAACACTATGGCCATGTCCCAAAATATTCATTAAACAGTCAGGAACAATATGAAATTCAAATTAAAATTGGAAAAGAGATTAAATAGAAGTAGTCATCTCTAAAAAGAATCATACTACATCTGAGATGAAATCATTTAAGCAATACAAAATATGGAAATACATTTTGTGTTACATTCGATTATCATTAATTCCAGCACTGCAAGCTGGCAGCTATTTTAGGCTCATTACAAAGACTAAAATGGGCTGGAATTTTAATAGAAATCAATCCTCATTGGAATAATGGGAATATGATTCAAACTTACAGGAAGTTAAGTTCTAAAATTCAAGTTTTCTTTTTAATTCTAAGTTCAACTGAGGAAATTTGCATTCTGATGTACATCTACCATTAATTTGAAATACTAAGGAATATGCACATAGATAGGAATGCAAGGAGAGAGAAGAGGGAGGAGAAAAGATGCAACTTAAATATGTTAGAATCCCTGTTTTTCAAATTTCGCAAACCTAGTATCAGTATCCTGTGGAACTGAATAATGCTGCTATATGCAATACAGAATTTACTTTCAGTTTTCTACATGTGAATTTTTTTCACCCCCTGTAATTTCACCTTGCTATATTTGGCACATTATTCGTCTGAATTTCAATACCCTTTAGCCAGTAAAAGCCAGGCTTTTCTTGCTTTGTTTTTTTTTCTTTTTAAATTCAAGTATCACAAATCCTCTACTTTAACAATTTCTGTAGAAAGTAATTGCAGCAGAGCAAAATTAACTTCATTTAAAGTAAGCCATCTTGGGGGGTTATACCTTATAACAAAGGTTCTATGGAGGAAAATACTCATGAACAGTTAGAAACCAAAAAAAACATATTTGCGTGTTATTAATCATAAAAATTAAGTCTATTATTTTATATATTTTTTATCAAAGCCACAGAAAGCACTTGCTTTTAATTATTGATTGCTTATGCAGATCTCATTTTTGCTTATGACTGACACCTTTAATAGGGCTGTTTAATAAGACTGTATCAAAAAATTTGCATTTAGAGAAAAACACTGTTGGCTTAATAGTTTGGTGTAATGTCATCATTCTGCATGTCAGCTTTTCTCTTCTTCAATCCTCTAGCTGTCTTGACTAAGGACTAAGCCACTGGCAGAATTTTGACATTGCATGCAACTTTGATCTTTGGTTCTGTGGTGGGTTTGACTCTGGCTGAATGTCATATGCCCACCACAGCTGCTCTATCACTGCCCTCCTCAGCTGGACAAGGAGAGAAAATGCAACGAAAAGCTCGTGGGTCAACATCAGGACAGGTAGAGGCCGTTCTACAGTTGCAGGCAAAACAGACCTGACTTGAGGAAAAATAATTTAATATATTACCAATCAAGTCAGAGTAGGATGAGATATAGAACTGAATCTTGAATGAACACCTTCCCCCATGCTTCCCTTCTTCCCAGGCTCAACTTCACTCCTGAATTCCTAACCTTCTTCCCTCCAGCAGTGCAGGGGGATGGGGAATGGGGTTTGCAGTCAGCTCACACATTGACTCTGCTGCTCCTTCCCCCTCAGTGGGAGGACTTGTCACATGCTCCCCCTGCCCCAGCATGGGGTTCCTTTCATGAAAAACAGTCCTTCAACAACTTTTCCAGCATAAGTCCTTCCCATGGGCTGCAGTTTTTAACAAACTGTTTTAGCATGGTCCTTTTCAAGGAGTGCAGTCCTTTAGGAATCAACTGCTCAGCCTAGCAGGGCATTTCAAACGACTGGATGTCTGCTGGGAAAGCAATACAACTTGCTGGATTGAAAAGAAATCCAGGGGGCTCCTGGAGTGCATCAAAGGTAACTCTCTGGTCCAATTATTACACAAACCAACCGGAGAAGAAGCATTACCAGACCTGGTGCTCACTAGTTCACCTGAGCTCATTAAAGAGGTTTAGATTGGTGGCAGCCTGGGCTGTAGTGACTGTACACTGGTTGAGTTCATGATCTTGAGGAACAGGAACCTAGCAAATAATAAAGTCAGAACCCAGAACTTTAGGCCACTTTTCTTGGAGCATAGGAGCTCTTCATCTTGATGTTTAGAAAGTAAGACAAGGCAGGCCAGAACTTGATATGGCTGAGCAAGGATCTGCTTCTCACACAGAGTAAGAAGGAAATGCACAGTCAGTGGAAGTAAAGATATGTGACCTAGGAAAATAACAGGAGTACCTTTTGAATGTGTAGGTATGGGATATGGAAAGCTAAGGCACCGTTGGAAAGGGACTTATTTAAGGGATGTGAAGAATATTAAGAAAATAATCTCTATATTTATAGATCAGGAAAAAAAGCCTAAGGAAAATCCAAGTAGAATGTAAGAATAAACCCACACTATGAGTGAGAAGGGAGAACTGGTAATTACAGATATGGAGAAGGCTGAGGTACTCATTGAGTTCTTCACCTCAGTTTTCTTTGGCACTCAGCTTTCCCATGTCTCTCAAGTACCTGAACCTCTAGGTGGGATTTGGGGGAGCAAAGTTCCTTTCACTGTAAGCCAACAACAGGTTTGGGACCCTTGATGAAAGTGAATAGTCACAAGTCATGGGATCTGATGAGATGCATCCCAGGGTTCTGATGGAGCTGGCTGATGTTGCTCAGACACTCTCTGTTACATTTGAAAAGTCATGGCAGTCAGGCAAAGTCCCTGGGGACAGAAAAAGGGAAACATCACTCTGAATTTTACAAAGGGCATAAAGGAAGACCCAGGGAACTACAGATAAATAAGCCTCACCTTTTTGCCTGGGAAGTTCATGGAGCAAATCCTCATAGAAGAAATATTAAGGCTCACGCAAGACAAGGAGGTCATCTGAGGCACCCAGCATGGCTTCACTAAAGGCAAATTGCTCCTGACCAAACTGGTGGACTTCTATGATGGACTGACTGCAATGGTCAAAAAGGGAAAATTGATGTCATCTACCTAGGTTTCTATAAGGCCTTTGACTCAGTCCCACTCAGTCCCTAATGTGGAAGGAGCAGCAGAGACAATGTGTGATACACAATGCCCATTTCTGTCCCTTGGTGTCACTGGGGGTGAGCAGGTAGAGAAATTGCAAGGGAAGCAGAGCCCTGGAAGAAGAGAGACGTGGAGGGAAAGTGTTTATTTAAGATTTTGCTCTATTTCTCATTACCTACCTCTGATTTGCCTGGTAATATATTAAATTATTTTTCCCCAAGCTGACTCTTTTTTACTGATGACCGTAACTGATGAGTGATCTCTCCCAGTCTTTATCTCAACCCATGAGACTGACCTTATATATTTTCTCTTCTTTTCCAGCTGAGGAGGGAAGGGATAGAAGAACTTAGATAGGCACCTGATGTCCAGCCAGGGTCAAAGCATCACAAGGCATCAGGAAATTATATCCACAAGTCTGCTCTCAGAAGGAAAGTATTCTCTGCTATGCAATTGCAGTGGTTCTGTGCAAGGACTTTTCCATTCAAATATAATGCATTATTCATTACAACATTTGAGAAACATTTCCTGATTAAAGACAGTGCCTGCAACACTAAACAATAAGACAAACTTACCAAACCTCTGGAAATCTTTTAAAAATGCTTATTTCACAGAAATTTAATTAGATTGATTTGGATTATTGAGCTGTGCATGTGATATTCCCCTAGAGGCCGTTCCTTCTCAGGAGTTTTCTGCAATAATTAAACTGTAGTAGGACATTCAGCTGTAACTTTTAATGGTCACCCTTGCCAAGCAACTGCTAGGAAGGGAAAGTGGACGAAATACCTTCTGAAAGCCGCACAAGCAGAGAAGCACATTCTTTGAAACAAAGAGATGACTCAGGATAAGATAAAAGATCCACTGATTTTTGAAATATTGGGGCCTTCTGTAACAAATAAGTATGCTCTACAGAGGTTAATTAGTTATCTAGACTGTCCTGGGGGAAGACTTTTTTGGATTTTTTTAATGAATGTAACAAAACCAAAAAAAAAAAACACCAAATAAACAAAGAACTCATCCTTTCCTCATTATGTTTCTACATTTAAATAGCTTCAAAAATAATAGATTCAAAATCAAATAAAACCATGCTCAGATCCGGAGATTTAAAGATATATCAAGAAATATTTCTGTCTCAAGACAACTTTAGACCACAGATCTTTTAAAATTATATCTGGTTTAGGGTTTACAAAGACAGTTGCCTTATTCATTCAGCATTCAGTTGTGCTCAGGTCTATATGATTCTAAGAATATGCAACTCTCTTCAAATATGGTGTGAGCTACACTGTTGTGTAGTCTTTGTCAAACAACCATTTTTTAAGAGTGATCTAGGTATGCATGTGTTGTGTACAGAGTTATTAAACTGACATAACTACCAGATGATTAGTACACTCCATTATTACTGGTCTGCATCAGAATTGGTTGCAGTAGCTCCTTCTAATTTCCAAAGTGCATCTTTTCGAGGGAAGTCTAAATGGTGAAAACCTGGCCCCATTTAGTGCATTAGCAAAACTGACAAGGTGGTTTGTCAGTCTACACTTAGAATTCCTAAGCTGGAAGCATCAACCGTAGCATTGGACTTTTCTGCTTGTATAGTATAAAAAGCAAGAAGTATTACTTGAAAATACTTCCACTCAGATATATAGATTTCAATTAAATATTCTTAGCATATTCCTTTGGCTTGATCTGAATAGTTTTCCCTTTCTTTTTGTAAGCCTATTTGAAAATTAACACAATATACATTCTCTCATTATTCTAATTTTACTTTGATATTATTGAAAGAATTGAATAGAATGAAAGAGTTTTTTCATTACATTAACATTATTCACATGAAATAAATCTATCAATAGAATAAAAAAAATCATTGTTGTCTGATCAACAGCCTAAAGGGGGAAGGCAGAAATTTCACAGTATCTTACTTCCTACTTATAGGTGCTTCAGCAGTGTACATCCCTTGTAATACATGGCAGTTAATATGTGCCACTTAACCTTTTCCATTTCAGGCTTCTTTCAACACTAGATAAAAGTGGTCACATTTTCATACACCTGATTCTGGATGAAGAGAAAATCAAGACGTGTCATATTTTTACTGTGGGGCAGATAGTCCAATATGAGCCAGTATGGCCCAGAAAATTCTGTTCTAACATTGGATGTAATATTTCCCAAATCCTATTTAACCACAAAATGACTGCATTGAAATGTTTTTAATGCAACAGAACAGAATTTTCAGTGGGTTGTCGTTCTGATGCAACAGAGGACTTACAAATATAGTATGCAGCTCCAGGGCCTGAAGTAATCACAGCAAAAAATGCTTTGTTGGCTTATTTTCTCTTCATCTTGAACAGAAAAGCAGAACTGTGAAATATATGTGCATTTTTTTTTCACCCCTAATATATCATTTGAATGGTCATGTTAAAATGTAAATTATCAGGTAGATTGAATTTAAAGAATATTCAGCTTTGTACATTGCAAAGCAAATATGACAATCAATAAGGAAGCATGTAGAAAATATTTTAATTGTACCAGCTTTTTTTCTTTTGAAGAGATTGGTGAATACTTGCTTAATTTCTTTTATCTTTCCCTTTAATAATATATGTCTACATGTTAATAAATAGTATGTCCACAAGTTCATGTCAATAAAGCAGCCATAATCTATAACTAAACCAGACACATTTGCTACAAATAGAGATGCATGTCCAGAAAAATTTCAAGCAGCGTAGATACGAGGAGCTTAGAGGAGTATTTCACAGTGCAGTAGGTAGGCTGGTTATCTAATACCAACCAGATTTTTAAAGCCATTTTGATACTTGCTGGACTTGTGTGGACAAGTGTGAACAGGTTTGTTGAGCAGCTGTTCATGTACTTCAAAGGCTTTAAAATAGGGTTCTGTCTAGACCACATCCAATTGGAAGAATTTGGAGGTAATGTTCCTGCCCTCCTGGATAATTCTATACTTTTTAATAATCTGTTTGTGTTAATGGGATCAAAAGGGAAAGACTGACAAGGAGCCTATTAGTTACGGATTTTGGAGTTCTATACAACCTTGGTAATAGCATACTTTCCTATATCATCCCAGGTACACAAGTCTCCCCAGAGTTTAGTAAGACATTGACCCCTGGGTGTGATGTCTTATGTGTATCCCGACATCCTATTATGTTAATATAATATGCAAAATACATATTGTTTAGTCCTACATGGTGTGGGAGCCGGGGGCATTCTACAGCCTCAGATTTTCCCTTTATTAATAGGAAATGGGCCCTCCATTTCAAAGGCAGCTTACCTTTTAACCACCTTGGGACAAGTATAAACGTGTAAGGTCATTTCCAAAGTTGGGATTCACATAAATTGATTGACTGATCTGTGGGTGTTGCAAAAAATCTTAGGCTCTGCTCTGCTGATATAGGGAGAGCCACACAAATCCCCTGGTTTGTCTGATTCCAAAGATGTGTAAACCCCAAAATTAATTCCTATGCAGTGTTTGTGGAATTATGACTTGCATTCCCTGAAGCTGGCTTCCTGGTCTTAGCAGTGGGCACACGTAGCCTCATGTATAAAAAGGACAACACGTATGTATCAAAGTAAATTTATTCCTACAAATGAAACGAGAAAACATAATGTTGTATATATTATGTGAGGAGTTTCCTCTTCTTCCTTTTGGTTTTAGATTTCCATCTTTAGAACGTCAAAAGAGAAACTATTCAGTCTTTTTACTCCACTGACCAGCAACTGGTCAATGGTTTGTTCAATTCAAATGACTTAACAACCTTTGTCTTAATCATGAATATGAGGTATTACACTGCTTCTAGGTTATGATTTGCCATACTTATATACAATATACTCATGTTAACAAAGATTTCCGTTATTCTTGCCATTGTTTTAAGTGATTGTCTTAATCCCATAAAGTAACAGTTCCTTCTATAGTTTGATAGTAATTATCTCTACCTTACTACTGGATTCTGATGTTTAAAAGGCCATTGTCTTCTCCCCCAATCACCCCGTCCTGATGGTACTCAGCAGAGGAAAATGCAACAACCTGTCCTTTTCTCTTCAAGTTCCACTTGATCTGCTCACTATCTTTTCAAAGTAACACAATAGCCTTTTGCCAAAAAATGGAAAAAAAAGACAAATTTGACATCCACTGGATCCTGTGGCAATGAGTTTCACCTTTAATTAAACAAATACCCCTTCTGCTTGATCTGAACCCATGATCTAATTTTAGTAGATGTCTCTGAGTTTATTATGAGTAAAAGAATTAAGTGACTGTTTCTTAATCATTTTCATTAAGCTTGTCAAGGTTTTTGGATCTCTTTCATATCCCTCCTAAAGTCATATCATCTCTATCATATGGATCTTTTTTATCTAAGTTGTCCTTGTCTGTGCTTTGACATTAAGGGGAAAAAGGAAGGAGTTCAGAACCACATTCATATTCAAGGTGTGAAGGCACAGATTAAACACAGATGAAGGAGAAATAAATTACAATGGCTAATGATTAGGCAGACAGTATGAGAAGAAAATGTATGTGGGGAAAAGCATTAAGGAGTGTTTATGTTGTGGGCTACCCAAACATTAAATGTTCTATCCTTAATGCTATGAAGATAACAACACAGAAAAATTTGGAAAATTTTTAACATTTCTAAAATGAGAATACAATTACTTAAGAAATCTTTTCCAGTTTGAAGACATCATTCCTAATCTTATTGAGATAGCTTAGTTTCTTACTTGTTGTTTGTCTTAACTCTTCTTTCTGTCGTCTTCTTTGTATAAACTGAAAAAAAACCCCAAAAACTAAATACAAAAATAACATAACAGAAATCCTACACTTTTAACTAGAAACATTCCAGAATCTGCACTTAGTATTGTAATGCTTTATATCAACATCTGGTTAATATAAGAAAGTTGACCTCAGGGATACATTTTCCCCTCCAGGTTATATCTGAGATTAATTATACGGTTAAATGTTTCCTTATCACCAGAATTATGTACAGTTTTTTGAACCAGAGCAGACCCAGGTGCTATAAACTATAACCATGAACTTGGTGATGTGGGTTTTGTTATTCTACAGGGCTCAGGACCAAAATTTTTTATTCAATTGTTCTGCATCAACAAAATTTCAATAGAGCTCAGCATATTGTCACTCCCACTGCAATGCTTATGGCCAAACTTAGAAAAAAACACAACAGCTACTGAACTGAGGCCTTTCAAAAATCTGGCAAATAGTAACAGCCTGAAAAGCTGAAAATTACTGCTGATGACTTTGCAGTTGTTTTATTTTAGATTTTTTTTGTATATGGTGAAATGAAAAATATTATTTTCTCCTATAGTCTCTTTTTGTTTAGCAAAATAAGTGTTTCTTGTATTGCCCCTCTCTTTCCAAAAGGGAGTGATACATAGGAGCATACGTCTGAATGCATATTAATAATATCATCAAAGCTAGAACTGCTTAGCCTATAAATTTAATTCAACGAAGTTTAAATGTTCACATATATGGTGCGTATAGCTGTTCATATATATTTTAAATGCTTCAAAATGTTTTTTTCTGAAGAGTGTTTAGTATATGGAATAACTTGCTCAGACTTCATATTTCTTTGATGGTTAAATTCTGGAATAAACAGACAGTGACAGACACTGATGTTTCTCTATCCATACTGCAGAAAAAAAAGAGGTATCAGTAGCTGGATTTATAGACCAAGCATGTGATACCTTTAGCAGATATGTTCATGATCAGAATTTCTCTATATCCTGTTTGTAGACATGGGATAATAATACCTCCATATCCAACAGTATGATAGCGGGGAAGGGTATGTTAAATTGTCATGATGCTCAGATGCAGCTTAAATCCCTGTGAGAGTTCTTCCATTTCAGGTGGCCACATACAAGGCTATTTTTTATATGTAGGTATGTATTGGGTTTGATTATTTACACCTATATACAAAATAAATTAAATGTATCCAAGCTCAATACCAAGTATCAATGCTAACTGAACACAGAGTGGCCCACATCTCTGCCGGCAAATTGTCTTGGGTTTCAATTTCAGGCAGCTGAAGGAATACAGACTATCAGGAATGGTCCATGGACTGTCTCTTAGTACTATCTAAATACAAGCTGTAAAGTTAAAAACTTTTGAAAAATTCAAAGATATATCAGATACAGTCAGTTATTAATTAAAGTTATCTAATAACAAAAGAATTGCTTAAACGTTAAAGGCTTCACTTACAACTGAAGTGTTCTCACTTTATATATGCTCCTGATTTGATGCAAAGGAACAAGTGAAAGAGGCTGATCCAGGAATACTTTGTCTGAAGAAAGGAAGATTTACAGAAAGCTTGAAGCCATAATAGAAAAAGAGATGAGATCCTATCTATGTCTTGAATTCTCAGCTGCCACTCAGAACATAAGCAAATTAAAATAATTTTAAAAAAAAAAATCTGTATTATTCAGACATTGCTTTCATTCCACCTTCTTTCAGATATAAAAATTAATTGATTGTCTTGTACTACATTTTTGGCTCTTCAGAGATTTATACTTGTTATGTAATATGTATTCCTTATTTCCAATGAGAGTATTTAGAATGCATAGTGTTAAGGAAGGAGATGTTAATATACATAAGGAAATGAAAGTTTAGCTAAAAGATGAAATGTGAAATTACATTCCTATTATATTCATAGTATTTTTGTTATACATACTTTTCTTTCTTTTATACATATTTTTCTTTCTTTTCCTTTAAATTAAAAATAGATTTTCAATTTTAAAAACTCACACAAAACAAACAAGACTTTTAATTTTCTTCTTCGTAACAAAGTAATTAGTATTATATATTCACAAAAAGTTGAAATAGAATTTTCCAGTCACTACTATGGCTCAAACTTTATATCTCAGGATCATGCTGGGATGTTTCTAATGCTGTTTTGGATACATGCTTGAAGATGATCTAAATATCTGATTCTCCCATACTTTCTAGTACTAATATAAATAATACTTTTTCAAAAAAACACATTTTCAGAACTTTCCACAACAAAAATTGTACAATTATCTTGTGGAGTACTAAACATTTGTTCCTCATTCATGTACAATCTTTTTTAAATAGGGAATGGTAAATCATTTAGTGTGATCAGCATATCACTGGCTAATAATTACTTCTAGCTCTGTTTTCGTCACTCATTTATTGACACAATTTTTAAAAAGTTTTTATAGACCTTTTTATTTCCTTTAGAAAAGATTAAGTCTCATTTTTCTGTTTGTCCCTTTCCACCACAGAGCAAACACAGCTGCAAGAATTGCAACCCCTTCTAATCTTCATAGTTAGCTACTTAGGCAGGTGCACAGAAAACACTTTTTTGCGAGAAGATTCCCTCCCCCATTTCCCATACTTTCATGTCCCACCTTTCACTAAAGCTTTTTAGCCTGCTACAGATCACTGAACTTCAAATGATCAGGAAGTGGCTTAAATCTTCAGATGTTTTAAACATGAAATATTCTTTTCTTCATTAGAAAAAAAATACATTTTGAAACTTACCACAGAAACTTAGAGAAATCCATAATCTCATGGGTGTTTTTGTTTCCCTGAATGGTGGGAGATCAGACTCCAAATCCTCTTTTCAACATTTTTAAGCAAAAATGGAAATGAAGCATTCCAGCAGCTCAAGAGAAAAACTTATTTCATGACAGTCTGAAATAAGACAAAGAAAAAGAGAAGCTCTGGCTCTGTAGTTTACCTTTCCTACTAGTCCCTGGCCCCTGCCCTTTATTAATGGC
Source organism: Daphoenositta chrysoptera (assembly GCA_013397915.1). Taxonomy (NCBI): domain Eukaryota; kingdom Metazoa; phylum Chordata; class Aves; order Passeriformes; genus Daphoenositta; species Daphoenositta chrysoptera. Next base: position 617,169 of record VZRO01005464.1, read on the forward strand.
AGACTGACGATTTCTTTTCCCAATCACAAATAATTCTCACCAGCCTAATTTATTCAACACAGCTATTATCTTTCTGGGTTTTTTTTGTTGGTTTTTTGTTTTTTGTTGGTTTTTTTTTTAACTTTTTCAGTGCAAATGCAGTATTCTGATACATGCTGGTCACTGGGGCACTGATTTCCTCTCTTTTTATTGAATCTTTCTAACTATACACCAAAAAATATTTGATGTGAAACAAAACTCTGGAAATCTCAAAGAAAATACTTTTGAAGATTCATATCTCATGTCAAGGGTTGTTTTTCTAACAAATACGTGCTGCTTGGACTTAAAACTGCCAGCAGAGATATACTCCTAAAACTATTATTAAATTCTATTTTTTGTGTGGGTAAGAGAATTCAGAAAGTACCAACTATTTGAGCTAGACTTTGGTCATCGGTGTTGCTTCTAAATTGAAAAACAAACATGAATACATTTTGATTTTGATGAACCAAGTGTTTATCTGTCCTGACAGCCATTGTTACATTCCATCCATAAACCAATGGAATTTACCTTATATAGGCTGAGATGTTAAAAATAAATAGGAAAAAAATCAGAGTGTTCATAGCAGAAAGCTTGACTGATTGTTAAATACAGAGATTATGAGGCATCACCATGAAGGAATGGTTCCTATTTTGAAGTCTCAGGATCCATTTCCTTACATTTAATAGATTTATTCATTGTTATTTTGGAGCATCTTGAAAATGATTCCATCAACATGATTTTCATGCAGTTTTGATCAAAAAAAAAAGTATATTAAGCCATGAAATTGCTGCTGACAAAGAAACTTCCATCATCTTATAACATATTATAATACAAGCTCAGAATTTGGCAAATAAAAGAAGATTGAAGGAACAGCTCTGTTTGGAGATACAGGTTTCTTTTCCCCTTTCTGCTTGTACAGTAAAAAAGTACGGAATTAAAATTTTGAAATAAACTGGTTTTTTCTCTTCATTAACTCTAGTAATTCCAAAGAAATGAGTAAGGTACCACTGTGCAGAGCCAAATTTAAATCAAAGGCCTAAAGTGCTTGGCAAGGTATCTCTCTGGAAAAAGAAGCTACTCTGATATGCTAATATTGTAATGAACTATTCACAAGACCTTTGTCAATCAGGACACTAACATTAACACTTGCTGAGTAAATGATTTTTAGCCATTGCAATTTCTTTTTATTTGTTTTTCTTACTAAATTGGGAGTGTAAAAGCAGGGTTCATTATTGCGTTTCTTTTTGGCAAGCAAAGATAAAATCTGCATCATCCCAAGTGGACTCCCTATTACTATAAATTGTTTACTAAGGTAAAAATTGAACTTGTGTTGCAGAAACACTAAGTAGAAGAAATATAACATTTCTGAACCCTTTTTACTACTCCACAGCTTATCCAGTTATATTGAAACTGTACCAATAGATACTGGAAGTAGCACAATTAAAATTGTCAGTGTACTCTCCTGTAATAGTACTGGTTATACATCACCGCATTATTTTTCTATTATGATAGGTATTATATATACAATATACATAATATTTATATACATAATATATTCTATTATGTTATGATAAGTTTGCAGATAAAATATTTTTCCCTGATTTGGGTCTCAATTCGGTATGACAATTCCTCATGCAAGTCTGCTGAGATTGTGTATGCCGACTGATCCATGAGAGTGCAAAAGTGGTAGGAAGGACAATTTACAAGTCACAGCGTCATAACAGGGAATTCCAAAAGGCAAAGCACCAGCTTATCTACTAAGAACAATGGCGCTGCACATCCAAAATATGCCATGCCACGTCAGAGAAGGCAGAAGAAATGTCAGAAGAATCAGAAGTGACTAAGGTAGGCAGCTATTCCAGCAGACTTCAGAACTGATGGAGTGACACTTGCAAACAGAATTTATGTCAGGTATGGTCCTACTCCTGATCAGAGTCAAACTTAAGCCCAGCTATAGTCTATTTTAGGAACTTCTACACATCTGAGATATGAGCGTAGCCAGATTATCCTTGTGAACTGATTGCAAACATAGTTTGGTAACTGTTTCTATTCCAGTCCTTATCTGTACCTATCAACTTATTATACTGAATCCCAGTTCTGCTCTGCTCAGAACCAGAGTGTTAACAACAGCTCCTTTGTAGGAACTGCTGCTTAAACCAAATCTGAACATGGCCTCATCTTGTGTCCTGATGTAACTATGTAATATAATATGTAACTATGTAATATAATATAACTATGTAATTAGGGAAATATCATCTTTTCAACCCTAAAATTGGCTTGCATCACAGTATTTCTCATAGTACAGATTTGCAATTATCCAGAGCTTCCTGACTTGTATAATCTTTATTGTAATCAAGACCTACTAATAAATCACATGTGCAGTTCTCATTTTATTAAGATAAGATGTGATTATTAGCATATTCCTGAAACATTAAGGTTCTAATTGTCCCAGTCCAGAAAGGGAAATATGAAAGACTACATCCCCTAGATATAACAGTAAAGATGGCTGTCATGTTATCTTTATCTGGCTGTCATATCAGCATAAAGCAATCTAATTTCTAACACACTGACAGAAAACCAAAAAAAATTTAAAAGTATTTTCAAAATATTCTTTTTGTACAAGTTCACTCATAGAAGATGTAAAATAAAAGCATAATTTATTTAATAAGTATCTTCCAAGAAAAAAAGAGATTTAATCCATGAAACAGATAGCGGCTAACAAGCAAGCTGCAAGTGATGTCCATGTCAAATTAAAGTTTAGGGCTTGACGTTCTTCAGTGACCTAAGACCTGGGGGAGGAAGTTAACATACCTTGGGAAAAAGGATGTACCACTGATAATGGCAGAATTTATGGGCCACAATGACATCTCGCAGAACTCCCAAGATAAGGCAGAAATTAATAAAACCAACTCAGCAACTGTGCTGAAATCAGCTCCAGGGGGGGTAAAAGGTAATCCTGAGAGGGATGTCTCTGACCACTGAGCTACAGACCATTGACCCAAGAAACCCAGTGACCAGCTGAAGAAAGAAAGAAAATGAGCATGAAGACTAATTAGGAGGAGAAGTGAGAGAATCATTAACCTACAGAAGACAGAATACTAATTAAGAAGAGAACTATGTAACCAGTAGCCATTGAACACTAACCCCTTTGTTCGCTAAAATGTATAAATACTTAAATCTTGATATTTGGTGTACATGATAGGTGAAGAGTTCCCCCATGTACCTCAGCACTGAATAAAGTAATGTTGGCTTTCTAACCTAACAAACTGCTTGGGCAGTATATTTCCTGGGTTTTCAGTGGCAGACCTTGGGGAAGGCAGGAAGAGCTGCAGCGCACCAGGTTGGGCACTGCAAGCAGCCACCCCATCATCATCACCAGCCCTGCCTGCTGGGGCAGACAGAGCTCTCTGGCGTGGGACAGGCATCCTGCACACCTCTCCTCAGCATCTGGCATGGGAAGGGCTGCCCAAGGGCATGGATGTGATCTCACAGGGTGACAGGGAGCAGGAGGGGTACAGGCAGAGCCGCAGCACCACACATCCTGCAGGAGGGTCTGCAGGCAGGTGTGCAAGCACTCCCCAATGAGAATGTGCACATCTGTAACCCACACGGCCTGGGTCTGCACAGGAGGAGTGCATGTAACTGTGCAGCATTATACCTTTGAGGAATTAGTTATAAAAGACTGCTTAGACATTTGTAGGCATTTATTAGCGTTTCATAATGTCTGGTCTTTTGATTTACCCATTCTGCCAGTGATATTGATCCTGGATGAATCATTCAATGTTTGCAAGTTAATTGCATGTCATTAGCAAACCAATAAACCCTTTCAGATATGATTTGGTTAAAACTATATGAACGGAGCAGTTTTGCTTTGTGATAGCAGCTGTCTTCATTACCATAAGGCCTTCTGAGATAATATCAGAAAATATTGTCTCTCTGAAATACTGAAGTGTTTCTGCTGGAGCATGGGAAATCCTCAAGGACAAAAACGAGGTTTGCAGCAAAATGACCTGTGGATATCTGGATAGATCTGTGGACACAGTAAACAGCACAGTGCTCACACTGTCTTGACGAACTTAATCAACCAGTACTTTACTCCTGAGGAGGGTGTTTATAATGCTTTGAAAGAAAAATAGCCTCACACATATTCTGTGCCATCCTTCTTTTTGTTTCTACAGAACTGCTACTACTTAAGTTACATTAGTGACAAATGAATATGTGACAGTACTTTAAATTGATTCGTTCTTGATTGCAAGATTATCTATAATTTTCAGTGGGATCCCTGCAGTTATGGACTCCAGACTGCACCGTCTAATGACCTGTCTGGTTCAGGATGCAATGTTTTTACACAATGGGTTGGGTTTTAGTTTTGTTTTGATTGTTTTTTAAATGGTAGCAGGAGAGAAACCCACTTATATTCATTGTAAACAAGGACCCTGGATCTGTATCCTTTTCCCCCAGGAGGCAGCTGGCATTTTATTGCAACAAATAGCTAAAGATACCATCTATAATATGCATGAAGTATATATAGATTTGTATTTCATATTTTCTAAACCCAACTAGGCTTTAAAATTGCTTTACAGAAGTAATTTTCTTTTGGTTGTACCCAAAAAACCTCCTGATAACTTCCTTTGAGTGCTGAGGGCAGAGTAGGACACAGCTATGTTAAGTTAGTTATATTCAGAGTTACTGTTCCATGTAAGTAGAAATGTTCCACACAAAAAAACCTACAGCAACTGTAAAATAAAGGATTTGTCTACCATTAACTCTGAACCTATCGGTTTGTTTTTCTTCATAATTCGCGACTTCTTGTATTTTAATTACTTTTGTATATTTTTTGCCATGGCAAGAAATTTAAAAATAATACTTTTTCTAATAACCCCAGTGAGAAAACAGAAAAAAAAATTACTTACTACCCCTATAATAATCGGTGGCATGATATCTTGGCATGATATTTCTTTTTACTTCTAGTAAGACAAGCAGGATTTTAAATAATTTAAACTGAAAAGATGTCATCTGCAAATAAGTACAGATGGAAAAAGAATCCTTGCAGCAAGCATTGCAGAAGTAAAATGGCAGTTAATAGCTAAGTTAGTTTCTAATTGATTTCTTTTAAATAAATATGGTTAAGACCAAAGATAATAATACTAACACCATTTTATCACACAATACATGACTAATACCTTTGGCCAACCAGTGGAAATAATGGATTTTTCAGCAGCCAAAAAAAATTACTAAATTCCCTTTTAAATCAGATCATTTATTTTCACCTACAAAAAAAAAAAAAATTAAAAAAAAAAGAGAGAAAATATACAAAATCAGAAATCCAAAATTTAAGCCAGAAGATAATTAAAAATATACATTTTAAAGTAAAATGCTAATAATTGCTCACTCTTTTTTTTCTTTCAGACTTTAAGTGTACTCAAATCTGGTACTTACAAACCTTTGCTCATTTTGAACTGCATTGTTTTTAGTACCGAGTGCCAAAAAATTTCCATTCAACTCTGATTCTTTTTGTTTGCATATTCTGTTATAGAAAAAAAAAAAAAAATAGAAACCCTGAGAGTGGAGTCAATCAATTAGATTTTACCAATCAGGTAATTCAGAATGTTGAACAATTTTTAGCTAACAAAGTTGTAAAAGGTCATGCTGAAATAAACTGCTAAGAAAAAAAAAACAACAATATTTTTAGTAATCTTTTATCTAACTTGACTCAGGGGGTGTTTTTTAGGAAAAAACCCTATTTAACTAGACATCATAAAAGTTAATTTCATTTTCCTTTGTCAGCACATGGCATTTCAGCAGCCACATTTTCTGTGGACAAAAGATCCAAAAAGTGGCTACAGTTTCGTGCCTTGGCAGATTGTGGTTACTAACACTGACAATGAAGTTACTAGCATTAAATTCAAATCAGATGAATATGATTATCAAAACCGAAAGGACTCTGAGTATGGGTACAAACTGAAAGAGGTGAAATTTAGGCTGAATACTGGAAAGAATTTGTTTACTGTGAGGGTGGTGAGACACTAGAACAGGTCACCCAGGGAGGCTGTGGATGTCCCAACCCTGGCAGTTTTCAAAGCCTGGTTGGATGAGGCCTTGAGCAACTTGATCTAGCAGGAGGTATCCCTGCCCATGACAGGGTGGATTGGGAGTAGGTGATCTTTGAGGTCCATTCCAACCTCATAACTTTCTATAATTCCATGGTAATTCACATTCACTTAGACCCACCGATATAGAAGCTATAATGGACAATCCGGTTGAATATGTTTATGTGACTTTGCTTTGCATTGAGTTGGTCTCTTGTACAATTTAACCCTACACAATGTTTGTTTGGTCAGATTTTATCCTTGAATAACCCTACAAATTAGGAAAATGCAAATGGTGAATTAAGCACAAGAAATTCTGTGATTTTTCCAAATCTTCATAGTAAGTTCTGTTTACAATTAGTGATAAGTTTCCTGATACTTATCTAACGTTCTTGTTATTGGAATACTTTTTCTGTAAAAGGACAACAAGAACTTCCATGTTCTTTATTTATTCCAGCTTTTTTTAGGATCCTACTCTGATGTAAAAAAATCTGCTTTTTTCTTCAACTTGTAAGACTTCTTCAACTTATTGGACTTTTGTTGATGTGATAGGTTTCCTGGATAAGATTAGGACAGGTTGATGCCTTGGGAATGTTGTCTCTCTGCTTGCAGAGATACATTCACTCATGTACTCCTAATTTCTCTTCATAAAAGCATCTTCTCTAAGGCATCTTGTTCCCTTTCCTATTTTGTAATATTTTGCCCTTCCAAAGCATTCCAAATAAGAGAGCATTAGTTCAACCTTTTACCAAGGTAAAATACTAAAATATAGCAGTTCTTTTCCTTCCAGGATGCAGGAATAATTAGGTTCATTATCAGCACATCAAAAATACTGTTCAAATTACTGTGAGAAACTAGATAAAAAGTCTTTGCCCTTTAGAGAAATCTGAAGGGATGTTTGTCCACTTTTACCAAAGTCCTCACAATCTTTCTTTATATTTTCAAGTCCATGTCTTTTCTTCTCTTGCAGACGGACCTAGCACAAGCCATTTGTCTCCTTTGACACTAATATTCTCTTTTAAATAAAAAACCCCCATGGCTGCAATATGAAAAACAAAAGTTACTTGCACTAATGAATAGGCTCTGAGAAACAATTTCACAGCTAAACAAGAAGTCACTTAACTAGAATTTCATGGCTTTCCTTAGGTACAGCTCTGTTTTTAATTATCAGAGCTAAGTAAAAGGTACCAGTAGAGTTGGTTTCTTTCTATCCCTTGCACGAATGGTTTGATGTCTGAGCTCCGCTATAGCAGATATTTCTCAGGAGTGGAGTCCACTGAGGCAGCTGTTTCGATATATAGGTGTCAGGGTTTGAAAACAAACCGGTGAGAGACTGCAAGTCAGAAATACAATTTTAATAGGAAGAGGGAAAAAAAAAGTAGAATAAATGCAATAGTAGAAAATCCACTGACAGAGTCAGAATACAACCTGACACCCAGGGTCAGGGTGTTGGTAGCAGCCCGAATGAGGTGGTCCTGTTGGAAGCGGTGATCCTATAGAAGGGTCTGGTCTCGGAAGGCGCAGAGGTGGCTGTGTAGCTCTTGTGCTCCGGGAATACAGTGGAGAAGGCTGCCTGTGGTGTTCAAAATCTCATCTTATATCCAGGATAGAATGCTTGGTTCCTCCTTCTGGGCGGAGCATCTCACAATGGGATGATGTAATTTTGTCAGTCATGTGGCAAGGCCTTGATGGACCATTAACAGCAGATAGTCCAGAGTGGGTTATCCATGAGTCATGTGGCAAAACCTTGATGAGCCCATTAACAGAACAAAGTCTGGAGGGAGGAGGCAAGCAACACCACCCACCTGCTTTCAACAGCTCATGTAGATGGTAATAGAATACACTGCAACCCAGGACGATAGGCTTCCCTTACTCTGCTGTTGCTTTACACGTGCAGATAAATGGTGTCCTGACCAGCTGCACATGACACAGGGACCTACAGGGCATGGCAGACTGCAGACACAGGTCTGGTAGCACACTGGAGTACACACCCTTCACTGTACTTTAGAACACGGTTCCACTTCCTGGGTGTAGCTGCCAGCCTGGGAGAAGCTGTAGCACTACCTTGAAGGAGATATTTAAAATATTCATGACGGATGTTACCGCCATGAGAGATGGCTCAAAGAATATAATGTAACTGGGAAAAAAATGGCTTCATGGAATGGATTGAATCCCTGATCTTAGAGAAAGAAAGATAAAAACGAGTCATTGCTTTCTCCTGTTGCCAAAGAAGATGTCAAGAAAAGATCTCTAAATATACAATAAAGAAAAATATTACAGATTTTCTATTTTATTTTCTAAGCAGTTTCATAAGAACACATTGTTTTAATAAATAATTTTAAAACTATGGGGCACTAAGGTAAGCTCAGTTGAAGCCATCATGGCACCAAAATTGACAGTGTCCAAGAAGTGTCTGGACAACATTCTCAGGCACATGATGTGATTCTTGGGGTGTCCTGTGCAGGGTGAGGAGTTGGACTTTGATGATCCATGTGTTCCCTTCCAATTCAGCATATTCTGTGATTCTGTGACTTTCAATTATACAACCAGTTGTATATGGGAATTAAAATTTCTGAGTTGATGTACAACAGACAGAAGTTTTCAAGACTCTTTAGGAAAGTCACAATTTTGATAAGGCTTGAGAATCCTAGAGGTATTCACCTACTGAATTTGAGTATAGCATAACAAATTAGGTGAGATTGATGCCTTAGATTTTGACTTTTATATTTTTCAAAATCCTGTACTGCTCAGTGTGTAGCTCTGAGGTTTCTTGTAGCCTGTTAATTTCTGTTCTCTCGTACTGAGTAGTCATAACAAAGCCTCTCTGGGCCTGCTCTTCAAGGACACCTAGACTGTCCTAGGCCCAAAAAGTGTAAACTAAAAGCCTCTGAAAGGGGGGCAAGCTGAGGGGAATTACATCATTAAACTGAAGCTTTAATTGGAGAGTTAACCCTGGCTATGCAAATGAACCAAACCTATAAAGGTGTAAAGAATTTGTGACCTGTTGTCCATCTTGGGGTCCATGTTGGCAATAGCCTCTGGCTCCTGGGGTGTACCTTGAAGGCCCTTCAAATAAATACCCACCTTTATTCCCTTACTCCTGTCTGGTCTCTGTTTATAGGTGGCCTCTTAAGGCATCAAGATGATTATATATTTAATATCAGCATTCATTAAAGTCAGTGTCTTAATATATGCAATTGTAAGCGTAAATTTCTTGCCCTTTCACTTTCTGGGATCCAATCATATTCTAAGAGGGTTTGTGATTTTGTTCTTTCCTTTATGTTAAAACATGATAAGGGGGACAACTGAGGAGATTTTGTTCACCCACAATTTTTTGAAGACACATAAGAGTTAACTTATTGGTTTTCCTCATAAAAGGAATACATCACCATAGATTTATACAAAGTCAGATTGATAACTTTCAGAATAACTAAATGAAATTGATAGCTTTAAAATAGATTTTAACATAATGGTTTTCTATTTAAAAAATGCTATTTATCACTATTCATATTGGAGGCTTTTAAGGTCAGTATTAAGAAGCTGGAGGTAATCTAGTTACAGATCATCTTGCACAGTCTTCTTTGCAAATTGGCAGCACTTTCCCTACTGTAAGGCCTGTTATTCTTTTATTGATTTAATGAAGTAACATGCTTTATTTATACAACCCGCTTCCAGAATATGTGCTCATCTGTAATGGTAATTTGAGGTTAATAGAACCTGTATGTTAGTGTTGGTTCAACTCAGCCAATTGCTATTACTCTTTTGAGGTAATAATTTATTCAGAAAAGCAATATTCAGCTCTCCCACCTGAGGAGCTAAAGTACCTCTTCAGACACTGATCCAAGGAATTTTCAAATTCAGCCATCCTAATTCAGAGGGCAGAAAGAACAAATTAGATTTTGAAAGGCTGGCATTGCAATTTTTAGTAAGAGTATAATTTAAGCTGAAAAAAAACTCCAGGGTGAAATTCATAAAAAATTAGAGATTGGGGGTTAGCTGGAACCAGGTAACACCAGGGAGCGAAAGGAGGCCCTATTACAGAGGACACAATCAGATGTGTGGCATATGATTGTAAAGACAGGAACGGCAAAACAAAGCTTGAGATGTCACTAGTAAAATACCAAAGATACCAATTCCCTCTGCAAGTGCAATCAGTTAACAAGGGACTGAGGAAAGGATAACTCTGTTGCTCAACACAGGAAAAGAATTACAAAGGAATGGTATCAGGAAATATAGTCTTTACTGCCTTTTCTGTTTCAGTCCTCAGAAACAGATCAGCTGAGACTAAATGAACTGCTAGAAAGCTTCAAGTGCTGAGGAAACAAAAAATACTTCCTTGTGACCTTATTTTTTTAGATAAAATAGCAGAGTCAACAAATTACTTATCTTGGCTTTCCTAAAGATTACAATGGAAATGCATGACAGTATGATAAACATGAAACAGAGAAAACTACAACAATGTGGGTGTTAGATAAAGTAATCCCAAAGAGTAATTATCAATAACTTGTAGTTATAATGGAAGGATTTATTGATTGCTGTTCCACATGGCATAGAGGATGGAATAGAATGTACATTATTGAATTTACTAATAAAAAATAAGATCTAGGAGGGACTAGAGGACAGGATCCAAGTTTTCAATAGGCCCAAATTTGTGAAAGATTTGATAAAAAAAAAGAAGTGAGGGAAATAAAAAGTGCTGTGCCTGTGCGGGAACAACTAACTACAGAAATACAAGAGGAGGACGGACAGTAAAGTGGAATAAGAATAATAGTTTATAATGAATCACTAATTGAAGAAGAGACAATAAATTCACATACTTACTAAAGAAGGCATGTGCCATATTGGGATGTATTAATACCAATACAGACAACTGTGTTCAGTCTTGGCCATTGTACTTCAGAAAATGTGTAAGTCAGTGTGAGAAAGTCTAGAAGAGAGTAGTAATGTTAATCACAAGGTTTAAGAATGTGATTGACCTAAGAAGAAAAGTTGAAATAATTGGGTCTGGTTTGCCTTTCATTTAGACTTAGAATTACCTGGTAATTCTTTGAAGAATGTCAATTCTGATCAAACGATTATAAATGGGCTTATATTGCAAGGTAGATGCCAGTTAGATTTTAAATATTTTTATGGCAAGGAGCGTGAAACACTTTTTACACTTCCCTTGTGGATTACTTATTCATCAAGGCTTTGTTGTAGTTGAATTTGATTTCTTTTATTCCAGAAAAGAATTTTATTTTTAAAATCCCTTTCAAATTATATTTAGCTTTAGTGTAGTCCTAGAAATGTAGCTTGTTTTTGAGAAGCTGGAGTCAGCAACAACGAAGAGAGGCTGGGAAGGCATAACTGCTTGTATCAGGCCAAGATATCTTACATGGGAGGTTGCCACATGAGATGATGAGTGAAGAAAAAGACGTGAAAATGTTGTAAGAGTTACAGTTTTAGTGAAAGTGGTATGCAACAATGAAACAGGATGGAGGAATATAAGGAAAACAACATAGTAGGTTTGTTACTCACAGTTCCCTGAGTTTGGTACTACTGACATGCAAATTATGCCGTAGAAATGCTAACCATAGTCAGAGGATGCAAGATTAAAACACTGAATTTATTTTTCACCCAAATGACTGGCAAATGAAATGGAAGTGTGTAAGTACACCATGCACACACATGTCATGTACAAACAGAATGCAGGCAGAGGAACAATAATAAATATGCTGTACAGCTTCATGTTAGTCCAAACGTCAGATTATCCTGAAAACTTTTAGATCACAGCAGAAACTTGGATGTTCAACACTGGTGGTTTAGATTTGCATCCGACAAAATAGTATAAAGAAACTTTAACACTATTTTCAAACTCTGCTTATCAGACCCCAGTTTTGGGGATTTTTTACATCTAAATGTCTAAGCATCTAAACCATTTAGAAAGGCATTCATTTTGTCTAAAATATACTATGATTACAATGATTACAAAATACAATGATACAGTCCGTTAGGTTCAACAGGAACAGGGCTTGTAACATCTTCAGAATAATACTCATTTCAGCCTTACGTAAAAAAAGCTGGATTTTATTCATTACAGCTAGAGTACCTCTTGGAAGGAAATGTCATTAAATAGAAAAAAAAAAAAAAGTTGAGGGTTTTTACATGTCAGAAAAATGATTGTAGAAACGTATATGCAAGACCAGAAAATTATGTTTCATTCAGACATCATTCAATAGATGGTTTCACTTCCTTTAACCTCTCTCCTTCTTTATGCTAAAGGCTGGACAACTGCATTTGATGCAAGTGCCTGAAGGATAATTCCAAGGGTGAACCTCAAATCACAGTGCAATTCTAACAGGGGTACATTACATTTCTGCTCTCAGGAATGTCTACATCATCAGATGTGTATTTAAGTGAAAAAATAGTCTTGTTCTCTTCAATCTTGATCTATGGATCTCAATGGAATTTATTCTTAATAAATATTTCTCGTTTTTTAGAGTAGCACTGCACACAAAAAGGCAATGGCAATGAAAGAAATTTGTTCCACTTACAGTCACCCAATTTCCTGAGATATTATTCCACCTTGGGAAATTCAATTTCAAAATTTAAATGAGTGCCTGTAGTACAGGACACAGAACTAGGTTAGTTTAGCATAGCCTCATAGCCTCATATTTTGAAAGTATTTTTAAAACATTCTAGAGATTAAAAAAAAAAAAAGTTTTATGTTAAAAGGTATAATCGCATAGCCTCATATTTTGAAAGTATTTTTAAAACATTCTAGAGATTAAAAAAAAAAGTTTTATATTAAAAGGTATAATATCAAAGAGCTGGTAGGGAGAACAGTGCTCTTTATAAAATCAAACAATCAAACGATGTATCAGTATAGAAAATACCGAACCATGACTCTCCTTCCTCTGAAGAATAGGAGGTCAGTTTTGTCTTAAAAATGGAAAACTAGAAAATTTCAAATCCTTATTTCCTTTTCAGAATCTTTTTCTTTCATGTGTGTCTAATAAACTTAGCGAGTATAAAGAGAAGAGTCACAAATGTATTGTATTGGAATTTCCTTGTATGAGGGGTTTAGCCTCTGCTCCTGGACCTGATTAAAGTGGCTGTGATATTTTTGTCTCTGACTGACTTGGACGATACATCTCACCCTGCCAGATTCCCTTTTTGGAAATAAAGTTCCTGTTGCAATTGCATTTTCTTTTACATTCATCAGTAAAGATAATTGCAGCTTCTGTTACTAAATCAGTCACCAAAGAGATCAAGTTGTCCTTATTCAGCTTCTTGGAGTTGAGAAAATATTATTTGTTATTAACTCTATCTTGAACCCTTCTATCTTATCCTCCACTATGGGCAAACTGAAGCAGCTTATATCATTGAACATTTTATGAGTCATACAAGCCATTAAATGAAAATATGGCCTTTTTGCTTTATAAATCTGTTCAAGCAAGCACGATATCATGATTCATGGACAATATTTTCTGATTTTATGCGTGGAAAATATGCAGTATCTCACTTTATCTGTCTATGTGATTAGTTTCTTTCTTCCTTGAGTTTCTCAGTTAGACTTGACTCATCACCTAGATTAAATTTAGGAGCTATTATATATTAAATAAATAAACACTTGTAAAAGCTTAGATATAAGTCAATGTCTTACATAATCTCTACTATTTTGCTATGACATTTTGAATACATTCATTTATCAATATATTTTAATTTTAGTCTGCTGTTATTTAACATATCTCTTTGAATATTTCTCACAAAATTGAATGCTAAAACCAAAGGTATAGATTTTACAAGTATAAATGTGAAAAATATTCATACAGAGAACATCAGAAGAAGTTTAATATTCAGGGGATAAGCAGGGTATAATTATGGAATCAATTAGGAGCAAATTGCAAAAACTGTCCCTAATAAACAATATTGTATTTTACTTATTTTGGAATTAGAGAAATTTGAATTCTCATGTGTTTATTTCTTAGCATAGCTGTGAAGGTGGGTGGTTTTTGGTTTTGGTGGGAAGAGGATTTGCCTATTGCATTATGTATATGCAGAGCAATCAAGGAAATTCCCCATCTCCAGTTTGTGAAATAAATGGTAAAGAAAAACTGTTTGGAAGGCAGGAGAATTTCCTGCTCTAGATAGACATAGCATGAACATACTCTGCAAACCCTCCCTTCAGGTTAGTACATCATTTTCCCGTCAAAATGTTCAACTGTTGAGCCAGACATTCCAGACATCTTTGTTTCAGTTAGTATTCACTGAAGCTTAAAAGAACTCTAAGAAAGACCATATGTTTAGATCTATTTCCTTGTTTCCAAAAGAAGAAAAAGGAAGCCCCATGCTGACTTGCAACATGTCCTGCCTCGGGCTTTTGATTCCAGAGCCTCTGTCCCCTTCTCCTCATTTTCTCGGTCCTGTGTGGTTCTTCATTTAACCTAGGTTGTTCTGCTTATTTCTCAGTTTCTCACAATTTGATCTTCAACAATTACTGGATCACAGTCTTCCCTTCTTTCCATCCGTATTTTCATGGAAACACAAAAAGAGTGTGTACAAAGGCATGGGAAAAGGACTCCTGCTTTTTGTCCTTGTTTTCCAGTGAAACCTTTCAACATCATAACACTGTGGAAGAACATGAAATTTTGTCCCTGGAAACCCAAAAATTACCAGGATATCTAAAAGCAAAGGATGCAAAAGAGAAGACAGGGGAAGGGG